>CM055121.1:199826255-200178755 GCA_029206835.1 Rana muscosa | reverse complement strand
GAATTACACCACAATCGCCGCAAATATTGCAGGAGACCAACTGGAACCTGCATGGAGCCGAGATTTACCCATAAAACAGTGAAGTTTGGTGGAGGCAAAATCATGGTCCGGGGTTACATCCAGTATGGGGGTGTGCGAGGGATCTGCAGGGTGGAAGGCAACATCAATAGTCTAAAATACCAAGAAATCTTAGCTGCCTCTTATATTCCCAACCATAAAAAAGGCCAAATTTTGCAGCAGGATGGTGCTCCATCGCATACTTCCATCTCCACATCAAAGTTCCTTAAGGCAAAGAAGATCAAAATGCTCCAGGATTGGCCAGACCAGTCACCAGACATGAACATCATTGAGCACATGTGGTGTAGGATGAAAGATGAAGCATGGAAGACGAAACCAAAGAATATTGATGAACTCTGGGAGGCATGCAAGACTGTTCTTTGCTATTCCTGATGACTTCATCAATAAATTGTATGAATCCTTGCCAAACCGCATGGATGCTGTCCTTCAAGCTCATGGAAGTCATACAAGATATTCAATTTGGATCTCACAGCACCACTGCTTAATTTGCTGACATATTTTTGGATTTTCAGTAAAGTTGTTCAATTTCTGTATAGGCGACAAAATTTTTGTCTTGCCAAAATTTGACCTGTCTGTCTTGATTAAATGATAAATCCTTTTTCAGTGAAACTAATTTATTTCAGTGCATTAAACATCATTTGGGAGGGCTTTAGCTTTTCATATGAGCTATTTCTAACACCAATTGATTAATTAAAAGTCAGGTTAATAGCAGGAGTTTCTACAAAATAGAGAAGCGACAAGACTTTTGTCAGGGACTGTATATCTATACACAAAATGTTTTGCCTTACATTTCTATTTTAAACTAAACGGGCTTGTTTTACAAGGTGAGGGTTCAAATTGACTTTAATTCATCATGCTGAAGTTAGAGGCTACCATGCACAGCTGCACCAGATTTTACACACCCCATTTTTAGTAAATCAACTTGAGTTTTTTTATTTTGGACTGAAATATATGGTGATGTGAGTTTCTGGGGGTTGTAGTAAGAAAAAAAAAAAAAAAAGACATTTATACACATGAATAGCTTTCTCTAACCTTTTCTCCTTTTAAAGTTTTATTCACGCAGCTGAACCCAATATGTTGTTAGAGAAAATGAACAACAGTCTGCAGTCCTCTTCTGAAATAATATTGTTCATGGACACAGCCTACACGGCAGGGGAGATTACTATTGCCGTCACTGCTGCTTTAGGAAATATTCTGGTGTGTGTCGCAGTCGCTCGCGATCGGAGGCTGTGGACAGTGACTAACTGCTTCTTGGTGTCACTGTCTGTAGCCGACGTGTGTGTCGGAGCCTTCGCCATCCCTTGTGCTATTCTCACCAGCATAGGCATCCCCCAACATAATTTGGAACTATGTCTACTGATGCTCTCTGTCCTCATCATGCTTACTATGAGCTCTACCTTCAGCCTTCTGGCCATCTCTGTGGACCGGTACATCGCCATTCTGAACCCTCTACGATATAAAAGCATCATGACGTCCACAAACACCCTCATTCTGATCATCACAGGTTGGATTGTGGCATTTCTCAGTGGGCTAATGCCACTTATGGGTTGGCACAAACCACCACCCAGCCATGGCTACTGCATCTTCACTCACGTCATCGACATGACATATCTGGTGTATTTTTTTTCCTTTGTCTATTTCTATCTGCCCGTCATCATCATGGCCACCATCTACACCAAGATCTATTCTGCAGTGAAGAGGCAGCTACATGGAACAGTGGTGGGTTCTCACCATGGCATTGTGGGAAAGCAAGGGGCGGGAAAGAAGGAGTTAAAAACGGCTACTTCTCTCTTTACAATCATTTTCTTTTTCATGTTATGCTGGGCTCCGCTGCATATCATGAATGGGGTGAGTCTACTCTGTCCAAACTGTTACATTCCTCCGGTCATCCTGGAGATCGGAATCCTACTCACTCATGCAAACTCTGCCCTCAACCCTGTTATGTATGTCTACAAGCTGAAATCCTTCAGGAAAACATTTAAGAACGTCTTCCTGTGTAGGGACAGGTCAGTCGCCCCAGCTAGATGGACAGATCAAACCTCTGTATCTCATCTTCATTAGTTTGCAAACTTTTTTTTAATTTTACAACACAGCAAGAGGTCTTCTATCCATCACCTACAGTAATATTATAACAGGCCTCCAAGAAAGAGAGCCAGCATACCCGATCTTATGCTCGATGACAGGAAAGCAGTGCGAGTTCATATCTGGATACGATTATCTCTGCTATGGATAAATTAAAGCTTTTGTTACCCCAGCATGTCATATTCCTGATATGTGCCTACTGTACCAAGTACTTGTATTAGAAAAGTATCATGTTCTTTGTATTGCTTCCTTTATGTGAAATCCCTAGTGTTCCTGCCAGTCCCTCTGTTTTCCTATCAAACACTGGCCACTCTAACCAGGAGAGCACAGCGTGGTCAGTTCTCTAGCTGTGCTGGGAACACAGCCTGCTTTCCTCAAATGATAAGGTTTACCCTGACATGCCCCACCTGAACAGCCATTCACTGTGAAGCTCAGTGTACGGCTTCTCCTCCCCCAGCTCCTTTGCAGCTGAGAACAGAGGGAATGTGATCACTTACAAGAAAGGGGGGGGGGGGTGTTGTTTACAATACTTATTTTCCATACACAGAGGTTTGCCTTTCATTTCCATTTTAAACTGAATGGGTTGTTTTACAAGGTGTAAAAAACAAAAAGGTATGCAGCGCTGAAACAAGATCTCCAAAACAAACCCAGGAGAACATAAAATAGGTTGATAATCAACTAAATGATTAAACACAAAATATAAAGTGAATTATAAATAAGTGCAGTAGTGAACCACAAAAGATTATTAAATAAGTAAATGTTGACAATATGAATAATGTTAATAACTAATCCGTGAAGAAGTTCATAAACAAAGTCCATCAAAAGAAACCTCCTTGGTGCAAAAATAAACAACAATCCAATGTGAAGTGAAGTGTTCCAAAAAAAGAAGAAAGCTTGCTCCCAAACGTGAAGTAATGGATACAATGGTGACACCCGGGTGAGAAAGATATATATCCTGCTTACCAGATGCTCATGACTGCATCCAACAGTCTCACCCAGCACAGGGAAATTAGGCTTCCCCCACAGCCTCTAAATTTCAATGGTGTAGATTCCTCGTCCAACCAGCATGCAGGAGCCGAAGCAAGAATGGCAGCATCAGATGGATCCACCCGACAGAAAATATTGAAGCAATATTTTGCCTGGGCAAGAGCAAGAGCAACACAACAGTGAGCAGCATACAGCAGTCATTGCTGACTGCTGTATGCTGCTCACTGTTGTGTTGCTCTTGCAGAAGCAGCAGAATGTATTTTGGGGTGCAATTCCACATATAACCATGGCATGTGTGAGCAATATATCATTTAGTGACAACTTTTTGTAATTTTTTTTTTAGTCATTATTCAATCACTTGAGACGAAAAAAAAAAAAATTCAATGGGCTCAACATGCCTCTCAGCAATTTCCTTGAGATGTCTACTTTCCAAAATGGGGTCATTTGGGGGGGTTTTGTACAGCCCTGCCATTTTAGCACCTCAAGAAATGAGATAGGCAGTCATAAATTAAAAGCTGTGTAAATTCCAGAAAATGTACCCTAGTTTGTAGACGCTATAACTTTTGCGCAAACCAATAAATATACGCTTATTGACATTTTTTTTTACTAAAGACATGTGGCTGAATACATTTTGGGCTAAATGTATGACTAAAATTTTGTTTATTCGATTTTTCTTATAACAAAAAGTAGAAAATATCATTTTTTTTTCAGAATTTTCGGTCTTTTTCCATTTATAATCGCAAAAAATAAAAATCGCAGAGGCAATCAAATACCAATAAAAGAAAGCTCTATTTGTGGGAAGAAAAGGACGCAAATTTCGTTTGGGTACAACATTGCATGTCCGCACAATTTACAGTTAAAGCAGCGCAGTGCAAAATTCTGAAATCACCTCTGGTCCTTTAGCTACCAAATGGTCCAGGGCTTAAGTGGTTAATACAGCTAAGGTATCTACATCCAACATACTATACCCCCAAAAATAATTTTTTGGATGTGTAAACGGACTTTCCCAACTTGTCATAAGTGCAAAATAAAGCAGGACTTCTTTTATATTGTGTGGTCCTGTAATAGGGACAGACTGTTCTGGTCAGTAGTCACTGCATTCATTTCAGAGGCTTTTGAGCTCACCAATATCTGCGGCCCCAAACAGGGTCTTCTGGGTGTGTAAAAAAGACATGGAGCTTCCTAGCAAGACCAAATTGTTTTTGCGTGTACTGCTTTGTTACGCCAGAAAAATTATTGTATTGGATTCGGTCTGAACCCTTAACCACGGACCATTTTGGCTGGTTAAAGACCAGGCCCCTTTTTGCGATTCGGCACTGCGTCGCTTTAACTGACAATTGCGCGGTCGTGCGACGTGGCTCCCAAACAAAATTAACATCCCTTTTTCCCCACAAATAGAGCTTTCTTTTGGTGGTATTTGATCACCTCTGCGGTTTTTATTTTTTGCGCCATAAACAAAAATAGATCGACAATTTTGAAAAAAAAAATCAATATTTTTTTTACTTTTTGCTATAATAAATATCCCCCAAAAATATATAAAAACAAACACTTTTTTTCCCCTCAGTTTAGGCCGATACGTATTCTTCTACATATTTTTGGTAAAGAAAAAAAAATAAAAAAATCGCAATCTGCGTTTATCGATTGGTTTGCGCAAAAGTTATAGCGTTTACAAAATAGGGGATAGTTTTATGGCATTTTTTTTTTACTAGTAATGGCGTCGATCAGTGATTCTTTTCGTGACTGCGACATTATGGCGGACACATCTGACACATTTTTGGGACCATTGTAATTTAAAAATGCACCGATTACTGTGAAAATGACACTGGCAGTGAAGGGGTTAACCACTAGGTGGCGCTGTAGGGGTTAAGTGTTCCCTGCATTGTGTTTCTAACTGAGGGGGGATGGGCTCTGTGTCACATGACACCGATCTCCACTCCGAGTACACGGAGCCGAGATCCATGTCATTGTCACTAGGCAGAGCAGGGAGATGCTCGTTTACACAAGCATCTCCCTGCTCTATACTTCCGTGAGACGATCGCGGGGATCCCCGCAGCGATCAAGTCCACGGGACCCGCGGTTCGACTCACGGACAGGCACTTAAAGGGGATGTACAGGTACGTTGATGTTCCTGTCCGTGCCATTCTGCCAACGTATATCTACAGGAGGCGGTCTGCAAGTGGTTAAACATTGGTCTGTGGAAGCAATCAATCAATCAAAACCTCCCATTGCACAAGTTAGATTGTAAAGGCAGAAGGTTTTTTTATCCTAATGCATTCTATGCATTAACATAAAAAGCATTCTGTGTGCAGCAGCCCCCCCTCATACTTACTTGAGCCCCATCTCACTTCAGTGATGTTGCACGAGAGACTCGGCTGTCGGGGACTCTCCCTCCTCATTGGCTGAGACAGCAGCGAAGTGCAATTGGCTCCTGCTGCTTTTAAAGTCAGTCAGCCAAGGAGGGGGGAGAGAGAGAGAGAGAGAGAGAGAGAGAGAGAGAGAGAGAGAGAGAGAGAGGAGACGGGGCCAGGATGCAGCTCCATGTCTGAATAGACACAGGGAGTTGCGGCTCAGCTGCCCCCATAGCAAGCGGCTTGCTGTGGGGGCACTTAACCGGAGGGAGGGGCCAGGAAAACAGAAGAGGGACCGAGAAGGAGGAGGATCTGGGCTGCTCTGTGCAAAACCATTACACAGAGCAGGCAAGTATAAACATGTTTGTTTTTTTATTAAAAATAACAGGACTTTAGTATCACTTTAATTTATGAGGCTAGTGGGTGCCCTACAAAGTTTACCAAAATTTGGGGTCCTTGGTTAAACTCACAAGACACGAGTGACTCTGTTCACTTTAATAGCTAATCCCCTTTAATAGTGCTGGATTATATAGAGCGTGACAACAATCAAGACGCCTTCCTGGTATTTGTAATATAATAGGAATTTCTGATGTTTGCACTCACTTTCCCTACATGGGAAGCAGGATTATGGATTTAATATGATTTACTGATTTGTTTATTGTTCATCAGTAAAGTCAAACAGATGTGAATAATTAAGAGGCATGTTTCCGTAAGCCTTCATTTTATTGAACTATTATACTGGACTTCAGTATCTAATGTTGTATAGAAGATCGATTACTGAGATGTATTCCTATGCTTTTCACTGTGTATAACTTGTATGCATCTCTTGTTGGTTTCAATAAAACAATTTTTTTTCAAAGAAAAAGAAAAAAAAGAGAACCAGCTAACTTCTGTAGTGTTTCTGTTGGATACGAAGTGAGAATGACAGTGAACTCCAAGCAAATGGCTAAATACACAGACGAATTACACCAAGAAGCAGATTAACCTGCCAAGGGATTTGTATTTCTAAAATATGGAACAGTGCTGTGTGGCAGAGCTGTGCATCTTGCAGGGCAGGAGACCCGATTATTTCCTGCTGCAGTTCAGTAACACAGGTCTTATCCCTCACCCATCCTGTGACTGGACAGTGGAAGGAGAAGGAGACTGATGAGCTCCATCTCTTACCTCTGACATCTCTTCCTAGCAGAAAGACCACTGCAGCTTAAAGTGATTGTAAAGTCTTGATTTATTTCCTATAAAAATAACAACCATGTTATATTTGCCTGCTCGGTTGCAGTGGATTTGCACAGAGCAGTCTGGATCCTCCTCTTCTTGGGTCCTTCTGTGATCTTGGCCCCTCCCTCCTGTTCAGTGCCCCCAAAGCAAGTAGCTTGCTATGGGGGCACCCGAGCTGAGTCACAGCTCCGTGTCCATTCAGATACAGAGCCCTGCCCCCTCTCTCTCCCCTGATTGGCTAGCTGACTTTGATTGAAAGCAGCGGGAGCCAATGGCACCGCTGCTGTGTCTCAGCCAATCAGGAAGGAGAATCTCGGACAACGGAGACACTGGTAAACACCTCTGGGCAAAGAGGGACCTCAGGTAAGTATCAGGGGGGCTACTACACACAGGCTTTTTAGCTTAAAGTGGAGCTCCACCCTAAATAGCAACTTTTGCTATTTGGAACCCTCCCCCCCTCCGGTGTCACAATTGACACCTTTCAGGGGGGAGGGGGGTGAAGATACCTGTCTAAGACAGGTATTTTCACCCACATCCGGGAGTCCTGTCTCCGGGAATCTGCGGGAGTTACGTCACTTCCCGCAGACTTCCCTTGGTGTTCTGGGAGACACTCGGCTCCCAGAACACAGGAGCACCAATCAGAACGGCGCAGCGCGACTCGCGCATGCGCCGTAGGGAACCGGGCATGAAGCCGCAGGGCTTCACTTCCTGGTTCCCTCAGCGAGGATGGCGGAGGGAGCAGCAGAGCGACGAGCGGTCGCTCGTCCTCTGCTGCGAACGTCGCTGGACTCCAAGACAGGTAAGTGCCCAAATATTAAAAGCCAGCAGCTGCTGTAGCTGTAGGCTTTTAATTTTTTTTTTCCGGCGGATCAACCCCTTTAATGCATATAATGCATTAAGCTAAAAAAAAAAAAAAAAAAAAAAAAAAACTTCTGCCTTTACAACCACTTTAACTTTCTCCCAGTCTGACATTTGCTGTAAAGTGACTGCAAGTGGCTGATACCAGATAAGTTTCAGACACTTACACATCTTGCATTAATGAAAACAGAGCTGCAATAATCTGTATGTTATATGTGCCTAAAGATCAGCTGTAAAAAAAATAAAAAATAAAAACAACAGCTTTTATAAGTTGATAAGTAGTTTTACCCTATTAACCCTTTCATGACTAAGCCTATTTCTGACATTTGGCGTTTACAAAATGGCGACTGTTGCAATATTTTATGTCACACAGTATTTGTGCAGCGGTGTTTTAAATGCAACTTTTTGGGAAAAAATACACTCATGAATTTTAGAAAAAAAGTAAAGTTAGCCCAATTTTTTTGTATAATGTGAAAGATGATGTTACGCTGAGTAAATAGATACCAAACATGTCATGCTTTATAATTGTACACACTCCTGGAATGGCGACAAAATACGGTACCTAAAAATCTCCATAAATTTTTTTTTTTTTTTTTCGGCTACCAGGTTAGTTTCAGAGGAGGTCTAGTGCTAGAATTATTGCTCTCGCTCTGGCAATCGCGGTGATACCTCACGTGTGATTTGAACACAGTTTACATATGCCGGCGTGACTTCCGTATGAATTTCCTTTGCGGCTTTCTTATTTATTTTGACATTATTATATTGCGTTTTAAAATAAAAGTTTGATCACTTTTATTGCTGTCACAAGGAATGTAAACATCCCTTGTGACAGTAATAGGTGGTGACAGGTACTCTTTATGGAGGGATCGGGGGTCTAAAAGACCCCAAATCCCTCCTTTGAACTTCAAAGTATTCAGATCGCCGAAAACGGCAATTCTAAATACTGTATCCTTTTTTAAATCCAGCGCCATTGGCAGCCGAGTAAACCGGAAGTGATGTCGTAACGTCTTTTCCGTGTTTACATTCAGGAGACTGGCAGGAAGCCATTTACGGCTTCATGGCAGTCTCTCTCTCGGCGCCGGAGATGGCGCATCGCGGATCGGGTCTCCCAGTGGGACGGAAGGTGGCGGATATGCCCTCCCGCTCCTCCGGGATAACAACCGAGCGGCTTTTGTCATCACCGGAAAGCCGATCGCCCGCTCTAAAAAATTATACCGGGAGGATGCCTGCAGCTGCGGGTATCATCCCGGTATAACCCCGAAAGCCGAAGACGCATATGTGTGTACGCTCAGTGGCAAGGGGTTAATGAATAAAGTGAAACATCGTTTTTGACTTTTAGCGTTCAATTTCCAAGTTTGTGCACCTACAGGATTGCCCACAAGAGAGGGTTTCCCGTGACATTTGACACTGCCCCTCAAAACCATTACTGTGCATTTTGGAAAGAGAAAATGGCTTAGGTGTGCGGGCATATGACAAGAGATGCAGGCCGAGTATGCTTGCCTGGCAATAGACCTGCACAAAGACACATTGAGAGAAATCAAATCACAGGAAGTTTATAGAAAAGCTACTATAAACAGGATCGCCAGGTAAGATTAGAGGCACTTCAAAATCATGTTAATCAAGGAATAGACTCATTGTTAATAGTGTAAACAACAATTCTGTGAAATTTAAATTATGGGATAACACACCCTTTAGGATTTTCTATATCTAGGTTTTGGCTAAAATACATTTTACTGTTATTCAGCACAGACATACCCCTCATTCTTCACTGCAGGCAGTTTGGCCTTTAGAGCTTCCTGGTCTTCGGCATTCAGAATGATAAAACCCTTCATCTGGCTAGCGTTGTATATTGGTAGGAATCCAAGCTCTTCCCGGCGGCTTACAAAGCAGTCTGGGTGGTACCAGCGATCAATCATGCCAAGCTGAGGTCGCTCCACATCTACGCTTTTCTTAGATAATCTGATCTGACCCTGCACAGAAGAAACACAAATAAATGTAAAAAACTCAAGTAAAATTAATGGTACACTTTATACCAAACACTATACAAGCGAGAATATTCATTCTCATCAATTAGGCCCCTTTCACACTGAGGCGTTTTCGCGTTAAAAATAGCGCTGTAAAGATGCCTGAAATAATCCTGCCCCAGCATTCTCAATGTGAAAGCCCTGAGGGCTTTCACACTGAGGCGTTTTTCTGGCTATGCGTTGGAAAAAATCCTGCAAACAGCTTCTTTGGAGCATCTTTGGGGCGCATAAAATAGCGCTGTAAAAACGCCTATCCCCATTGAAATGAATAAGTACCGCTGTAAAAACGCGGTAAAAACCACCCAGAAGGTCACATGACCGCAGTAGAGTGGAGGATTGTGGGATACCAAATAATCCTTTTACCGCAAAAACGCATATGCGTTCGCGCTATTTTTACCGCGAACGCGGTAAAAACGCTGTAAAATCAACGTATGATTTTTTAGCGTTTTTTCAACGCCTCAGTGTGAAGGGGGCCGAAGTGTGAAAGTCTGTATGTATAAAGTGTTACAAAAAAAGTCCCAAAAAAATAAAAAAATAAAAAAAAAGGCTTTTTGGGTAGAGGAAATAAGTAAAGTCTCTGTTAAAAAAAACAAAAACGTGTGAAACAGGGAGATGTTTTCCATTTATGCCTCATGTACACTGATGCTGGTAAACGGATGTTAAGGAGCAATTTAGCGTTTTTTGCAGCTGCCCCTGAACTCTCCTGTGTTATCTTATCAGTACAGAGTCCTTTAGGCCTCTTTCACACTACTGTGACTTCAGGGAATGCCTGTGTAACTGTCATCAAAGTTGTACCAAAGTAGTGCAGGGACAACTTTGAAGTAGGCACGACTTGAAGTCGTACTAATATGAATGGTTGTCATTGGAAATCATGGGGAACAACTTATGCTACTTTGCCCTCCCAAATCGTGGGACAAGTCGTACAAGTGTGAAAGGGGCCTTATAGTCGTTCCCAGGCAGTTGAGGTTAGAAGCATTTTTTTGAAAAGCAAATAAAATGCATTCAGGACGGATGTTTGAAATGCCTGTAACAGCGTGTAAACGCAGTAACTCGCATTTAGTTTATAGGCATTTTTAATGGAGATCCATTTCTGACCATTTAATGTAAAAAATGCTTCTAAACGCAAACGTTTCATTTTAATAAATATAAACGGCTAAAAACCTTTTATCAGCAGTATAGCAGTCTTGTGACTTCTATCAGTGTCTGGTTAAAGCTGGTAGGAGAAGTTTTCATTCTGAACTGATTGTCCTATGAGGATTGGCCCTGTGCAGATCACATGCACTCTCCCCAAAAAAAAGCTCTAGCAACACATATCAACCTGAGCATGTGAAGCTTGTCCCCCTAGCCTATGTATTATCCGGAGATGGGTTGGGAACAGTGGAAGAAGGGGGGCATCAGAGGAGACCGGATCAAACAGCCTTTTTACACAATGCAGAGGATTAACCAATTAGGTTTGCACAGTGAGTATAACAAGCATGCTTTACTGCATATAAAGACTGATTTTACTGATGTGGGTTTAGTAAAACTTTAAGGGAAGAGCCCACCCACTTTATGATTGGTAAACTTCCTCTTTAATGCATATTCATCAATAGAAGTCTACATAAGTTCAAATATGGATAAAACAAGCTATAATATATGTGCTATACGCCATAACAATTGTTATTTACAACCATCTGACGGACACCTTTCAAAGTCATTTGGGCAAATAATTGGTATAGCTTAGTGATTTTACCTACTATATGTCTTTGGGAACTGAAATGTCAATCTAAAGGCCACATCACACTGGCGATACCTTGCCAGCATAGAAACTTCTAAAACATACATCTTTTCCTATGGTGTTGATACATTGCTACTCAAAAGTGAAATAATGGTCCCCCTTTAGCAAATAGGCCTGTGCTGCGTTTTGACTAGAGGGGGCAAGGTGGTAAGTAAAAGCTGCATTTCATCGATTGTGACAAGGAGGTGCCAGTGTGACGTGCCCTCAGAACAATTAGGCTTCAGTTGGCCGAAGGACATAAAATGGGCCAAGAACAGCTGTGCACATAGATATGTACACTTGTGTCATCTTTATATAAAATACAAAAGGCCCTCTGCAATGAGGCTGAAGCACTGCAAAGATATTTAACCTAATCTGTTTCCGTCATTACAAACCAGTAAATTATGCAACATGCTGCAGATATTTCTTGGTTTTTAAAAGGCACTTTAGATTTAAAAGGTCATAGCAGCCCAATTTAATTATCCTATACTGTAATGAACAGCAAGCTCAGTTTAATAAATGACGCCAAATGATACTGGAGATGTCCACCTATAATATGAATATAGAGATAGAGATAGAGATAGAGATATATATATATATATCTATCTCTATCTATAAAGGTCGACTAATATGGGTTTTTCTCTGGCCGATATTTAGAAATCGGGGCGGCCGATGGCCGATATATGATGCAGATTTTTAAATTTTTTGGCAGGTGGCACTGGAACGCGGCACTGACAGGTGGCAAATGGCATTGATTGGCACAGGTTGGCACTGGCAGGTTTCACAGCCGATAGTATAACTGTGAAACTGCTCTCTGCAGTGCAGCATTGTGTGAAACTGTATGGAGAGAGGAGCTGAAGCATTCAGCGTGATGTCAGAGGTGGGCGGGACCGAGCAGCTATTCAGCCAATGATTGGGCTGTTTAAGAATAGGGCGGGGCCACATACACGTAGCAGCCCACCCAGATCCCATTGGCAGGTGTTGGATAGCTGGGTCCTGCACACCCCCCACATTCAACCTCAATTGACAGCTCCTCTCTCTCTCCCTACAGTTTCACACACTGCGGTGCTGCTCTGCCAACAGTGTGGAGAAGGGAGAAGGATTCTCTACACTCTGCTGGCAGAGGTGCGGTCAATGTTATACCCAATTTGGAGAATAATTGGCCGATGCCGATTTCTCCAAAATGGCCAAATATCGGCCGATATATCGGTCGACCTCTATATATCTAGATACTATATTTTTATAAAATAGGATTTTTGTACTCATCGTAAAATCCGTTTCTCTGACGTCCATGGACTGACACAGCTCTCATACTGTTTACGTGTGGGTATATGTCCCTGCTTGCAGGAGAAGACCTAGGCAGAATGTTAGAATCATTCTAGAACAAAACCAGAGCTGAACAGCCCCGCCCAGGGGGGCGGACCCTCCGGACATTACCCTCCCACTTGCAGCTAGCAGCCTCAGTTCGTAACAAAGCAGTACAAACCTTAAAAAGGAAGGGTGCCCTGTACGCGGATGACATGCTACTCTTCCTAAATGATGCCGGCCCGTCCTTGCAGGGAGCGCTAAATATTCTGGACACCTTTGCAGAGGTCACCGGTCTTAGGGTAAATTGGTCTAAATCCCTCCTGTTCCCAATTGATCCAGCGGCTAGGTCCACATCCCCTCCTGATAGCCCCCTCCTGTGGGTAGACTCCTTTACATACTTGGGGGTACATGTCTCTGGTTCAGCCTCAGACTATATATCCTTAAATCTAGCCCCGGTACTATTGGAGTCCCAGACGAAGCTCAAATCCTGGAGTAACTTGCCCCTGTCTTTATGGGGGCGAGTTAATCTCATAAAAATGAAGATTATTCCCAAACTGACATATCTTTTCCGCCACTCCCCACAATGGGTGCCCAAGTCCTTTTTTTAAAAATTGAACTGCATCTTTTCTTCCTTCTTATGGGGCCCCTCTCCTCCCAGATATAGATTGACTACTCTAATGAGGCCACAAACGCAGGGTGGCATGGCATTCCCGGACTGTCATAAGTATTACCTCTCCGCGCAGTTGGTGACTGCGGCATGGTGGCTGCAGCCGGACAGAACGAACTCGTCGACTGTGCTGGAGGCCACAGTGGTCGGTTCGTGGGAAGCTCTTCAATTACTACTTTTTAGGGGCCCTCGTGCCCCGTATCCTCTGACCCCTTCTATGCTTACCACCCTGCGGGCATGGCGGACAGGATTAGCTATTGAGAAATGTAAACAGTCTGAAATCTCCCCCAATGCCCCTATCTGGTTGAACCCTAGTCTATCTCACATTTACAAGATCCCTGACCCTTACGCGTGGACAAAATACGGTATCAAACTTGTGTCTCACATAATATCTCAAAACTCCCTACTCCCCTTCTCGCACCTTTCCTCCCAATACAACTTACCCGACCATTTCCTATTTAGATATCTGCAACTGTCCCACGCATTTGCGGCGCAATTTCCACAATCTTCGTGCATCGTGGCCCAGTCGGAACTAGAGAGGACACTTAGATTTAGCTGTGAAGACAAACCCACCTCACATCTTTATTCGTACTTGATCTTTGTGTCTCTTCCACCTCTGGATAAACTCTGGAATAAATGGCAGACTGATATCCCCACATTAGATAGGGATGACTGGGACGACGTGTGGGACCTCCCCTTCAACTCCTTAGTCTCCATGCGTGACAGGTTAGTGCAGTACAAAATGGTTCATAGGGCTTATTTCACCCCACACAGACTGCATAGGATGGACCCTGCCCACTCCTCGGGGTGTTGGAGATGCGGCGCCTCACCGGGCGACTTCTCCCATATCTTCTGGCGGTGTTCAGGGGTCCAGCAGTATTGGGAAATGGTGCTGGATCTAATTAACAGAGTTGCCTCAGTCGCTGTGCCTTTGGCAATGGAGGTGTGCCTTTTGGGGCTCATTGAGACCATTGTGCCGTCCTCTGCCAAACGCACGCTAAATTTCCTTGCTGCTCTTCTATGCCCGAAAGAATATTGCTATGCAGTGGAAGAGGCCTGCCCCCCCCACTTTGGCGCAATGGAAACACTTGGTAAACGGCAGCCTTCCTTTATACAAAGATACCTATGCCAATCGGGGCTGCCCACTGAAATATGACAAGGTCTGGCGCAATTGGTTAGAGGAGCCCGAAACAGCCTAGTGAGTTGGGGGTGAACCAGATCATCGTGTCAAGGTCTTGCCTTGCTCTTCTACCTCCCTCTTCCTCCGATGACCTCTGATATGTTTTCATTGACTAGTGGGTCTTACCATATTGGGTGCCCTCCTTGATTTATTTGGGCGGTGCTGCTGTACCCTTCCATGACTGTGCATTGCATCGTTGGGTTCACATTGCAATTGTATTCTCATCTGTACATGTTCTTTTTTTTTTTTTTTATGACTGTAGGTGCTTAACCACTTAAGCCCCGGACCATTTGGTAGCTAAAGGACCAGAGGTGAATTCAGAATTTTGCACTGCGCTGCTTTAACTGTAAATTGTGCGGACATGCAATGTTGTGCCCAAACGAAATTTGCGTCCTTTTCTTCCCACAAATAGAGCTTTCTTTTAATGGTATTTGATTGCCTCTGCGATTTTTATTTTTTGCGATATAAACGGAAAAAGACCAAAAATTTTGAAAAAAAATGATATTTTCTAATTTTTGTTATAAGAAAAATCGAATAAACTCAATTTTAGTCATACATTTAGGCCAAAATGTATTCAGCCACATGTTTTTAGCAAAAAAAATGTCAATAAGCGTATATTTATTGGTTTGCGCAAAAGTTATAGAGTTTACAAACTAGGGTACATTTTCTGAAATTTACACAGCTTTAAATTTATGACTGCCTATCTCATTTCTTGAGGTGCTAAAATGGCAGGGCAGTACAAACCCCCCCCAAATGACCCCATTTTGGAAAGTAGACACCCCAAGGAAATTGCTGAGAGGCATGTTGAGCCCATTGAATTTTTTATTTTTTTTGTCCCAAGTGATTGAATAATGACAAAAAAAAAAAAAAAAAAAATACAAAAAGTTGACACTAAATGATATATTGCTCACACATGCCATGGTTATATGTGGAATTTCACCCCAAAATACATTTTGCTGCTTCTCCTGAGTACGGGGATACCACATGTGTGGGACTTTTTGGGAGCCTAGCCGCGTACGGGACCCCGGAAACCAAGCACCGCCTTCAGGATTTCTAAGGGCGCAAATTTTTGATTTCACTCCTCACTACCTATCACAGTTTCGAAGGCCATAAAATGCCAAAATCGCACAAAACCCCCCCAAATGACCCCATTTTGGAATATAGACACCCCAAGCTATTTGCTGAGAGGCATGGCGAGTATTTTACAGCTCTAATTTGTTTTTGAAAATGAAGAAAGAAAATATATATATATATATATTTTATTTTTTTTCAATTTTCAAAACTTTGTGACAAAAAGCGAGATCTGCAAAATACTCACAATACCTCTCAGCAAATAGCTTGGGGTGTCTACTTTCCAAAATGGGGTCATTTGGGGGGGGTTTTGTGCTATCTGGGCATTCCATGGCCTCCGAAACTGTGATAGGCAGTGAGAAGTGAAATCAAAAATTTACACCCTTAGAAAGCCTGAAGGCGGTGCTTGGTTTTTGGGGTCCCGTACGTGGCTAGGCTCCCAAAAAGTCTCACACATGTGGTATCCCCGTACTCAGGAGAAGCAACAGAATGTATTTTGGGGTGTAATTCCACATATGCCCATGACATGTTTGAGCAATATATCATTTAGTGACAACTTTGTGCAAAAAAATAATAAAAAATTGTCGTTTTTCCGCAACTTGTGTCAACATATAAAATATTCCATGGACTCGACATGCCTCTCAGTATATAGCTTGGGGTGTCTACTTTCCAAAATGGGGTCATTTGGGGGGGGGGTTTTGAACTGTTCTGGCATTTTATACACAACATTAGGAAGCTTACATCCACTCTTCTAACCACTTGAAGACAAAGCCCTTTTTGACACTTTTTGTTTACATGAAAAAATTTTTTTTTTTTGCAAGAAAATTATGTTGAACCCCCAAACATTATATATATTTTTAAAGCAAAGGCCCTACAGATTAAAATGGTGGGTGTTGCATTTTTTTTTTCTACACAGTATTTGCGCAGCGATTTTTCAAACGCATTTTTTGGGTTAAAAAATACACTTTTTTTAATTTTAATGCACTAAAACACACTATATTGCCCAAATGTTTGATGAAATAAAAAAGATGATCTTAGGCCGAGTACATAGATACCAAACATGACATGCTTTAAAATTTCACACAAACTACATACATTTTTAAAAGCCTTTACAGGTTTACCCCAGTAGATTTACAGAGGAGGTCTACTGCTAAAATGATTGCCCTCGATCTGACCTTCGCGGTGATACCTCACATGCATGGTGCAATTGCTGTTTACATATGACGCCAGACCGACGCTTGCGTTCGCCATTGGGCAAGAGCAGGGCAGGACAGGGGTGCTTTATTTTTATTTTTTTATTATTAATTTTGCTTTTTTATTTTATTTTTAAAATTGTTCCTTCCAAGTATTTTTTTTTTTTTATCATTTTTATTGTTATCTCAGGGAATGTAAATATCCCCTATGATAGCAATAGGTAGTGACAGGTACTCTTTTTTTTTGAAAAAACTGGGGTCTTCTAGACCCTAGATTTTTCCTCTGCCCTCAAAGCATCTGACCACACCAAGATCGGTGTGATAAAATGCTTTCCCAATGGCGCTTTTTATATCCGGGGGGGCATTCCCTCCCACTGCTTGTAAAAGCAGTCCAGAGGCTAATTAGCCGCTAGGATTGCTTTTACATGAAAGCCGGCCGCAGGCTGAAAAGAATGATACCAAGATGATACCTAAACCCGCAGGCATCATTCTGGTATAAACATTCAAAGTCCAGCAACATACCAGTACATTGCTGGTCCTTGTTGGACATGTATTGTAATCTTTTTTTTTCATGCAGCCAGTTGGCTGAACGAAAAAAGAGATTGATCGGTGGGTATGCCCACCATTAGAATACCGCCCTTCATCCACCCACTTCCAATGATGGGCATACACGCACCATTTATATATGCCGAAGCATGGGGGCATCCTCCCGCAAAAAAGTTATGCCGCACACACATGGTCGGACTTTTCCACGGGCAAGCCTCCGTCGGAATTTCGACCGTATGTACGCGGCATTAGGAGCAAAATCGCTCCTCCGCCCCTGCTGCCCCAATGCTTCGGCATATTTGCTTTTTTTTTTTTAACTGTGGTGGTGAAATCCCCTCCTACAGCACTGGAGTCGCAGGGATCAGGCCTGTCTCTGCGAACGCTGCAGTTATGTGTGTTTTTGTTTTGTAAGTGAGAGTGATCGATCGATACTGCACTTGGGTGGCCTGGGCTGGACGGAGGGGCAAAACGCAGGTGCCAGCAGGTATCTGGGCTGATCCCGCTAACACTGCGTTTTTGGGAACCCTAAACTGCTGGGGACGCTAGTATAGATCTGATCAGATCAGATATTGATCTGTTCAGATACTATACCACTAAGGGGTGTATGCTTCACGCGTGGATGTTAGCGTTACTGGCACTAACCTGACGCTGCCTGGGGTGTGACGCAGACCCTCTCTGACGCTAAAACCTAATTGATATCACCCGCCGGGCGATGGTTAAACCTTTATTGGGTTATATACACGGCGGGTGCCCTGACACTATAAAAAGCAACTAACTAACCAGCGTCACCCGTAACACTTATATGATGATCACTGGTGAAAGGGTTAACTAGGGGCAATCAGGGGGTTAAAACCTTTATTAGATAATATATGGGGGTACCTGACGCTATAAAAACCTGCGGCGAACCTAAAAAAAATTACCAGCTACCGATCTGCATCACCGACACTAAGACAGCGTTTAGAAAAACAATTGCTTAGCGACAGTGGCGATAGGGGGTGAAAGGGTTACCTGGGGGGCGATCAAGGGGGTTAAACCTTTATTAGATAATATATTGGGGTACCTGACGCTATAAAAACCTGCGGCGAACCTAAAAAAAATTACCAGCTACCGATCTGCATCACCGACACTAAGACAGCGTTTAGAAAAACGATCGCTTAGTGACAGTGGTGATGGGGGTGAAAGGGTTACCTGGGGGGCGATCAAGGGGGTTAAACCTTTATTAGATAATATATTGGGGTACCTGACGCTATAAAAACATGCAGCGAACCTAAAAAAAAATTACTGGCTACCGATCTGCATCACCGACACTAAGACAGCGTTTAGAAAAACGATCGCTTAGTGACAGTGGGTGAAAGGGTTACCTGGGGGGCGATCAAGGGGGTTAAACCTTTATTAGATAATATATTGGGGTACCTGACAGGATAAAAACCTGCGGCGAACCTAAAAAAAATTACTGGCTGCCGATCGGCATCACTGACGCTAAGACAGCGATCAGAAAAATGATCGCTAAGCGACAGTGGTGATAGGCGGTGAAAGGGTTATCTGGGGGGTGATCAGGGGGTTAAACCTTTATTAGGGGGGGTTAGGGGGCTACACTGGACCTAAGACTAAACTTTGGTGACACTTTTACAGTCACAAATGTCACTGATTGCAGTGATCACTAAATAAATGGTCACTGCAATCAGTGACACTGGGGCTGGGGGGGTGATCTGGGGGGTGGATTTATGTCCCTGTGTGTCCTGGTGTCAGTGTAGTGTTGTGTGCACTGACCTGATGTCTTCTCTTGTACGGCGCTCGGTATATGTGAGCGCCGCACCAGAGATGACATCACTTCCTCCTGCTCCCTCTGTCTGACACAGACAGAGGGGGCATTTTCATTCGCCGGGAGCGATCGCGAGGGGGTGGTCAGAAACGAATGGCTGCCCCCTCATCCCAGAACGCTCCCGGACACTTAGCCACCGCTCACTGTACAGAAGGGGGGTCCGATTGGACCCCCCAACTGTACAAAGGCAATCACGTACACTCTACGTGATTGTGCCTGTCGGTGCCATTCTGCCGACGTATATATACAGTGAGCGGTCGTTAAGTGGTTAAGCTGTATGTTTTGTACGTGTTAGAAAATTCAATAAAAAACAATAAAAAAAAAAAAAGGAAGGGTGGGTGCTGTGTCAGTCCATGGACGTCAGAGAAACGGACTTTACGGTGAGTACAAAAATCCTATTTTCTCTTATCGTCCATGGACTGACACAGCTCTCATACTGTTGGGACGTCCCAAAGCAGTATAAGACAAGGGTGGGAGCAAATAGTAAAAGGAACAACCAAAACTTTACTCCAAACCAGCAGAGCTCCCCAACGGAGGAGTTGCAACATTAAGCAGCGGCCTGCAACACTTTGCGGCCGAAGGAAGCATCCGAAGATGCAGCCACATCAACCTTATAGAATTTTGAAAAGGCATGAACGGACGACCAGGTCGCCGCCTTGCACACTTGTGCAACCGACGATTGATGTCGGAAGGCCCAGGAAGCACCAATTGCCCTGGTGGCATGCGCCGTAATCGGAAAGGGAGGGGCCACCCCCTTAATGGCATAGGCCTGTATAACAGTGTCTGATCTATCTAGAAAAGGTGGCCGACGACACCGCTCGGCCCTGTTTCGGACCAGAGAGACACAACTAGTGAGTCATATCACGTACCACATAAAATGTGTGAAGCACAAACCTTCTGGAATGCGATATATCTTTCAAGCGGAAGACTTCCGTGTCCTGAACATGGTCGAAATGACCGAATCCGAGAGACCTCGGACTCTCAGCACCTGGCTTTCAATAGCTATGCCGTTAAGTCAGAGACTGTAAAAAAGGATGAAAATTAGGACCTTGAAACAGAAGGTCCTCCCTCATTGACAACCACCAAGGAACGTCCGCGATGAGACGTACCAGATCAGCGTACCAATGACGCCAAGACCCACCCGGCGCAAGAGGATCACCGGAATCCCTTCGGCCACAACCCTGCGCAACAGGCGAGGAAAGCAGCTGCAGCGGAGGATAACAGATATCAGGTGATAATGACCCCATGGGGCCCACCAACGTATCCGAGGCATCCGCTCAAGGATCCCTGGACCTGGCCACAAACCTTGACACCTTACGATTGAGTCGAGAGGCCCTCAGGTCCACATCCGGTATGTCCAGGTGTAAGGACCACTCTCCTGGTCCAGCGTCTGGCGACTCCGATAGTCCGCCTGCCAATTGTCTATGCTTGAACGTAGACGGCCGATAGAGACCACGTGGGGAGGCATATTCTGATTGCCCGTATTTCCAGGAACATTGATCGGTAAACAGGCTTCGTCCGGAGTCCAAAACCCTGGGGCTGACAGGACGCCCCCCCAGCCCGTCAGGCTGGTGTCAGTCATGAACACCTCCCACTGGATTGGGGGGGACGACTTCCCAGACCGAAGAGCCGGGGACCCCAACCACCACGCCAGGGATGCCCTGAGTAGGTGACTCATCTGGATCTGAAGATCCAAGGACAACGGGGATTTGTCCCAAGTGGACAGGATCTCTTACTGTAATGCCCCTGTGTGAGATTGGGCATACGGAACAGCCTCGAACAAGGCCCTCATGAGTCCCAGGACTCTCATGCAAAAACGGGTTGACGACCATTTCCGAGACGTCAGGACCCGCACTACAAACTGAAGAGTCAGTAACTTCTCCAGGGTTAGGAATACCTACGCCTCCATGGAGTCCAGGATCAGACCGAGATACTCCAAATGCTGAGCCAGGAACAGGACCAACTTCTGAATGTTCGGGAGCCACCCAAAAGTCCCTAAGGGTCTGACTGACAATAGTCACACTTCTTCTAATTCTGAGCCATTGTCTGCTCTTAGAAGAAGATCGTCCAGATAGCCCATAATAGCAATGCCTCGCTGTCTCAGCAAGGCTAGAACCGGAGCAAGCACCTCGGTAAAAATCCTTTGGTGCTGAGGCTAGGCCGAAGGGAAGAGCCACAATTGATCGTGGTCTTCGCCGATCACAAGAGCAGAAACTACTGTTGACGTGTGCAGATCGGAACATGCAAGTAGGCGGCCTTGATGTCCAAGGATGCCAGAAAAGCCCCTTTGAGTGTAGCGAACACCGCGCGAATGGATTCCATGCGGAACTTTTAGGCCCCATGCACACGAGACGCTGTTATTTGCTGTTGAACGCGCGTTCAGAGGCAGTTGGACGCTTTTTTCAACTGCTCCTGAACCCATTCAATGTTATCCTATGTGTCCATGCACACACTCTCGTTTTTTGGCGTTTACAAGCAGTTGCGTTTAACCTCGTTTTTCCAGAAGCAAAAAAATGGGTTCAGACGCAAAAGTTTTCCACGTTTCAGACGCTAAACGCTGCTAAACGCGGCTAAACGCGGTACCGGCGTTTTGCCGCGTTTATAAGCGTTTTTAAAGGTGACCTATTTTTTAACATTAGAAATCTCAAAAATGATGGCAAATGATGAAAAACTATTAAAAAATATAAAAGAAAACTGTAATTGCTTGCATTGCATTGTGGACAATCCACAACTTGTGGCAGGTAACGTGGCAAGTGGACAATCAACAACTTGTGTCAGGTGATGTGGCCAGGTGACGTGGCCAGGTGACGTGGCAAGTGGACAATCCACAGCTTGTGGCCAGGTGACGTGGCCAGGTGACGTGGCAGGTGACGTGGCCAGGTGACGTGGCCAGGTGACGTGGCCAGGTGACGTGGCAGGTAACGTGGCAGGTAACGTGGCAGGTAACGTGGCCAGGTGACGTGGCAGGTAACGTGGCAAGTGGACAATTCACAACTTGTGGCAGGTGACGTGGCACGTGATGTGGCCAGGTGATGTGGAAAGTGGACAATCCACAACTTGTGGCAGGTGACGTGGCTAGATGACGTGGCAGGTAATGTGGGCAGGTAACATGGCTAGGTGACGTGGCAGGTGACGTGGCAAGTGGACAATTCACAACTTGTGGCAGGTGACGTGGCCAGGTGACGTGGCACGTGATGTGGCCAGGTGACATGGCAAGTGGACAATCCACAACTTGTGGCAGGTGACGTGGCCAGGTGACGTGGCAGGTGACGTGGCCAGGTGACGTGGCACGTGATGTGGCCAGGTGACATGGCAAGTGGACAATCCACAACTTGTGGCCAGCTGACGTGGCAGGTAACGTGGCCAGGTGACGTGGCAGGTAACATGGCCAGGTGACGTGGCCAGGTAACGTGGCAAGTGGACAATCCACAACTTGTGGCAGGTCACGTGGCACGTGATGTGGCCAGGTGACGTGGCAAGTGGACAATCCACAGCTTGTGGCCAGGTGACGTGGCCAGGTGACGTGGCCAGGTGACGTGGCCAGGTGACGTGGCAAGTGGACAATTCACAACTTGTGGCAGGTGACGTGGCACGTGATGTGGCCAGGTGATGTGGAAAGTGGACAATCCACAACTTGTGGCAGGTGACGTGGCTAGATGACGTGGCAGGTAATGTGGGCAGGTAACATGGCTAGGTGACGTGGCAGGTGACGTGGCAAGTGGACAATTCACAACTTGTGGCAGGTGACGTGGCCAGGTGACGTGGCACGTGATGTGGCCAGGTGACATGGCAAGTGGACAATCCACAACTTGTGGCAGGTGACGTGGCCAGGTGACGTGGCCAGGTGACGTGGCCAGGTGACGTGGCACGTGATGTGGCCAGGTGACATGGCAAGTGGACAATCCACAACTTGTGGCAGGTGACGTGGCCAGCTGACGTGGCAGGTAACGTGGCCAGGTGACGTGGCAGGTAACGTGGCCAGGTGACGTGGCCAGGTAACGTGGCAAGTGGACAATCCACAACTTGTGGCAGGTCACTGGCACGTGATGTGGCCAGGTGACGTGGCAAGTGGACAATCCACAACTTGTGGCAGGTGACGTGGCCAGGTGATGTGGCCAGGTGACGTGGCAGGTGACGTGGCAAGTGGACAATCCACAACTTGTGGCAGATGATGTGGCAAGTGATACGCTAAATACAAGTACACTGCTGCTCTCTCAGCTGCTGCTACTCACTCTGGTCTCACAAACTGGCTGAAATGGTTAAAATTTACTGTTTTTTGAGCTTAGGGAGGGTCTATGATGAAACGCTTATAAACGCAAACGCGGTTAAACGCCGCTAAACGCGGCCGCAAACGCGGCAAAACGCGCGTTTATAAACGCCGGTTTCAGCGTTTAAAAACGTGTGTTCAGCAGAGTTTGCACCTGCGTCTCGTGTGCATGGGGCCTTACACCATCACAAATGCATTCAGGCCTTGAGGCCCAGGGTTGGCCGAACCCCCGTCCACCTTTTGGGACTACAAACAGATTAGAGTAGAAACCCTGAACAACCTCTCTTGTGACGGAACCGGCACAATCACTCCGGACCTGATCAATCATGTACGGCCCTTAAGAGGGCCACCCGACGGGCAGGAAGGAGAGGGAGAATTGAGGGAAAGAATCTGTCTGGGGGCCAGGAACGGAATTCTATCCTGTATCCTGAGGTGACCACCTCGCACACCCACCGGTCGGAGATCCGGGAGGTCCACCGAACCGTGAACCTGCAAGGACGTCCCCCCACCCCAGAGTCGGGCAGGGACAAGACTCCATGTGGCGGTGGGCTTTGGAGGCTTACGCACCCAGGGTCGCTTATGTCCCCCAGCCGCACTTTCTCCAGTCTGGGAGGGCTTACCCGTGGATTCTGACTGACAAGAAACTCATTCTTCTTTGCCGGAAAGGAAGGGCCCGGCCTACGGTGGGGCTCCTTTTTCCGTAACAGACTGAGGAAGGAAGGTGCTCTTACCCCTTGTGACATCCATAATAATGGCATCCAGGGCTGCCCCAAGCAGTCCACCGCCCTTAAAGGGCAAGTCAGCCAGGAGCCATTTGGAAGCTAGGTTGGCCGACCAGCATTTCAGCCAGATAAGGCGATGCAGCACCACAGCAGATAGAGGCCCCAGAAATTAAAGGGGCCACATCCAAAGTGGCATCGCACACAGAGACTAAACCCTGCGCCAGTTGGTGAGCCAGGGTAATGGTCTCAGGAGGGAGATTATGCTCCTAAACCATCTGGTGCAAAATCTGTGCCCATCCTGTGAGTGTCTTGAGACACAAGTGTCGCCGCCCCTATAGGGCGTAAGGCAGACCCCAATAAGGTAAACATAGTTCTACTCACCACTTCTGACCTCCTGTCAGTGGGAAACCCTAAATGCAGGAGACCCTTTCATTGGGAGCGTGGTAGCCTTATTCAAATGGGCGACCGGGGGGGTCGACCACTGGGGGGAGAGCCCCTTCTTAACCAGGTCCTCCTTAAAAGGGGTACCTCATGGCTAGGCGCAGTGGGACCGTCAAAGTCTTCTGCGGCTTATCCCAGACTAAGTCAATGAATGTATCAAAAAAAAAAAGGCACATATGGAAAAAATAGGATTTTTGTACTCACCGTAAAATCCGTTTCTCTGACGTCCATGGACCGACGCAGCTCTCATACTGATTACATGTGGGTATATGTCCCTGCTCGCAGGAGAAGACCTAGGCAGAATGTTAGAGGTTAAAACATTCTAGAACAAGCCAGAGCTGAACAGCCCCGCCCAGGGGGGCGGTCCCTCCGGACATTACCCTTCCACCTGCAGCTAATCAGCCTCAGTTCGTAACAAAGCAGTACAAACTTAAAAGGAAGGGTGGGTGCTGCGTCGGTCCATGGACGTCAGAGAAACGGATTTTACGGTGAGTACAAAAATCCTATTTTCTCTTATCGTCCATGGACCGACGCAGCTCTCATACTGATTACATGTGGGACGTCCCAAAGCAGTATAAGAAAAGGGTGGGAGCAAAAAAAGTAAGGAACAACCAAAACTTCACTCCAAACCAGCAGAGCCCCTCAACGGAGGAGTTGCAACATTAGACAGCGGCCTGCAACACTTTACGGCCGAAGGAAGCATCCGAAGATGCAGCCACATCAACCTTGTAGAACTTTAAAAAAGGTATGAACGGACGACCAGGTCGTCGCCTTGCACACTTGTGCAACCGACGCTTGATGTCGGAAGGCCCGGGAAGCACCAATTGCCTTGGTGGAATGCGCCGCAACCGGAAAGGGAGGCACCCGTCCCTTAAGGGCATAGGCCTGTATGACGGTCTGCCTGATCCACCTAAAGACGGTGGCAGACGACACCGCTCGGCCCTGTTTTGGACCAGACACAGATTTCCGAATGGAAACAGTAGCAGACAGGTACACTCGTAAGGCTTGTACCCATCTTAATGCAGGAAGCGCAAACTCTCAGGGAAGCGATGGGTGAGGACACAAGGACGGAAGAACAATGTCCTTAAGGTGAAAGGCCAAGACCATCCTTAGAAAAGAAGGATGGTCGTGGGCGCAACACCAACATATCCTTATGGAGGACCAAGTAAGGCGACTTGCCAGACAAGGCTGCCAACTCAGACACTCGTCTAACCGAAGCAATGGCCAATAAGGCCAACTTCCGGGACAAGGTCAAGAGAGGAATCTCTCTGATATTCTCAAAGGGATGTTCTTGGAGAACCGAGATGCATCAAAATCAGATCCCAAGTAGGGAGAGGAGGCTTGACAGGGGGGACCACATGGCGAACCCCCTGCCCAAAAGGTGCTAATCAAGGAATGGCCCGGCAGCGGTCGTTGAAAAAAAGACAGTCCGGGCCGAAATCCGACCCAAAAAAAAAAAAAAAAAATTAAAAAAATAAATAAATAAATAAAAAAAAGGTATGCAAGGCCAGCTTTTGGGTCACACCACGCTGTAAGAACAGCAAAATCCTGGGAACGGAAAACATCCGAGGATGCCACTCAAGTTCCTTGCACATAGCGATGCAAGCCGTCCAGGTACGGTGAGATATCTTTCTGGAGGAAGATTCCCGTGTCAACAACATAGAAGAGATGACCGAATACGAGAGAACTCGGTCCTTTAGCACCTGGCTTTAAACAGCCATGCCATTAAAGCCAAGGACTGTAAAGCAGGATGAAGAATGCTCTGCGAAGCCGGCGAGGCAACAACAGTAGCAGAGGGTAAGCATATATCAGGCGATACTGCCCCCACGGGCTTCCAACGCGTCTAACGCATCCCTCCAGGGGTCCCTGGACCTGACCACGATCTTGCCACCTTGCGAGTGAGTCGAGAGGCCACAAGGTCCACTTCCGGTGCCCCACCTCCGGCAAAGAAGGTGGAAACACCTCCGGATGCAAGGACCCTTCGCCTGCAATGCACACGGCCGACAGGACCGTCTTGCAGCGAGACGTATGAAAATCCCAAAGAGACTCCGCAATGTATCGGAGAAGGGAGGCCCCAGTGTACAGGGTGCCTCAAAATGTTGGCCAATAAAGGCAACTTGACGGAACTTCCCTAGAAACTCGGTCAGAGGACTAGTACCTCAGCCTCCACAGGTGGCGCAAACCCACCCCGGGCACAGAGACCCTAAAGGCTAAAGCAGTTGTAGTGCACCTGCTAGACGACTAATGAATGAAGCAGAGGCTTTTGCCCAGTCATTGAGCTACAAAAAATGCCAGAGACGCAGCCACTAACGGGCGCAACGCCAACCCCAGCCTGGCGAACACAGTCCAAGCCAACGCTTCTGATCACCACTGAAAGCAGGTGGAAAGTGATACCCCTGAAACCAGGGATCCTTGTGACAATGCTCCATCCAGCAGCTACCCATTGATAGGTGCTGATTGTGCAAACACATAGTTTATACTATGTATTGCGTCAAACGCACAAATGGAGAGTGTGGGAGGAAACCCACCCAGCCACAAAGAGCATAATACCACCACATACGGCGTATGTAGTTTAGTATTTGTGGATATACCTATTAAACGCGTATATACTGTGCCAGCGACGAAGGCGTGCACATCATCGGGGCCTGGACGTAAACCAGCCACACAGATTGCGTACACAACCGTGTAGGTATGTTAGCCTGCGAATAAACAAATTGCACATGTTTATACTGTGCATAGCGCTGAGAATGCGCACACCATTGGAACGCAGGGGAGAAACCTGAGCACCCGGATGAAACCCATGCAGACTGCATACGCATACCGTGTATGGTATTATAGTATGTGTGCTAAACATTTTGCACAAGCCCATGTGTGCATAGCACCGAAGGCGCGCACACTGTTGGCGCGTGGGAGGAACCGAAGTACCCCACGCATACTCAGAGAATGCAATACCTACAGCTACTGTAAATGTATTTAGTGTAGTGTATAGACAATGTGTATGTTTACACCGTGTATTGCACCAAAAGGCATGCATGTCATGTAGCATGGGCAGAAACCCACGCAGACTGCATACGCATACCGTGTAGGTATTATAGTGTGTGTGCTAAACCTTTTGCACAAGCTCATGTGTGCAAAGCACCAAAGGCGCGCACACCGTTGGCGCGTGTGAGGAACCGAAGTACCCCACGCATACTCAGAGAATGCAATACCTACAACTACTGTAAATGTATTTAGTGTAGTGTATAAACATAATGTGTATGTTTACATCGTGTATTGCACCAAAGGCATGCATGTCATGTAGCGTGGGCGGAAACCCACGCAGACTGCAAAGACATACCGGGTAGGTCCAATCGCACAAATTTAGACTGTGCATAGCGCCGAAGCGCCCACTCGGAAGAACTCCACGCAGACCGCACACAGATACCGTGTAGGAATGATAGCATGTGAATCAACATAATATTGCACATGTTTATGCTGTGCATTTCCATTGGAGCGTGGGGGGAAACCGGAGTACCCGGAGGAACCCCACGCAAACAGTATACCCATACTGTAAACATGTATAATATGTGCAATAAACATATTGAACATGTCTATACTGTGCAGAGAGCCGAAGCGCACATACCATGAGAGTGCGGAAGGACACCGGAGCCCCCGCCAGCCCAGAGAGTATGATACATACATATACGGTGAATGTATCTGGAATCGTGCATAAACATATTTTGTACATTTATATCATGTATGGCACTGAAACACAGCATTGGAACGTGGGGACAGCCACGCAGACACAGAGACCAATAACACATACATACACTGTAAATGTATGCAGTGTAGAGGTATAGGATGGGTTTAAATTATGGCGCAGAGGCGCATAATCTTCTCTGTATCATTCCAACTTGCTTGACAGTGCTGCTGAAGCAGCATGCAGGTAACAGGTAACCTCTGATCCTCAGACCGTGTGTCTGTCAGAGCTCAAATCATTCCCCAGGAAATGGCGGGAAATGTTACCTCAGGTATCACACACAAGGCTCACAGGGATTAGAGACATAAATGAATAAAGTCCTCCCTCATCCATGCTGCTCTTGAGGCAGCGTGTGAGGAAAACTGAGGAAACTGTGTAAAAGAAAAGCTTGTCACAGCAATTTCAGCCTGAGTGTGATTCTCACATCATCAATGAGATCACTTACAAGCGCCCTGTCATTCACTGACACAGAACTGGAGTCTTCCTCACAAGGGAATGTCCTGTTCATAAACATTAAATATTCAGAGGTAGGGTCCTGAGCCCAATAGCTAGGCCCATATCTGACTCAGAGCACTCCTTCACTAAAGATTTTTGTGGGGGGAGGGGGCTTATAGCTCCTTTTGCTCGCACACCGCTTCCATTCTGACAGGAATGATTCCAGGACTGCTGACAACTGGTCCATAAGGACCGCAGGTGCAGGAAACATATGAACATGTTTAACTGTGCAGCACTGCCAGTTGCCCCAGGCAATGTGGAGAGCAGGTGTATCAGACTCCATAACGCCACCCTCTGAGACCTTATACACTATACAGTGAATATACAGTCCACCCACTGGCTACGCTGAGGAGGGGATACCCGGGAGGACCCACCAACCCTTAAGGACCGCTCAGTCTGTGAGGAGATTGTGAGGGGATTCGCGCCGCCGCCACAAGAAAATGGCCGCTGGCCGCAGCTATAACTGCGCCACTGAACGCCAAGATGGCCGCCAAGCGCAAAATTCAAAGCTCTAATGCGCGCCAACGGCGCACGCAATAACCACCTCAAACAGCGCCAATGGCGCACACAATAATCACCTCACACACCAGAAAAAACTGCAGACATGAGCGCCCAGCCAGGCCAGAGTGACCCCCAAGCACCCCACAGCACAGCACCAGTACAGCGTGCAGAGAGCAGCATAACAGGGGGGAGACAGGGAGAAACCCCCACACACAGAAACACAGCCAGCATGTACTCACCTGCAGTAGGAGAGACTACTTACCCGTCCCTTTCAGGGACCCACTGGCTTGTTTCAGACAGACCTATCACAGAGTCGTACTGCGTAGCTGTCGGCCCGGTCCACCGCGAGAGATACAGTCAGTCAAGTACTGTTCAATCTTGAGAGGACCGCGGGAGCATGAAAGCAACCCGGCCACCCCTGGAGTCATGGGGCATGTCGTGAACTGAGTCTCACGCACGCAAGGCGCGGATCAGCACGCTCGATGGTCGGACAGGGAAGACTACGAGGATACCAGTGTACCCAACCTGTTGCCCAGCCGACAGTTGATTGAAGGTCTCAAAAATAAAATAATAAAATTCCCAAAAGGAATAAAAAAATCAAAAGTAAAATCTTCCAGGAGACTGGCTCCTGAGAGCCACGTCTTCTCCTTCTGCTAGGCAGAAAAAAACTGAGGCTGATTAGCTGCAGGTGGAAGGGTAATGTCCGGAGGGACCGCCCCCCTGGGCGGGGCTGTTCAGCTCTGGCTTGTTCTAGAATGTTTTAACCTCTAACATTCTGCCTAGGTCTTCTCCTGCGAGCAGGGACATATACCCACATGTAATCAGTATCAGTATCAGTATGCGTCGGTCCATGGACAATAAGAGAAAACCTTTTTGAAGAAACGGCTTTAAAAGGAACCAAAAGGAGACAGCTTATACCTGAGGTTCCTCAGCCTCAACATTCAGCTTGAGAGTGTTCCTCACAGGGAATATCCTGTTTAAAAACAGGAAAATCCTCAGAGCTAGGGTCCTGAGCAGCAATAGCTAGGCCCATATCTGAGACAGAGCACTCCCCTACAGGAGAATGTGTGGGGAGGGGGCGCTTTACAGCTCCCTTGCGCTCGCACACCGCTTCCATCCTGACAAGGATGATTCCAGGACTGCCGACAACTAGTCGCTAGGGACCGCAGGTGCAGGAGCACTGCCAGTTGCCTCAGACAAGTGTGGAGAAGCAGGTGAACTAGACTCCATACTGCCACCCTCTGAGACTTTTAAAACACTATCATAGTGAGTAACACAGTCCACCCACTGGCTATGCTGAAGCTGAGGAGGGGATACCCAGAGTACTCACCAACCCCTGTAAGGAACGCTCATTCCGCTGTATGAAACCGCGCTGCCGCGCGGGTGAAGCCTGGGGAGAGTGAGGAGACTTGACTGTGAGGAGATTGTGAGATTTGCGCCACAGCAGTGGCCGATAGAAGCCGAAACTGAAGCAAAAATGCAGCGGCTTCAAGAAAACGGCCGCCGGCCGCATACATTACTGCGCCATCGATCCACGGCAAAATGGCCGCCGAGCGCGGTTTATTTAAAAATACCTCACAGCGTTAATGGCGCACATGTTTAGCGGTTGTCCGGTTCACTAACCACAAGGCAGGAGCTCCTGCCCTCACTGGCTGTGGCACGGCAAGCGCTGGGGCGCTGAACACAAACAGCCCCACTCAGGAACTGAACCTGTGAAGCTTAGCTTTGCTAAGCACCACTACTCCACAACAGTATGTACAACACTCACACACCAGAACACTGCCCCAGAGCCCTTAAAACAGACATAAGCACCCCCAGCCAGGCCAGAGTGACCCCCAAGCACCCCCACACAGCACCAGTACAGGGTGCAGAGAGCAGCATAACAGGGGGGAGACAGGGAGAAACCCCCCATATAAAGAAACACAGCCAGCATGTACTCACCTGTAGCAGGAGAGACTACTTACCCGTCCCTTTCAGGGACCCACTGGCTTGTTTCAGACAGACCTATCACAGAGCAGTACTGCGTAGCTGTCGGCCCGGTCCACCGCGAGACATACAGGCAGGCAAGGTACTGTTCAATCTTGAGAAGACCGCGGGAGCTAAAAGCAACCCGGCCACCCCTTGAGTCATGGGGCATGTCGTGAACTGAGTCTCACACACACAAGGCGAGGATCAGCACGCTCGATGGTCGGACAGGGAAGACTACGAGGATATCTTGTACCCAACCTGTTGCCCAGCCGACAGTTGATTGAAGGTCTCAAAAATAAAATTCCCAAAAGGAATAAAAATTAAAAGTAAAATCTTCCAGGAGACTGCCTCCTGAGAGAGCCACGTCTTCTTCTGCTAGGCAGAAAAAAACTGAGGTTGCTAGCTGCAAGTGGGAGGGTAATGTCCGGAGGGACCGCCCCCCTGGGCGGGGCTGTTCGGCTCTGGTTTTGTTCTAGAATGTTTCTAACATCTAACATTCTGCCTAGGTCTTCTCCTGCAAGCAGGGACATATACCCACACGTAAACAGTATGAGAGCTGGGTCAGTCCATGGAGATAAGAGAAAACTTCTTTTTTTTTCCGTCTCTTATGTCATTTGTTTCCCACAAATAGTGCTTTACAGTATTTTGGTGGTATTTTATCACAACATTGTCAGTGCTGGTAGAGAAGTAAACATTGTAACTTTTCGTTCTTCAATCAAAGGGAACAACTTCGGTGTGTAAATGAGGGAAATTTAACCACTTAAAGACTAAGCCTTTTTCTAAAATTTGTTTCTTCCAAAGTAAAATCATTATTTTTTGCTATAAAATTACTTGGAACCCCCAAACATTATATATATTTTTTTAGTAGAGACCCTAGAGAATAAAATGACGATTGTTGCAATATTTTATGTCACACTGTATTCGCGCAGCGGTCTTTCGAATGCAATTTTTGGGGAAAAAACACTTCAATGAATAAAAAAAAACAACAAAAAAACAAAAAAAACAAAACTAAAAAATTAGCCCAATTTTTTTTGTATAATGCGAAAGATGTTAGGCCGCGAGAATCGTGATCTTTATTATAAGCAAAAAAATCGTGATTCTCATTTTAGCCAGAATCGTGGAGCTCTAAAATGTATATATATATATATATATATATATATATATATATATATATATATATATATATATATATATATATAATCTCCATCCAATAAAAATGTAAAAAAAATAAAAAATCGAATTTCTTCATAAATTTCGGCCAATATGTATTCTGCTACATGCTTTTGGTAAAAAAAAAAAAAATCCTAATAGGCGTATATTGATTGGTTTACACAAACGTTAGAGCATCTACAAACTAGGGGATATATACTGGAATGTTTATTTATTTTAGAACAGTAATGGTGGTGATCGACTTATAGCGGGACTGCGATATTGTGGTGGACAATCAGACACTGACACTTTGCGGGAACCAGTGACACTAATACAGTGATCAGTGCTAAAAATAAACACTGACACTGGCTGGGAAGGGGTTGAACATTTATGGCAATCAAAGGGTTAACTGTGTGTGCTGCTTTTACTAGGGAAAGAGATGGTTTTGAGGTCCAAGTGCCCAACACCTGCAAATCGGCTTCTGCTGTGAAAAATTACATCATTAGCAGCGCGCGCATGCGCCCCCCTGCCGGCAGAAGTGCGGGATCACATTATTACATATATATACACACACGCACGCACACGCGCGCGATCCAGCGCACAGCTGCCGCCCTGTAGTAGTTCATTCCCTTGCTGATCTTTTCATCCCCAAATTTTACAACGATATGTTTTAATTTCTCAGCTTTCACCAGTGCTAGACACTGGGCCGATCAATATAATTGATTATATTCACGTCACCTTCTCAATTTTCTGCTCACAGCCTTTGCAGGTACTTCTGTTGGACTTTGCATATTCAGCTCCAAAATCATTCAGTGTCATGTCTGCTTTTCCTCCTTTGGCGTCCCCTCCGCCAGCCCCTGTAGATATAAACAAAATTATCAATATTAACATTTTGGTTAACGCTCGTCAACACGGCACATTTCTGTAACCCAGGAGAGCAAAAGAAACTTCAGCCATAAAAAATTATACTAAAAACTGAACTCCAGGCTCAAAAACCTTTCATTTAAAACTATTTCCTCAATAGTCACTAAGGATATAAATCCACTTTGTGTGCAAATGCCTTTGCAAACCCAGATATCACCTTGTAAAAGGAATAGTGTGATGTACATAGTCTGTGCAGTAAGGTGGGACCCAAAAAGACAACCCACTACTGGCTGCCTGCAGAAAACTATCAGAGTTGAGCTTTAAATTTAAAGCGCACTCATCCCTTTTTACTCCAACTTCCCCATCACATTCATAATATGTTATACCTACATACATGGAGCTTCAGTGAGATTTTCCCTCTGTGGCCTGCTTAGGACTAATGCCGTGTTCACACGATCGATTTTCTCGACGGTGAAAACACTGTTGAGAAAATCGTCGGGAAAAAACGAGGAACGGCTTGCTCCCCTACACACGGCTGTTTTTCTCGAAATTTTTTCTCTTGGTCGAGAAAAACGACCATGTGTAGGCTCCCCGGCAGTGTTTCCCTATGGGAAAACTGCCGTGGAAAAAAATGCAGTGAATCACGACGAGAAAAATTAGAGCATGTTCTAATTTTTCTCGTCGTGATTCATGCCGTTTTTCTCGTCGGGAAAAATTATGAAAAGCCCACACATGGTCTTTTTTCTCGTCAAAGAGAAAAAATTTAATTTTTCCCGACGAGAAAAATGGTCGTGTGTACGCGGGCATAAGAAATCTTACGAGCTGCACCTTCATAATAAAAAAAATAAAAAAAAGTACTGCAGTATACGTTCACCATAATAGATGCTCATCTCTCAGACTGCAGAAAGGTCTTCAACTGCAGTGAATGGATACCACCGTATGTATGCGTAAGTACCACTGCATGCAGGGCTGTTCACTCGCAGGCAATCGCTCCATAAATGATTACCTGCAAGTGGCTGCAATAGCTGTCCGTCTCCTATTGTTTTCAATGAGGCTGCCATCAGCAGCTAAGCGCCGGGAACTCCTGCTGGGTCTCCTGCATGTAAATCGCTAACAGCCTTATTCAAAGGTGTGAATGTAGCCTAATGGTGCCCATACACTAGACAAAAAATTGTTAAAAAAAAAAAAAAAAAAAATCAGTTTGGACAGTTTGTTCAATTTTCATCCAGTTAATGGGCACAAATCGAAAATTGGTTGTGACTTTTTGAGCCCAAAAAAATGAAGGAAAAGTTTGGAAAACTTCTGCCAAAACGGCTGATTAATTGAAAGGTTAATGTGTTTCTCACCTGTTAAAAATGTAACTGTTGGCACTGCACATGTGACCCAAAAGCAAAAAACAAATGAGAAACTGATTAATTTAAGTCCACTGAACAATTTAATCGCTTGAAATTCGGTCATTACATGGTGGCAAAATGCCACTTGCCAATGGCGACCCATTCAAGTAAATGGGGCCACTCTGCATGTGCCCCACAACTGCATGCTTCTGCGGGCTCCAAGGGGTTAAAGCAGGAGGTGATAAAGCAACAACGCTGCCTGATTTAACCCCTTGTTTGCTATACTGCACAAGGTTGCAGGACACTTGGCAGAGCAGCCTCATTCACTTGAATGGGTCTTGATTGGCAGGTGCTACACCCACCAAATTACAACAGGGTGAATAACTCCTGCATGTGTACACTCTTGGCCACGGTCTTAAATAAGGGAACTCTTACTGTTCTGAGCCCCCTATAAGGCTACTTTCACACGGATGTGCTGCGGTTTACCTGCACCGCGGGTGCAGTGCATCTGCAACTTTTCTGGGTTAGGTTTGCTTTGCCATACACTTCTATATCCTGCAGGTGTGGTGCACTTTCAAAGAGTGCACCCAACTCGCAGGATATAATAGAAGTCTAAGGCTAAGTGCAGGAAAGCTGTAGGTACACTGCCCTGCACCCCCAGCGTGGGAAAACCGTGCTGCATAAGTGTGAAAGCAGCCTTATACTATTATGTCCAGTGTATTGCTTCACACTGACCTAAAGATCTGCTCTTTCCTGCTGCTGGCACCACTCTGGAGACCACTAGCCAGGATAACTGGTGGAGTGCGGTTGGTATAACTCCGCATGGGACAGGAGCCAGCACTATAGAGGAGGCATCGGCTTATTTGGCTCTTGCTCCAACTTTACAAGTAGTCCCTCTGCATTGCACTCTGATGTTCTGGAATGGCAGGTCACCAAGCCCAGACTGAGATCTACCAGGCAACTGTCCATGGTTGCTGATCCCCGATCTAAAATGGGCAAACTTCCTATCCTTATAGAGGAAGTAAAGTCTTCCTCTTTAATTGTACCTACAGGCAAGTCTAGAGTAAGGCTTATCTGTAGGTACTGTAAATATCTCCTAACTTTTTAGGAGATATTTACTATATACACTGCAGTCATCGGCGCATGCACACTGAAGGAACGGCCCGCTCGAGCCAATTCTTCAGGATCCAGGACGCGACTGGCAGCACCCAGGCGCATGCGCGGGAGTGACGTCATTGGTGGGACATTGAATCAGTGTGACGTGATCACAGGAAGGAGGGCATTGTTACTACGGCCCGGGCAATTCAAATCCAGCTCCGTGACACACAGAGAACGCCGCTCGTTCTGATCCGGGCACTGGCGAGGCTGCATCCGATGGGCACTGGTGAAGCTGCATTGATCTCTTGTATCATGTCTGCAGTTCTTTTACGATCTCCTGTATCATATCTGCTAGAGAGGCACCGAACGGAAATTTTGCCAAAACTATTAGCAATGTTTTTAAAGTGATACTAAAGGTTCGTTTTTTATTTTCTAAATATGTTCTAAATATGCAAGTGTATTGTTGGGTTCACTAACCTTTTCCTTCGTTTTCCCTTGAAAATGCTTTTTTTCTTTGTGTGAAGTTCCTCCACTGTAAGCTTGCCCCATCATCTGAGCTGTTCTGCTGGGGGTTACTATGCGTGCTCGCCCCCTCCCTTGGGACTACATCCCTGTGGGGAGACGCTGTGTGCGTTCACAGGCACTGGAGGCAGGGGAGCCGCGGGCACGTCTAAGGCGCTGTAGCTCCGCCTCCCGTGCCTTGTTATTGTATTGAATAAACATCTCAGCAGCACAGCCCCGTCTTAACTCCGTCCCCTGTTTATGTATGCAATGGGCGTGCTTGGGAGGCAGGAATGGGCGTGTTAACTGGGCGGCGTGTGTTCACTGAAGGCAGAAATAGAAATGAGAACTAGGCTCGTTCTCGTTTTGTCACACTGCGAAAAAAATAGGATTTTTGTACTCACCGTAAAATCCGTTTCTCTGATGTCCATGGACTGACACAGCTTCTAATACTGAAACACGTGGGTATATGTCCCTGCTCGCAGGAGAAGATCTAGGCAGAATGTTAGATGTTACAACATACATTCTAAAACCAGAGCTGAACAGCCCCGCCTAGGGGGTGGTCCCTCCGGACATAACCCTCCTACCTGCAGCCAGCAGCCTCAGTTCGTAACAAAGCAGTACAAACCTTAAAAGAAGGGTGGGTGCTGTGTCAGTCCATGGACGTCAGAGAAACGGATTTTACGGCGAGTACAAAAATCCTATTTTCTCTTATCGTCCATGGACTGACACAGCTTCTAATACTGAAACACGTAGGACATCCCAAAGCAGTATCAGAAAGAGGGTGGGAGCAGTAGTAAAGGAAAAAAACAAACTTCACTCCAAACAGGCAGAGCTCCTCAACGGAGGAGTTGCCACTTTAGACAGCGGCCTGCAACACCTTGCGGCCATAGAAGCATCCGAAGATGCAGCCACATCAACCTTATAGAACTTAGAAAAGGTATGAACGGACGACCAGGTCGCCGCCTTGCACACTTGTGCAACCGACGCTTGATGTCGGAAAGCCCAGGAAGCACCAATTGCCCTGGTGAAATGCGTCGTAACCGGAAAGGGAGGCGCCCGCCCCTTAAGGGCATAGGCCTGTATAACGGTCTGTCTGATCCACCTAGAAATGGTGGCAGACAACACCGCTTGGCCCTGTTTTGGACCAGACACAGACACAGACACAAACAGTGAGTAAGACTTCCGAATGGAAGCAGTAGCAGACAGGTACACCCGTAAGGCTCGTACCACACATCCAATGTAAGAACTCTCTGGGATGCGATGGGTGAGGGCAAAATGACGGAAGAACAATGTCCTCATTAAGGTGAAAAGCCGAGACCACCTTTGGAAGGAAAGACGGTCACGGGCGCAACACCACCTTATCCTTATGAAGGACCAAGTAAGGCGACTTGCATGACAAGGCCGCCAACTCAGACACCCGTCTGACAGAAGTAATGACCACTAAGAAAGCCACCTTCTGGGACAAGGTTAAGAGAGGAATCTCTCTGATATTTTCAAAAGGGATGTTCTTGGAGAACCAAGAGCACCAAGTTCAGATCCCAAGGAGGGAGCGGAGGCTTGGCAGGGGGAAATCACATGGCGAACCCCCTGCACAAAAAGGTGCTAACCAAAGAATGACCTGCTAGCGGTCGTTGAAATTAAACGGCCAAGGCCGAAATCTGACCCTTAATGGTTGCTTAAAGCCAGCCTTTGGGTCACACCGCGCTGCAAGAACCGCAGGATTCTGGGGACGGAGTACATCCGAGGACGCCAGTCTAGCTCTTCGCACATAGCGATGTAAGCCTTCCAGGTGCGGTGATAGATCTTTCTGGGAGGAAGACTTCCGTGCCCTCAGCATGGTCGAAATGACCGAATCCGAAAGGCCTCTGTCCTTCAGCACCTGGCTCTCAATAGCCATGCCGTTAAAACCAGAGACTGTAAAGCAGGATAAAAGATAGGACCTTGAGACAGAAGGTCCTCCCTCATAGGCAGTCGACAAGGAACGTCCGCGAGGAGACGTACCAGATCGACGTACCAATGACGCCAAGGCCAATCCGGAGCAATGAGGATCACCGGAATGCCCTCGGCCGCTACCCTGCGCAGCAGACCAGGAAGCAACTGCAGCGGAGGGTAAGCATATATCAGGCGATACTGACCCCACGGGGCAACCAACGCGTCCGAGGCGTCTGCCCAGGGGTGCCTGGACCTGGCCACAAACCTCGCGATTGAATCGAGAGGCCATCAGGTCCACATCCAGCGTGTCCCACCGCCGGCAAAGGAGTTGAAACACCTCCGGGTGCAAGGACCACTCTCCCTGGTCCAACGTCTGGCGACTCAGATAGTCCACCTGCCAGTTTTCTACGCCTGGAATGTAGACGGCCGACAGAGCCGGCACGCTTCTTTCCGCCCACCTTAGGATGCGGGCGACCTCGGATGCCGCAGCTGAGCGCCGAGTGCCCCCCTGATGGTTGACATGCGCCACGGTCGTGGCGTTGTCCGACTGGATTCTGACTGAGCGGCCCTGTAACCTCTTCGACCATGCGGAGAGGCACAGTCTGATCGCTCGCAATTCCAGGACATTGATCCGTAGACGGGATTCGTCCAGGGTCCAGAGCCCTTTAGCTGCCAGGACTCCCCAAACTCTGCCCCAGCCTGTCAGGCTGGCGTCCGTCGTGACCACCGTCCACTTGATGGGGCGGAACGACCTTCCGGACCGGAGAGCCGGGGATCTCAGCCACCACGTCAGGGACACCCTGACAGAGTGACTCACCTGGATCTGAAGATCCAATGACAACGGGGACTTGTCCCAAGTGGGCAGGATCTCCTTCTGCAATGCCCGAGTGTGCGATTGGGCATACGGAATGGCCTCGAAGGAGGCCACCATGAGTCCCAGTACTCTCCTCAAGCAGAAACGGATCGACGACTATTTTCGGGACGTCAGGATCCGTACCGCCGACTGAAGTGTCTGCAACTTCTCCAAGGGTAGGAACACTTTTGCTTCCGAAGTGTCCAGGATCAGACCCAGATACTCCAAACGCTGAGTCGGAACTAGAACCGACTTCTGCATGTTCAGGAGCCACCCGAAGTCCCGGAGGGTCTGACTGACTATTGTCACAATTTCCTCCAACTCTGAGCCATTTTCTGCTCTTAGAAGAAGATCGTCCAGCCCACGATAACAATTCCTCGCTGTCTCAGCAAAGCTAGAACCGGGGCAAGCACCTTGGTGAAAACCCGTGGTGCCGATGCTAGGCCGAAGTGAAGAGCCACAAACTGATAGTGGACTTTGCCTATTGCAAAGCGCAGAAACTTCTGTTGACTTGCGCAGATCGGGACATGCAGGTAGGCGTCCTTGATGTCCAAGGACGCCAGAAAGTTCCCTTGATGGAGTGTAGCGATCATTGTGCGAATGGATTCCAATACGGAATTTTTGCACCTTCACAAGAGCATTCAAGGCCTTGAGATCCAGGATTGGCTGGACCCCGTCCTTTTTTGGGACAACAAACAGATTTGAGTGGAACCCCTGAAACCTCTCCTGTGACGGTACCGGCACAATTACTCTGCACCTGAGCAAATCCTGTACAGCCCCCAAGAGGGCCGCCCGACGGGCAGGAAGGAGAGGGAGATTGGAGGGGAAGAATCTGTCTGGGGGCCATGAACGGAACTCTATCCTGTACCCCGAGGTGACCACATCGCACACCCACCGGTCAGGGATCCGGGAGGTCCACCGAATCGTGAACCTGCAAAGTCGTCCCCCCACCCCAGAGTCGGTCAGGGGCAAGACTTCATGCGGTGGCGGGCTTGGGAGCCGGCTTGGTCAGCTTACGCACCCAGGGACGCTTCTGTCCACCAGCCGCACTGTTGTCAGTCTGGGAGGGCTTACCCGCAGATTCTGACTGACGAAAAAAAACCTTTTTTGCTTGAAAGGAGGGGCCCGGCTTACAGCGGGCTCCTTTCACTTAGACTGAGGAAGGAATGTGCTCTTACCCCCTGTGACATCCTTAATGATGTCATCCAGGGTGGCCCCAAACAGTCTACCGCCCTTAAAGGGCAAATCAGCCAGGAGCTTCTTTAGAAGCTAGATCAGCTGACCAGCATTTCAACCAGATAAGACGCCGCAATACCACCACAGAGATAGAGGCCCCAGATATTAAAAGGGGCCGCGTCCGAAGTGGCATCGCACACATACACCGGACCCTGCATAAGTTGGTGTTCTGCTGCCTGCACCGCACTACCAGCGCGAGTGAGCCGTGAGGAGATTCGCGCCGCAGCAGCAGCGATAGAGGCCAAAACGAAAGTGAAAGCGCGCGCGGCTTCAAGAAAATGGCCGCCGGACGCATGTAACTGCGCCATCGATCTGCGGCAAGATGGCCGCCGAGAGCGCAGTAAAAATACAGACAAGGCACCTATGGCGCCCAGGCCCAAACACACCAAGTTCCCCCAGCACCATGCAGACAGTCATGAGCGCCCCCCCCCCCCCACCAGGCCAGAGTGACCCCCAGGCATCCCCACACAGCACAGCGCCAGATTAGGATGCAGAGAGCAGCATAACAGGGGGGAGATAGGGAAAATCCCCCATACAGAGAAACACAGCCAGCATGTAATCACCTGATTCAGGAGAGACTACTTACCAATCCCAAAAAGGGACCCACTGGTGTGTTTCAGACAGACCTATCACAGAGTAGTACTGAACAGCTGTCGGCCCAGTCCATCGCAAAAGATACAGCAGGCACCGTTCAATCTTGTGAGGACCGGGGAGCATAAAAGCCCACCGGCCACCCCTGGAGTCATGGGGCATGTCGTGAACTGAGTCTCACGCACACAAGGCGAGGATCAGCACGCTCAATGGTCGAACAGGGAAGACTATGAGGATACCTTGTACCCAACCTGTTGCCCAGCCGACAGTTGATTGAAGATCTTAAAAATAAAATAAAAATTCTCAAGGAATAAAAAAAAATAAAAAAAATCTTCCAGGAGACTGGCTCTTCTCCTTCTGCTAGGCAGAAAAAAAAAAAAAACGAGGCTGCTGGCTGCAGGTAGAAGGGTTATGTCCAGAGGGATCCCCCCCCCCCCCCCCCGGGTGGGGCTGTTTAGCTCTGTTTTTTTAGAATGTATGTGGTAACTAGAGGTCAACCGATTATTATCAAAACTGGGCAGATATATTTCACTCGCTGCCCTTCCTCCACACTCAGCAGCATCAAGCGCCGTGCTGTGTGTGTGTGAAACTGAAAGTAAGAGGAGAGAGAGAGAGGAGCTGTCAGCTTGATGTCGGGGTTGGGCGGGACCCAGCAGATATATTACACCAGCCAATGGGATGGTATCTGGGCGGGCCACTACGTCTAAAGCAGCCCAATCATTGGCTGGTGTAATTTAGCTGCTGGGTCCCGCCCACCCCCACATCGAGCTCAATTCTAACAGCTCTCTCTCTCCTCTCTGTCAGTTTCACACATTACACTCGGCTTAGTGTGAAACCTGCCAGTGCCACTGCAAATCAGTGCCATCTGTCAGTGCCCCCAGCCAGTGCCAGCTGCCAGTGCCCCCAGCCAGTGCCAGCTGCCAGTGCCCCCAGCCAGTGCCAATCAGTGCCACCCAAATCAGTGCCGCCAATCGGTCCCATCTGTCAGTGCCACCAGCCAGTGCCAATCAGTGCCACCCAAATTAGTGCCACCAGCCAGTATCAGTGCCATCTGTCAGTGCCCCAGCCAGTGCCATCTGCCAGTGCCACCAGCGTCAATCAGTGCCACCAGCCAGTGTCACAGTGCCACCAGCCAGTGTCACAGTGCCACCAGCCAGTGTCAGTGCCACCCAAATCAGTGCCACCGCCAATCGGTGCCACCAGCCAGTGCCAATCGGTGCCATCTGTCAGTGCCACCGCCAATCGGTGTCATCTGTCAGTGCCACCAGCCAGTGTCACCCGCCAGTGCCACCTGCCAGTGCCAACCAGTTCCAAGTGCCACTGCCAATAAGTGCCATCTGTCCCAAACCAGTGCCCCCTGCTGCCAATCGGTGCCATCTGTCTGTTCCAAACCAGTACCACCTGCCAATGCCAGCCAGTGCCACCTGCCAGTGCCATCTGTCAGTTCCAAACCAGTGCCATCTGTCAGTTCCAAACCAGTGCCACCCGCCAGTGCCAATAGTGCCATCTGTCAGTTCCAAACCAGTACCACCTGCCAATGCCAACCAGTGCCATCTGTCAGTTCCAAACCAGTGCCACCTGCCAGTGCCAATAGTGCCACCTGCCAGTGCCATCTGTCAGTTCCAAACCAGTGCCACCTGCCAGTTCCAAACCAGTGCCATCTGTACTGAGGACATCAAGTGTGTGCTAGAGTGACAGGAGTAAGCAGGAAGGAATGGAGTGGGTGAGGTGTTTTTTTTTTAATCAGCCTAAAATATCGGCCACAAAAATCGGCATCATATATCGGCCATCGGCCGCCCCAATTTCTAAATATCGGCATCGGCCAGAGAAAAACCCATATCGGTCGACCTCTAGTTGTAACATCTAACATTCTGCCTAGATCTTCTCCTGCGAGCAGGGACATATACCCACGTGTTTCAGTATTAGAAGCTGTGTCAGTCCATGGACGATAAGAGAAAGCGGCACTGCACATGCACGATGCCGCTAAGCCTCAAAGGAATTGTAGTTCCTTTGAAGCTGTGAGGCAGCTGAAGTGAACGCGCTCGAAAATCTGGAAGTTTAGGAATAAATACAGAGAGGAAAGGAGGAAGTGGTGAAAAAGCATAGCTATCTAAATCATTTAGGCACAAATAACATCTACCGTATATACTCGAGTATAAGCTGACCCGAATATAAGCCGAGGCACCTAATTTTACCACAAAAAATAGGATTTTTATAACAGCTTACCTGTAAAATCCTTTTCTTGGAGTACACCACGGGACACAGAGCTAGTCATTACATAATGGGTTAAGGGTCACCAGCGGTGATTGGACACTGGCACAACCAATGGAAGACAGTTCCCCTCCATATAACCCCTCCCATCAGGGAAGTACCTCAGTTTTGTAGCAAAGCAGTAAGGTTCCCATAAGAAGGGGGGGACCTCTGTGTCCCGTGGTGTACTCCAAGAAAAGGATTTTACAGGTAAGCTGTTATAAAAATCCTATTTTCTTTATCGTACACCACGGGACACAGAGCTAGTCATTACATAATGGGACGTCCCAGAGCAATGCTCATATGAAGGGGGGAGACACAGATCAAAACAGGCCGCTTGCGGACCAGAAGCCCTATACTGCTGCCTGCAGCACACTTCGCCCAAAGGCGGAATCCTCATGTCCTTTCACATCTATTTGATAGAATTTGGAAAATGTATGGACTGAAGACCAAGTTGCAGCTTTACAGATCTGAGCCATCGAAGCCTGGTGGTGCACTGCCCATGAAGCACTTATCGCCCTGGTAGAGTGCGCCTTAACAGGAAAAGGAGGAGTCCTGTTCTTTAAACCATAAGCTTGAACAATTACTTGTCTAATCCACCTGGAAATGGTGGATTTTGATACCGCTTGGCCCTTCTTGGGCCCATCTGGTAAAATAAACAAAACATCTGTTTTACGTATCTGAGCGGTTGCTTGCAGATACACCCTTACCGCTCTCACTAGATCTAGAGAGTGTAATAATTTTTCCCCCGCCGTCCGCGGGTTTGGAAAAAAGGAAGGCAGAACAATGTCTTGATTCAAGTGAAAAGCCGACACCACCTTAGGTAGAAAAGCCGGATGGGGTCGTAGTACGATTTTGTCCTTGTGACAAATTAGATAAGGCTCTTTACAAGAAAGAGCTGCTAGCTCTGATACTCTCCTAGCAGAAGCTATAGCAATCAGAAAGGCCAACTTCCTACTCAATATAATTAAAGGAATATGGCGAATAGGTTCAAATGGTTGCTTTTGCAACACTGACAATACCAAATTCAAATCCCATGGACACAAGGGAGTCCTAACTGGAGGATTTATCCTCAGTACCCCCTTAATGAATGTCTGAACTAGGGAGTGAGATGCCAATGGTCTCTGAAAGAAGACTGATAGAGCCGATATTTGCCCTTTGATGGTGCTAAGGGCTAAATTCATATCCACTCCTAACTGGCAAAAAGCAAGAATCCTACTTATTTCATATTTCTGAGGATTCCAACATCTGGATTCACACCAGGAAACGTATGCTCTCCAGACTCTCTGATAGATGAGTCTGGAGGCTGGCTTTCTAGCATTAATGAGCGTAGAAAGAGCCGGACCAGAGACCCCTCTTTTTCAAAATGTGGGTCTCAGCAGCCAGGCCGTCAACTTTAGCCTTTGTAAGGAAGGGTGGAATACTGGACCCTGTGACAGCAGGTCGTGTCGAAGTGGAAACTTCCAGGGCCTTCCTATCGCCATTTTTACAATCTCGGCGTACCAAGGCCTCCTGGGCCAGTTTGGGGCCACTAGGATTACTGGTATTCCCTCCTCCTTGATCCTGCGAAGCAGTCTTTGTAGAAGAGGGATCGGAGGGAATGCATAGATCAGTGAGAACTGATTCCATGGAGTTATTAGAGCGTCTGTATTATTAGAGCGTCTGTCCCGTAGGCTAGAGGATCTCTCGTTCTGGACACAAAGTTGTCCAATTTCTTGTTGAACCTGGCAGCTAGCAGGTCTACATCTGGGTTTCCCCATCTCAGACATATGGCCTGAAAGATCTCGGGGTGAAGAGACCACTCTCCTGGTAGCAGCTGCTGACGACTCAGGTAGTCTGCTTGCCAATTTTCTATCCCTGGAATGAAGATTGCAGAAAGGCAAGGTACATGCTCTTCTGCCCATGCCAGGATCCGGTTCACCTCTCTTTGGGCTGCCCGACTGCGGGTGCCTCCTTGGTGATTGATGTAAGCTACTGCAGTAGCATTGTCGGATTGAACCCGAACTGGTTAGCCCTGTAACCTGTATGTCCAGGTTTTGAGGGCTAGATATACCGCCCGGATCTCTAGCACATTGATGGGCAGGATCCCCTGAGTCTTGGCCCAGGTTCCCTGGGTAGAAGCCTCCTCGAATACTGCACCCCAGCCCGATAGGCTGGCATCCCTAGATACCACCTTCCAGGCCACTGGGAGGAAGGACTTTCCCTTCCGTAAATTCCTGGCTTCTAGCCACCAATCGAAGCTGTGGCGTACTTGTGAGGACAGGCGCATGGGTATATCCAGAGCTTGGCTCTTCCTGTTCCAGGAAGCTAAAATATTGCCTTGAAGTAGTCTCGAATGAAACTGGGCGTAAGGGACCGCCTCGAAGGAGGCTACCATCTTTCCCAATAGTCTCATGCAAAGGCGAATAGACGGCCTCTTGTTTGCTTTGACCTTGTGGATCAGGTCTTTCAGAGACTGTATCTTCGGTTCTGGCAGGTATACCCCGTTTTGGGCTGTATCTATGATCATGCCCAGGTACACTATCCTTCTTTGGGCCTGGAGAGAGGATTTTTGTAAATTTATAATCCATCCTAAATGCTCCAGGTATCCTACTGTAGTGTGTACAGCGTGACCCAATCCCTCCTTTGACTGATCTATTACTAGTAGATCGTCCAGATAGGCTGTTACCGCAATGCCCCGTGTTCTTAGGTTTGCTAACAGAGGAGCTAGCACCTTTGTGAATACTATGGGCGCGGTGGCTACACCAAACGGCAGAGCCACAAATTGAAAGTGGCGATCTTCTACCGCAAACCTTAGGAATCTTTGGTGAGCGGGGAGGATGGGTATGTGTAAATGTGCGTCCTTGATATCTATGGGCGCCATGAATTTTCCGCCCTTTAAAGTGGCGGCCACGGATCGGATCGTTTCCATTCGAAAATGGCGATCGTTCAGGAACCGATTTAGGGATTTTAGATCCAGGATGGGTCTGACATCTCCATTTGGCTTTGGAATCACAAAGAGGTTTGAGTAAAAACCTGCACCTCGCTCTTTTTGGGGTACGTCTGTAACTACCCCTTGAGCCATTAAGTGATTCAAACCTTTGAAGAAGGATTCTCTTTTTTGTGGATCCTTGGAGAGTCTTGAACCTCGGAATTGAGAAGGTGGGATCTCTCGAAATTCCAGTTTGTACCCTGAGGATATTGTGGATACTACCCAATTGTCCTGGATTTCTGACCCCCAAGTCGCTCAGAACTGATAAAGCCTTCCTCCCACTCGGCCGAGCGGGGGCGCCCCTTCACTGAGAGGCTTTGGGGGCTTGCTTATTAGCTCTTGCACCCCACGGCTTCTTGTTCTTCTGAGCTTGCCCCTTGGCTTTTGTGGGCGGCTAAAACAGGCCGCCGCCACTGGTTGGAGTCAGATTTCCCGGGAGCTGGGGAGAGAGAGCGTTTAAAACAAGATCTCTTGTTTTTCTTTCTCTCAGGTAAAAGTCGTTTTACCACTTGATATCTTCTGTATATATTTTTCTAAATCTTCCCCAAATAGGCGTTCGCCATGGTACGGGAACTTGCCAACAGCTTTTTGCATGGGGTTTCCGCTGACCAATGCTTAAGCCAAAGTACTCTGCGCATCTGTACCAGCTGGAGTGTAAGGCGTGATGCCTGTATGATAGAATCTCTCATGGCATCCACTGTGAAGCATAAGGCTTTAGGCAAATTTTCCCAATTTCTAGCCTGCTCTGAAGGCAGTTCCTTCAGCCCCTGCTTTACCTGTTGGCTGATGACCTGACACATACCGACTGCTGCTACTGCAGGTTGGGTAATTGAGCCGGCCAAAAGGAAGGAGGATTTCAACTTCCTCTCAGAAGGATCTTTTAAACCCTTGTACATTATCCACCGGACATGTCAGGTTTTTATTTACACAAGAAATAGCCGCAACTACCGCAGGCAGGCTCCATTTCTTTAAAAAAATTTCCCCCATAGGATAAAGAATGTTAAACCTTTTTGGAGGTGAGAAACGCTTATCTGGATGTTGCCAGTTTGCGTATATTAGATCCTCTAGTAACTGATGAACCGGGAAGGAGCATGCACCTTGCAGGGATCTTAATGACCCTAGGGAGGAGACAGGTAATTCCGTTACCTCCGCAGAGGTTAACTTAAATGCACTGCTATAGCATTGTACCTGTGACCTTAAAATCTGGCTCCTCATCCTCTGCTGATGTAGCCTCCTCCTCCTCATCCTCCTCCCTCAGGTACTTCTGAAGGGAGGTCCAATACTGGAAGAGACCTGCTTCGCTTATTGTCCTTTTTAGAGGACTTAGCGATTAAGGTAGCAATTTTTTCCTCCAGATTATTTAGGGCAGCTGATAAAGTGTCCTCAGTGACATATACAGGCCCAGGCTTCACTGGGGAAGCCGCCATACCTGACAGAGGTAATGGCTCATCCTGTACAGGTGCATTTGGCAACACAGGAGAGGAAGGTACCGAGTCAGCACAGCTAGAGCCTCCTCTCAGGCGGTGGTGCTTTCTTATCTCTTTTTGTCCGTATTACTTCCCCTGGAAGGCTTACTGTTTAGACAAAATACAAGGTACCTAAATGCATATACTACCGTGTTCAGTTTAGCAAATACATTAAGTATGCAACTTTTAACACATAACTATGCATAACATGGATGTCTTCTAGGAAGTACCCAATCCAACCACATGGAGTCTTACGTCCCTGTATAGCTGCTGTGTTTCTCTGCCAGGAACAAGAGAACTAACGAGCTTGCTTGCTGCTGCAGTGCTTCTCACACTGACAGTCTTTTAAATTTGGCGCCGTTTCTGTGCCTGCGCGCGCCACGTGCCCGCGCACGCCTTCGCCCCCCCCCCTCCGATAAAGCGCGCTCCCGCGCGCGCGCGCGGCCCTTAGCGCTATGGCGGTGGCCATAGTGAGAGAGGACTCTCATCAGCCCTTGTTCCCACTTACCTGCATCTGCAGGTGTCTGGTCGGCCACCGAAAGGAGGATCGGGGTGCCCCAGCAAGCTCAGCAGCGGAGGTGACGAGCAGTGTACTTCGCCGAAGCCGACACTGAACAGAGTGAGGTGAGTATATTCAGCTCTTTACTCCCCCCAGTGGTGGAAAAAAAGAAGACATCCATTTTTTGAAAAAGGTCCCAACCTAGTTATGGACCTTCTAATCTCACCTTATCCACGCCGCAGGTTTTTCTGCTGAAAGATTTCAGACAGATACCAAACGTCACCCTTCACGGTGGGCTATGTGTGCCAACCTTCAGGGATATGGGTTCCTATTTAAAGGATACCTCTCCCCTGGGCCTTGTACAAGACTCTTACCAGGACTTTATAGCGAAATAGCGAAAGTGCTGGATCTTAGAGCCCAGTCCTCCGAAGAGAGACATTACAGGCGACGCCTCATGGATGAGGCCCGGATCCCATCCAGATTCAGCTCATTTGTAGGCGTCTTGGATGGATCCGAAAGCATAGCTCTTTTACCCCCAGAGGGTCTCTTTGGTAGAGCTTTCCTTTAGCACCTCCTAACGCGTCCAACACCTTTCGACACTGGCGAAAAAACTGAGGTACTTCCCTGATGGGAGGGGTTATATGGAGGGGAACTGTCTTCCATTGGTTGTGCCAGTGTCCAATCACCGCTGGTGACCCTTAACCCATTATGTAATGACTAGCTCTGTGTCCCGTGGTGTACGATAAAGAAAAAACAGGGAAAACTTATTGACTCGAGTATAAGCCTAGGGTGTCCATCTGCATGCCTCACTGTGCCCATGACTAGACTGACGTTTAACATGGGAGTTAAGTTCCGGGTCCAGGGGACCTACGACTGGCCGGTACCGGGTCCCCAAAGTCACCAGAGAAATTACCGTTTAACATGGGAGTCTATGGAAGGGGTGCCCGTGTCTGAAAGATCGGTGCTCCCCGGCCGTAGGTCACCCGGGCAACAAACTTTGCACACTTGTAGAGGAAGAGTGGGGCTACATGTGTGCCAGGGGACCTATGGCCGGCCGGTACCGGGTCCCCGAAGTCTGGGAGATCAGGCGCTAAAAGGTGACTCGAGTATAAGCCAAGGAGGGCATTATCAGCGCAAAAAAATGTGCTGAAAAACTCGGCTTATACAGTATATAGCCTATAGATCACATATTGCCCAATTTTTTTTTACCTTTACAACCCTTTTAAGTAAGCGATTGCAGACATGATACAAGAGATGGTTGGAGACTGGAAACTGCATTTTTCTTGACCTTTCTTGCACTAAAGGTACCAATAATGGCCAACAATACAATCCTATTAATTTAAATTGATGATATTAATTAAAAAGTGGAATTATATATAAAAATATTAATATTTTTTGTTTTTCGACCCAGTGCATCCTTTATTTTCGGTACCAAAATTTCCATTTGGTGCACCCTTAGAGATAAGTATTTCATAATGAGCTAGTATGCGATGCATACTAGCTCATTATGCCTTTGTTTTGCAGATTTTTTTTCGGAGGTTTACATTTACAACCTCTTTAAAACACAGACAACTTACCATTATAGACATCTTTTTACATATAATGTGGAAACGTCCCAAAATAAGAGTCTTTTAGTCTGAAATTTCAGACTACACCACCTTGCTAAACATACCCAAAGTCTGTAATCCTGCTATATGCCTTTTCAGCTACGTAGACAATTTCCAATACGTCCAATTACACCAAACGCCTTCTCTGCCTACTTTTATGCGAAGAAAGCTATGGCGCTCCAGTGGAAATCCTCCACCACTGAAAGCTGCCAGGGATCACCCAAGAATTACCGTTCTACAAAATGTCCTACAAAGTGCAAGGCTACACAATTTTTTTTTTGATAAACTGTGAGAACCCACCACACCATTCTCCTAGAATATCTACTGATATAGTGTACTGGTTTCTGCATTAACAACAGTGTGCCCAAATATACAAGGCAGACCAAATTTTTACAGATAGACACACAGGTAGAATGTGGTAGTTTTGGTAGCCTATTTGAGTATTAGAAACATTTGGTGTTGTTATACATTGTATTGAATACGGATTGCATAAACCACGGGGAACAATATAATGACTACTAGGTAGTATGTTCAGCTCTATATTTACTCTTCCTCCGGAGTATAATCATCCCATTCTCTTTTCCTGTAATTAATGGATTTACACTGTTTTTGTTTAAAATGATTTTATTATTTGCAAAAGTAATAAAAAATATCCCTTAGGAAAAAAAAAAAAAAAAGAAGACGACATTGCAATCTGACCAAACAATCTTTATGCAATGTGTATAGGTCACCCTACTGGAGCACATAAATCAACCTCTAAGGAGACTAAACTGAAACCCATGCCTGATGAAGGGGCCCTGCGCCGGCTCCGAAACGCACTACACCGTTTTGTGATGTGATCATTCTTTGAATAAAAAATTGTTTGGACAAAATTGATGATCCTTGGTGTGCTGGCGAATATCTACATTTAAACCGAAACTGGGAAATCTGCTTCCTGTCCAAGGGGAGGTGCAAGTCTTTACTTCATGTCTATCCTTCAGAGGGCAAAGCTAAATACCACAGAGGCCTGCTAGGGCCCCAATGAACAAAGAAAATACGTTTGTGGCAAACCAAGCACCTACCTGCTGAGGCACCTCCGGTTTCGATTGCCTTCTTAATCTTTTCCTGATCTTCCCATCGAAGCTCTGTGAAGCCATCAATATCCCTATGGGATAAGACTCGTGCACACTTCCAGAAACAGGAATAATGGTACCAATGTGGTACTTTCCCATCAAACATGGGCGACTAGGATAGAAAATGAAATAAATCAATCAAAACGAAGTAATAACTAAAATTGGTTAAAATTACAGAACATAACACTAGGACACAAGATAACATGTTCCCGCTACGATTTTAACCGCTTCAGCCCTGGAAGATTTGGCTGCTCAATGACCAGGCCATTTTTTGCGATAAGGCACTGCGTTGCTTTAACTGACAATGTCGCGGTCGTGCGATGTTGTACCCAAATAAAATTTATGTGCTTTTTTTCCCCACAAATAGAGCTTTCTTTTGGTGGTATTTGATCACCTCTGCGGTCATTTTTTGCGCTATAAACAAAAAAAGAGAGCAACAATTAAAAAAAAAAAAAAAAAAAAACACAATATAATTATATCATTTACTTCTTGCTATAATAATATACCCCTTTTAAAAAAAAAAAAAACTAAATTTTTTTCCTCAGTTTAGGCCGATATATATTCTTCTACATATTTTTGGTAAAAATAAATAATCGCAATAAGCGTATATTCAATTGTAGTCGCTATAACTTTTGCGCAAACCAAGCTATGGGAAAGATTTATGGCATTTATATTTTTTACTAGTAATGGCGGTGATCTGCGATTTTTTTCCGGTATTGCGACGGACAGATCGAACACTTGACACATTTTTGGGACCATTGATATTTACAGAGAGATTAGTGCTATAAATATGCACCGATTACTATGTAAATGTCACTGGCAGGGAAGGGGTTAACACTCGGGAGACGATCAAGGGGTTAACCGTGCTCCCTATTGTGTGTTCTAACTGTGGGGGGGATGGGACCAACTAGGATAGATGACAATTCGTGGTTTCTACCTTGTAGAAACACACGCTCTGTCATCTCTCCTCTGACAGCATGGGTATTTGTGTGTTTACACACACACAAACCTCCGTGCTGCCGCTTGTGCACGAGATTGCGCCTGCCGGCCACGCGCATCGCGTTCCCCACTGTGCAGCGCGCGCCCTCTGGTGGCTCAAAGGAGAGCACATCGTGGTCAGTTCTCTAGCTATGCTGGGAACTCGGTGTGCTTTCCTCCAATGATCAGACTTGTCCTGACAAGCCCCTGCTCCACAGCCATTCACTGGGGAGATCAGTGTATTGCCGTTTCTCCCCCCCCCCCAGCTCTTATGCAGCTGAGAGGGGGTATTAAGGTTAGTTTTTTGTGTGTGTATATATATTTATTATTCTTTTGTTTTTCATTTCTTTTTTAGGCCTCATGCCCACGGGCGTTTTTTCAGCCGCGTTTTTGAGCGTTTTTTACAGCTTAAAAACGCCTGTCCATGTTAGTCTATAGCTTCATGCCCACCTAGGCGTTTTTGAGCTGTAAAGAGCATAGGCGTTTGTAAGCTGTAAAAAAAAAACCAGGACCAGTGCGTTCCTCAGCGTCAGAATTAGGCAGAAAAAAACGCGAGCGTCGAAAAAAACGCGCACTAACGTAACGCGCGGTCGCGTTTTTAGCTCCGACGTATTTTATTTATTTTTTTCAAAAAAAAAAAAAATATATATTTACAATAACATGGACAGGCGTTTTTAAGCTGCAAAAAACGCAGCTGTAAAAACGCCAGTGGGCATGAGGCCTTAAACTGAAGGAGTGGTTTTACAAGGTGATCGTTTACATTCACTTTAAGTCCGTAACTGAGAAAAGATCAGTTGTAGAGAAGCTCAAAGGGATACCGGCAACTAGACATCAATAATTTGCTTGCCTTATTTTTATTTTAGCACAGCTTCCACAGTTCAGGTCCTCAACATAGCAGTGCTGGGGAAGATGCGTCTGTTATGTGCTGCTGAAGGATTTCCAGGGTGAGAATAGCTGAAGTTTTTCTGAAAACGGTTTATAGTTTAGGAATAATGTGGCTTTGTTAGGTTTCCTATTATGGGAACTGAAGGTCATCAAAGCCATGGTTGCCAAAAAACATTTATACAATGGCAGAGATATAAAGCAATAGGACATATAACTGCTCAGCTGTCATCAAGTCAGTGTACACAGCTGGTTTAAATGGAGCCAACATGCTTTTATCCAAAATGCAGATGCCAGATGCCTTCTCAACATGCACTAAAAGAGCTTCTCAGTCACCTTATAGCCAATTTTTCCTGACAAAAATGGACTGCCATTGCCAAATACCTTACAAAAAATGCTAGCTGCCTGGCTATTTCTCCATCTTCAATATTTTATGAGAAAACTGATCCAGCACAAGCATGCAGATAAAGAAACCCCCCACCTGTCTACTTGTTCTGGAACACAAAGCATTGAACCCAAAAGGTCGGAACATTAGCCAAGCAATCAGCAAAATAAATAATCCGCATTGGCAGCATTCATTATCCTCTCAGGAAAGGTTTTATGTAAACACAATATATATATATATATTTTTTTTTTTAAAGTGTGTCAAACAGACGGGCCCCTGCTATAATAACCATTGGCTCTTCTGTATGCCTCTCAGAAACTAGTTCCACCTAAGGCCTCCAGTGGTTAGTATGAGCAAACAAGAGAGAGTAAGAATTGGTGGGTTTTCAGGGAAGATAACTATTTTCAGAGGGGTACATGAATATATTCTCTTGTACCAAAAACTTTATTAGAAAAACAGTACGGCTGATACAGAAGTTGGTTATAGTGTATACAAAGTGTGGATCAAAAGATGCTCCAGAGTTAGGATAGAACATACCCATGCAGGTGAACATGCAAGATGAAAAATGTGCACAGCGAAGAAACATCCAGATCAACATGAAGAATAAAGTGAATATGGACTGCAGGGGAACCTGTAACAATGTCCCAATGGTTTACAACCAATAATCGTGTGCTTCTCCTTCCGATATTTAGGAGTCATGGTACAGCTCCCAATAGCCTCTTACGTTAAAATCAACTTAGACCCCCTTATAAGGCGAATGAAAACCACATTCAAAACTTGGGCTAATCTCCCGCTTACATTACTGGATAGGATTAATATTTTCAAAAATGATCTTCTTACCACGATTTTTGTATATTTTGGGTAACTCGCCAGTATATGTCACTAAAATTCAATGTAAGGAAATAGACTCCATCCTTTCTTTGGAGGGGGGGGGGGGGAGCAGTCAGGATTGCCAAGAACACCCTCCAGTTACCGGTACTGGAGGGCGGATATGCCCTACCCTGCCTCCACACCTATTATATTGCCTCACAATTAGCTCACACACATTGGTGGTTTTTTCCTGAAGCCAGCAAAGCGGCCACTGCCTTGGAGGCAGCTATTCTTACCTCCTATGAATGCCTGCAAAATCTGATTCATCGTATGTCCCTTAGAGGGCGGGAGGGTACGAGTGTTCTGGCAATGTCTCTACGGATTTTTAAACTCACTAAACTACAATCCTCCACTGATAGTAATACATACTCACCAAACACTCCACTCTGGGGGAATCCGACTCTACCAGAGTTCTTCCGCAGATCTGATGGGGGATTCTGGTCGAAAAGGGGGGTTAAAAACATTTAGCATTTGTTCTCGGACAACGTGTTTCGTCCTTTTGAAGAATTTCGTAGAGAGACTACAATCTGTCACGCACAGCTTACTTCCTTTATTTACAGATACGCCACACTGCAGCAACGCAGTTCGGCCTTCGTAACATAGCTAGCTATTCAACTCTCCCCGCTGGAACAATTACTGACTGACTCCTCTCACGTCAAACTGGTCTCCACATATTATGGGTACCTTCTGCATTCTACAACTCAAAAGGCTGAGCAAGACGGCTGCTAGCTGGAGAGCTGACATCCCTGAACTGACGGAGGACATCTGTCAGGAGGTTTTGCCCCTCCAGGTTCCCTCTGTCATTTCTTCCAGCGACAAGGTAATACAGACTAAACTGCTATACAGATCCTATTTTACACCATGCGGTTGACTCCGAGAGCACCATACCACCTGCTCCTTGAAATCTGACTGATACCCCTGCCCATTGAGTAGCCTTGATGGAGCAAATTGACATGGGACTCCACTCCCCTTTTTTGGGTTTCTATGCATATGCCAACTGTTTACCAGCTACCAGATCTTTGCAATGTAATGGAATGGGCGATGTTCACTCCATATGTGTTTGTTGTCTATTGTATTAAAATTTACCTTTAAAAAAAAAAGAAGAATTGTGTGCTTTGTTTAAAAACGTCACACAGAAATATTCTCTAGCTACAGTAAGGGTAAAAATTATTTGATCCCCTGATGATTTTATAGGTTTGCCCACTGACAAAGAAATGATCAGTCTATAATTTTAATGATAGGTTTATTTTAACAGTGAGAGCCACTCCTTTGTTGCCTTGGCTGTGTGTTTTGGGTCATTGTCATGCTTGATTACCCACCCACGACCCATTTTCAAATGCCCTGGCTGAGGGAAGGAGGTTGATGGTGATAGTACTTTTGGTGCAGGGGAAGTTGTCCTGAAAAACACCCCCAAAGCATGTTTCCACCTCCATGTTTCACGGTGGGGATAGTGTTCTTGGGGTCATAGAGAGCATTCCTCCTCCAAAACACGGCGAGTTGAGGCCAAAGAGCTTGATTTTGGTCTCATCTGACCAAAACACTTTCACCCAGTCCTCCTCTGAATCCTTCAGATGTTCATTAGCAAACTTCAGACGGGCCTGTACATGTGCTTTCTTGAGCAGGGGGACCGTGTAGGCGCAGATTCTCTATCTTCTTTACAGTGGGTGGTCGTTTTACCTTCAGGAGCGATCCGGCATGAGGGGGCGGCCGTTGGATTCCGCCCCCCCCTCTCGATCGCTCCCGGCGAATGAGAGAGCTTCCCCTGCCTGTGTACTGTTTACACAGGCAGGAGGAAGTGATGTCATCTCTCCTGCGGCGCTCACATATACCGAGTGCCGTACAGGAGAAGATGCAGGTTAGTGCACAAAACACTACACTGACACCAGGAAACATAGGCACATAAATCGCCCCCCCCAGATCACCCCCCAGTGTCACTGATTGCAGTGACCATTTATTTAGTGATCACTGCAATCAGTGACATTTGTGACTGTAAAAGTGTCACTACATTTAGTTTTAGGTCCAGTGTAGCCCCCTAACCCCCCCCCCCCTAATAAAGGTTTAACCCCCTGATCACCCCCCAGATAACCCTTTCACCCCCTAGCACCGCCGTCGCTAAGCGATCATTTTTCTGATCGATGTCTTAGCGTCGGTGATGCTGATCGGTGGCCAGTATTTTTTTTTTAGGTTCGCCGCAGGTTTTTATAGCGTCGGGTACCCCCATATATTACCTAATAAAGGTTTAACCCCCTTGATCGCCCCCCAGGTAACCCTTTCACCCCCTATCACCACTGTCACTAAGCGATAATTTTTCTGATCGATGTCTTCGCGTCGGCGATGCTGATCGGTAGCCAGTAATTTTTTTTAGGTTCGCCGCAGGTTTTTATAGCGTCGGGTACCCCCATATATTACCTAATAAAGGTTTAACCCCCTTGATCACCCCCCAGGTAACCCTTTCACCCCCTAGCACCGCCGTCGCTAAGCGATAATTTTTCTGATCGATGTCTTAGCGTCGGTGATGCAGATCGGTAGCCAGTATTTTTTTTTAGGTTCGCCACAGGTTTTTATAGCGTCAGGTAGGGCTGGGCGATTTTCCCCCCAAAAAAATCTGCGATTTTTTAATAAAAAACTCGATTTACGATTCGATTTTTATTTTTTTTATTATATTAATTAAAGTGCATCAACAAACAAAATTGCAAAGGCAAACCCTTTCTCTAACTGCAAAGTCAGTGTGCAACAAACACACAATATAATCCAGCGCTCATGGAACATACATTATTAACTATTGAAAACTCTTGAAACTCTGTGTGTGATTCCTTCTGTCCCAGCCTTGCTGCGATCCTAGCTCTGCATCCTTTTGGGTTGGAGGGCCCTCCACACGCTGGTCTGCCTGTTGTCCATCATTCAAGGTACTGTGCTCACACTGAGATCATGCCACAGGCTTTGTTTTGACTTTTTTAACCCCTCCTTGCTCCACAGATGTCACTGCAAGTTTAAAGCGGTTGTATACCGCAAAACTTTTTTTTTTTTTGTTAACCTGCAAGGCAAAGGTATAATGAGCTAGTATGACTAGCATACTAGCTCATTATCACTTACCTTAGATCGAAGCCCCCGCAGCGGTCCTCGGACGCGTCCTCCGTCGAATCCATGATACCCGGAGTGACTTCCGGGTATCGCTGCTCCGGCGCTGTGATTGGCCGGAGCGGCGATGACGTCACTCCCGCACATGCGCGGGGAACGGCGCGATCCCCGCGCATGCGCGAACTACCGGCAGTGTACGGCAGGCTCCCATTCAAGAGCCGCCGCGCTCAGTGCGCCTGCGCCGTTATCTACGGCACGCATGCGCCGTAGATAGCGGTACAGTTTTTTTTGCAAATATCTCCGAGACTGTGTAGGTCTCGGAGATATTACAAGCACCTACAGGTAAGCCTTAATGTAGGCTTACCTGTAGGTGCTTGTACAAAATTTGGGTATACAACCACTTTAACAAGTTTTTCACCACTGGCAACTGGAGAGTTAAGATTCATTTGCCCTCTGCACATTTGGGATTGGATCCCTCTCTTTATTGTGATTAATAAATGGACTAAGCTTTTTTATCAATTCTTCAAGAGTTTTCAATAGTTAATAATGTATGTTCCATGAGCGCTGGATTATATTGTGTGCATGTTGTGTATTTTGTACTTCTGGGTACGGATTTTTTCTTGCTGCGCTGGATCCTGTTTTTCCCCCCTTTTGGATACTTTGTACTTCCCAAAATATTTGGGATTTTTTTCTTATTATTATTATTATCATCCATTATATTTTTTTCTTTATCCACCAATTTAGCGCTTGTGACCTTTTGTTGTTTTTTGCAGTGTGCAACAAAGATTGTTAAACATCCAAATTATTAATACTGTATTTGGATTTAGCTAATAAAACAACAAAAAATCCTGAGGTTACTCTTAGTTGAATTGAACTGTGTCCATGCCTCACTGTGCCCAATGCCTCACTGTGCCCAATGCTTTAATCACTGTGCCCGTACCTGATGCAGATTTTCATGGGATACGGATTTTACTGCTACACCGGTGGCCATTCCAGTATTCAAAAGCCGCGCCTCCTCCTCGTCTGTGATAAGCGGAACACTCAATTGCCCAGCATTCAGTGTTTCCCCTTTCATGGTCATCCTCATAACACAGACGAGGATGTCCGTGATAGGCTGAATACTGCCTGCTGTGAAATTGAGTGTTCCGCCTATCACAGACGACGAGGACTCGGGAGGCGCGGCTTTTGAACACTGCAATGGCCGCCGTCTGTCTGCATGACACGCTGATCAGGTAGGCAGACGGCAGCTGCAGCGAGTAGATGTAATTGGGGTAACGCTGTCCAGTGCCATTCCGGATACGCCCCCTGCAGTCCTGCTACGGAAACTTTGAAGGAAAATAAATAAATAAAAAAAAAAACAATAAAAAAAAAAAAAAATCTAAAAAAAAAATCGATTTTCTTCAAATCTGAATCGATTTGAGCTCAAAACTCGATTCAAGATTAAAATCGATTTTTTTCCCAGCCCTAGCGTCAGGTACCCCAATATATTACCTAATAAAGGTTTAACCCCCTTGATCGCCCCCCAGGTAACCCTTTCACCCCCTATCACCACTGTCGCTAAGCGATCGTTTTTATGATCGTTGTCAGTGTCGGTGATGCCGATAGGTAGCCAGTAATAAAGGTTTTAACCCCCTAATTGCCCCTAGTTAACCCTTTCACCAGTGATCATCATATAAGCGTTTTACGGGTGACGCTGGTTAGTTAGTTTGCTTTTTATAGTGTCAGGGCACCCGCCGTATATAACCCAATAAAGGTTTAACCCCCTGATCGCCCGGCGGGTGATATCAATTAGGTTTTAGCGTCAGAGAGGGTCTGCGTCACACCCCAGGCAGCGTCAGGTTAGTGCCAGTAGCGCTAACACCCACGCGTTAAGCATACACCCCCCTTAGTGGTATAGTATCTGAACAGATCAATATCTGATCAGATCTATACTAGCGTCCCCAGCAGTTTAGGGTTCCAAAAACGCAGTGTTAGCGGGATCAGCCCAGATACCTGCTAGCACCTGCGTTTTGCCCCTCCGTCCAGCCCAGGCCACCCAAGTGCAGTATCGATCTATCACTGTCACTTACAAAACACAACACACATAACTGCAGCGTTCGCAGAGACTGGCCTGATCCCTGCGACTCCAGTGCTGTAGGAGGTGATTTCACCACCACAGTTAAAAAAAAAAGCAAATATGCCGAAGCATTGGGGCAGCAGGGGCGGAGGAGCGATTTTGCTCCTAATGCCACGTACATACGGTCGAAATTCCGACGGAGGCTTGCCCGTGGAAAAGTCTGACCATGTGTACGCGGCATAACTTTTGCAGGAAGATGCCCCCATGCTTCGGCATATATAAATGGTGCATGTATGCCCATCATTAGAAGTGGGTGGATGAAGGGCGGTATTCTAATGGTGGGCATACCCACCGATCAATCTTTTTTTTTCGTTCAGCCAACAAGCTGCATGAAAAAAAAAAAGATTACAATACATGTCCAACAAGGACCAGCAACGTACTGGTATGTTGCTGGACTTTGAATGTTTATACCAGAATGATGCCTGCGGGTTTAGGTATCATCTTGGTATCATTCTTTTCAGCCAGCGGCCGGCTTTCATGTAAAAGCAATCCTACCGGCTAATTAGCCTCTGGACTGCTTTTACAAGCAGTGGGAGGGAATGTCCCCCCCCCGGATATAAAAAGCGCCATTGGGAAATTGGGAAAGCATTTTATCACACCGATCTTGGTGTGGTCAGATGCTTTGAGGGCAGAGGAAAGATCTAGGGTCCAATAGACCCCAGTTTTTTCAAAAAAGAGTACCTGTCATTACCTATTACTATCATAGGGGATATTTACATTCCCTGAGATAACAATAAAAATAAAATAAAATATGGAAGCAACAGTTTAAAAATAAAATAGCAAAATTAATAAAAAAATAAATAAATAAAATTAAAAAAAAGCACCCCTGTCCTGCCCTGCTCTTGCCCAATGGCGAACGCAAGCGTCGGTCTGGCGTCATATGTAAACAGCAATTGCACCATGCATGTGAGGTATCACCGCGAAGGTCAGATCGAGGGCAAAAATTTTAGCAGTAGACCTCCTCTGTAAATCTAACGGGGTAACCTGTAAAGGCTTTTAAAAATGTATGTAGTTTGTCGCCAATGCGCGTTTGTGCGAAATTTTAAAGCATGTCGTGTTTGGTATCTATGTACTCGGCCTAAGATCATCTTTTTTATTTCATCAAACATTTGAGCAATATAGTGTGTTTTAGTGCATTAAAATTAAAAAAAGTGTATTTTTTCCCCAAAAAATGTGTTTGAAAAATCGCTGCGCAAATACTGTGTAGAAAAAAAAAATGCAACACCCACCATTTTATTCTGTAGGATACCAGTGACGTCATCGCTCCCTACCTGCCAGGAAATACCATCTAGGCCGTGTTCTGTCATCTCCTCACCGCCGCCGGCTTCTACCATCTTCCATGCGGAACCTGATGACATCAAAACAGCACAGCGCCACAGCAGGACACAGCACAGAATGACTGACCTGATGATCACTTCCCCTTTTCATGGAATTCGTACAATGCCTGCTTTTACATTGTAAAATGTGAGTTGCCTGTACTTTTAATTTATATTAAATTGTTTTAAAACGTCTACACTTAGAGGCGCCTCTTCCCTTGCTATTTAATTCTGTAGGGCCTTTGCTTTAAAAATATATATAATGTTTGGGGGTTCAACATAATTTTCTTGCAAAAAAAAAAATGTTTTCATGTAAACAAAAAGTGTCAAAAAGGGCTTTGTCTTCAAGTGGTTAGAAGAGTGGATGTAAGCTTCCTAATGTTGTGTATAAAATGCCAGAACAGTTCAAAACCCCCCCCAAATGACCCAATTTTGGAAAGTAGACACCCCAAGCTATATACTGAGAGGCATGTCGAGTCCATGGAATATTTTATATGTTGACACAAGTTGCGGAAAAAAGACAATTTTATTTTATTTTTTTTGCACAAAGTTGTCACTAAATGATATATTGCTCAAACATGCCATGGGCATATGTGGAATTACACCCCAAAATACATTCTGTTGCTTCTCCTGAGTACGGGGATACCACATGTGTGAGACTTTTTGGGAGCCTAGTCGCGTACGGGACCCCAAAAACCAATCACCGCCTTCAGGCTTTCTAAGGGTGTAAATTTTTGATTTCACTTCTCACTGCCTATCACAGTTTCGGAGGCCATGGAATGCCCAGATGGCACAAAACCCCCCCAAATGACCCCATTTTGGAAAGTAGACACCCCAAGCTATTTGCTGAGAGGTATTGTGAGTATTTTGCAGATCTCGCTTTTTGTCACAAAGTTTTGAAAATTGAAAAAAAAAAAAAAGAAAAAAAAAATGTTTTCTTCATTTTCAAAAACAAATGAGAGCTGTAAAATACTCACCATGCCTCTCAGCAGCTTGGGGTGTCTACTTTCCAAAATGGGGTCATTTGGGGGGGTTTTGTGCTATTTTGGCATTTTATGGCCTTCGAAACTGTGATAGGTAGTGAGGAGTCAAATCAAACATTTGTGCCTAGAAATCCTAGAAATTTTTTTTGTCATTATTCAATCACTTGGGACAAAAAAAAAATATTCAATGGGCTCAACATGCCTCTCAGCAATTTCTTTGGGGTGTCTACTTTCTAAAATGGGGTCATTTGGGGGGTTTTGTACTGCCCTGCTATTTTAGCACCTCAAGAAATGAGATAGGCAGTCATAAATTTAAAGCTGTGTAAATTCCAGAAAATGTACCCTATTTTGTAAACGCTATAACTTTTGCGCAAACCAATAAATATACACTTGACATTTTTTTTACTAAAGACATGTGGCTGAATACATTTTGGCCTAAATGTATGACTAAAATTGAGTTTATTCGATTTTTCTTATAACAAAAAGTAGAAAATCATTTTTTTTCAAAATTTTCGGTCTTTTTCCGTTTATATCGCAAAAAATAAAAATCGCAGAGGCAATCAAATACCATTAAAAGAAAGCTCTATTTGTGGGAAGAAAAGGACGCAAATTTCGTTTGGGTACAACATTGCATGTCCGCACAATTTACAGTTAAAGCAGCGCAGTGCAAAATTCTGAATTCACCTCTGGTCCTTTAGCTACCAAATGGTCCGGGGCTTAAGTGGTTAAGGGCATTTACGTTTTTGATTGTAACATGACAAAATTTGGAATATTTCGAGGGGTATTAATACTTTTTCAAAGCACTGTAGATCTGTCTCTGACTGCTAGTCTCAGGACATCATACTGCACACAGTTTTACTTACTCGAGGCTCTGACGTGAGAAAGCAAAGCCCTGCATCTACCAAGATGGCTGCCCGCACACAGATACTCGAGAAAGAATTGCAAAAAGTTCAGCTGCAGGGAGATAAGTGTCAATACTGCTCACTAGCCCTTTGCCCTCTGCCTGCACATCTTCCAGAGTTAAGTTTCTCTAAACTTGCATATTTTTCAAATGAGCAGTATTGTCAAGTAAAGCAATTAACGGCTGTGGCATTATGACCAGGGTGCCGTTTTCCAATCAAATATAGCCAACATTATGCGTTGCTAATGGACTATGAATGTAATAGTGTGTCAGAAATGCATATCCTGCTTTATGTTATGTGTACCTTTTACTTTAAAGTGGAACTTCAGCTGGACCAATGTAAGTTGGCAATATATTTCCTGGAAATAAGCTTTAAAATTTAAATTCAAATCTTTAACACCTTCTCACCTGGCCTATAGCAGAAGGACGGCTGGGCGGGGTTCCATCAATCTGACTGAACATCATATGATGTCCTTCAGTAAAAGCCGCTCGTGCGCAAACCACGGCGGGCTCGCAGTGCGGCGATCGGTGGTGTGTCGCACAAATACACTGCATCTCCGATCATGGAGAAGAGCCTATGAAGTAGCTTTTTTTACCACGTGATTAGCCATATCCAATCACAGCTGAACACAGTGTAAATAGGAAGTGCCGGTTAAGTGGCTCTCCTGACAGGGGGTTGCTGATAATTAGTGCATTGGATTATCAGTGTAGCACCATCAGCAGTGCCTTTTAGTGCCTACTCATCAGTGATGCCCATCAGTGCCGCCTCATTAGCTTACATCAGTGAAGGAGAAAAATTACTTATTTACAAAATTTTGTGTAGCGCCCTGCTGTTAAATTTAGAGGGTATCTGAGCCGATAGTTGGGCTCAGATGTAAATGATTAGTGTTAAATTAGTCTCCGTTCCGGCTATGGCGGTGTTGGAAAACTTCCCACTTTTTGCCTGTAGGTGGCGTTACCACCTCAGGCCAATGTGGAACATTGACAAGTCAGAGTGCATTGGGTACCTTCCCCCGGGAACAGTTCAGTTGACGTGGGCTACCCGGTGAGCATGCTGGGGAAGGGTACTTAAGGGGCAGACGCCATTTTTTGGGATCCTTTCGTCCCCCTGTGGCCCTCCTGGCGCGAGGAGTATATTGTGTGATTTCAGCCTTGGAGCCATGTTGGTCAGAGGCTGCAACTCTGCCGAGTAGGCCCAGTTATGCTGACTGGGGCCTACCCTTTGAAGGTGATCCTGTGCTGTCCGTCCCGAGGGAGGAAGCCACTCAATGGAGGAAACCAGGGGAGGACCTGTCCTGGAAAAGACCAAGTGGAAGGCTGGTGTCTTGAGGAGGGCCTGGTAATTCTATTGGAGGATGCACCGCAACCAAAACTTTACCTTGCACTCTGCCGGGTCGGCTTAAAGGCTCTTGACTGTTTGGCTGGAAGTTCAGGAGTCAAGTCCTGTGGCAGAGGATCCCGGATTATCCAATTCTGTACACCACCAGTCTGTGGCAGAGACTGGTCCTGACTACTGTTCGTGCATCATACCGGCTGTTAGGCCAGGTGAGAGGGGCCTATCCGGGTGAGCAATACCCACACCAGGAAGAGTCCCTTCTACTATTCTTCATACGTTTTATGCAAAGGTAAAAAAAAAAAAAACAGCAGCTCCTACGGGGGTGTGCTACATTTGTAACAGAAACGAAGAAAAACTTTTGTTTTTTTATTCTAAATTATTGTTCTTTCATTCGTTTAGCAAAAAATAAACTCAGTGGTGATTAAATACCACCAAAAGAAAGATGTCTCAAATAAATAACTGATAACCAAGTTTTGGTACAACATTGGAGGACCGCGCAATTGTCAAAGTGTGACAGCGCTGAAAGCTGAATATTGGCCTGGACAGGAAGGGGGTGAAAGTGCCTGGTATTGAAGTGGTTAAACAACGGATTGTGAAATCAATGCTGCATTCTTAATGGTTTATTTTATTCAGGTGTACTTTAGGGCAAAGCTGTCAATTCTAGCTGACAGGAGTGAAGAATACCCCCCAGAACTTTCATGTACGGAGGAGCGTGCGAGTGTCGGTGCTTGGCCCAGTACTGCCACATGGGGTAGTTATACTTACCTCCACTGTGCAGTTTGTTTTGCACAGTGGCTCCCGATCCTCCGCTTCTGGGGTCCCCCGGCGGCGCTGGAAACTCCTCCCCGCATCTTATAACCCCTAGGAGAAGCGCTCTCCTGGTGGGGTTACAGAGTCCAGCATTTGTGTCCATAGACGCAGAATGCCGGACTCAGCCCCGCGTCATTGGATTTGATTGACAGCAGCAAGAGCCAATGGCTGCACTGCTATCAATCTATCCAACCAAGAGCCGAAAACCCCGGGCAGAGCGTGTCTCTGGCGTGGGGGGGGGGCTGCTCAGTGACAGAAGTTTTTTCACCTTAAAGTTGCTGTAAACCCTCATGTTTTTTCATCCTATGCATTAAGGTGAAAAAACTTCTGCCAGTGATCGCCCCCCGTTTTACTTACCTGAGCCTAGGGCTGGGAGAAAAAAAAAAAAAAAAAAATCGATTTTAATCTTGAATCGAGTTTTGAGTTCAAATCGATTCAGATTTGAAGAAAATCGATTTTTTTTTAGATTTATTTATTTTTCCCTTCAAAGTTTCCGTAGCAGGGCTGCAGGGGGCGTATCCGGAATAGCACTGGGCGGCATTACCCCAATTACATCTACTAGCCGCAGCGAGTAGATGTAATGTAACACTAACTAACCGCAAGCCGCCGTCTGCCTACCTGATCAGCGTGTCATGCAGACAGACGGCGGCCATTGCAGTGTTCAAAAGCCGCGCCTCCCGAGTCCTCGTCTGTGATAGGCGGAACACTAAATTTCGCAGCAGGCAGTGTTCAGCCTATCACGGATATCCTCTCATCCTCGTCTGTGTTATGAGGATGAGCGGATGTCCATGATAGGCGGAACACTGAATGCTGGGAAATTGAGTGTTCCGCCTATCACAGACGAGGAGGAGGAGCGGCTTTTGAATACTGGAATGGCCGCCGGTGTAGCAGTAAAATCCGCATCCCATGAAAATCTGCATCAGGTACGGGCACAGTGATTGAAGCATGGGCACAGTGAGGCACAGTTCAATTCAACTAAGAGTAACCTCAGGATTTTTTGTTGTTTTATAAGCTAAATCCAAATACAGTATTAATAATTTGGATGTTTAACAATCTTTGTTGCACACTGCACACTGACTTTGCAGTTAGAGAAAGGGTTTGCCTTTGCAATTTTGTTTATTGATGCACTTTAATTAATATAATAAAAAATAAATAAATATTGAATCGAGCCCGTATTTCCCTCGGCGGAGACACGTTGTCCCTCTCTGCACGGGGTCCTGGCTCTTGATTGGATAGATTGATAGCAGCGCAGCCGTTGGCTCCCGCTGCTGTCAATCAAATTTAAGGTAAGGTAATCCCCCCAGAAGAGCGCTACTCCTAGGGGGTCATCTGATGCAAAGAGGAGCCGCGAGCGCCCGCAGAAGAAGAGGTGGATCGAGGACACTGTGCAAAACAAACTGCACAGTGGAGGTAAGTATGACATGTTTGTTATTTAAAAAAACTAAAGGTTTACAATCACTTTAATGCTTAGGATACATTAAGGTGAAAAAACACGAGGGTTTACAACCCCTTTAAAGTAACGCTGTGCCGTCTCGCGAATAATGGCCTGGTCATGGAGGGGGGTAAAACCTTCCGTGGCTAAGTGTGAATGCGGCCTAATAGCACCCTAACCACAGGAAGCAAACGCACGGCTTGCCGTACACAAAAGGCGCACAACGAAATGTGTGGTTTAAAAAGCGCAAACCAGTACAGGCTTGTCCCATGTAGGGCAGCCAATTGCAATGAATGGGTTGTCCGGTGTGTGGTATGAGGGACCAGCTGTGAATGGCCCCTGGGTGCAGTTAGGTTTTGGGGGCCACTACCACAGATTGGGGGAGGGGTCCAGGTTTGTTCTGGGGGTGCAGACAAGTTCGCTTTAACCAAAGTCTATTGTAGGACTACAAGTGCCAGCATGCCCTATAGGCCTAAGGAGGCCCATGTGATAGACACAAGGGGGCTCCCCCAGCACACCTACCTGCACCATGATGGCCAGCCGCAGCGACTGTTTGGCGATGCTGTCGCCGCATTTCTTGCAGGAGGCTCGGCCGCTCTTGGCGTACTCGGCCCGGTAGAGCTTATCGTTGGACTCGGCCATGTCTGAGGCGGATGTCGATCTGCGTCTCCCTTACACACAGCAAGTCAGCAGCGTGCAGCCAGGAGCCCGCCACACAACAAAGCAGGCCAAACTAGCCGCCGGCCGAACGACCGCCCCCTTATGAGACACGACCGGGCTGCTCGGCGAGTGATTACACTGGCCTGCCCCGGAGCGGCCTGGATGAGCTCACGTGGTCTGGGCTGCATAGAAGGAGAGCTGGCACATGGGGGGTGTTATGGTGGGAGGAGCTAGACAATAAAGTGAGCGCACTTGAGCTAAACCCAATAATTCATGGGAGTGCCGCTTACCAGTCCTTGGATGTGATGACTGCATCATGACTGCCCCCCCCCCCCCCCCCCCTTACCTGCTAATCCTGCCATCAGCACAATTCCTGTCCTGGGGTGACAACCATACCGGACAGCATTGTCACCCTAGGAAAGACTACATAACACCACCATCATAACAGGGGGAGGTGTTTTATAGTTCAGGAGATTATTATCTGAGTAAACAGATTTAGGCATGCGCAGAATGAATAAATGTGTTTCAATTTGTTATTTACAAAAATTTGTTTTCGGAATTTGTTTTGTTTATTCAAATTCGAATCGATTCCAATTTTTCAAATTGAATTATATTTACATTAAATTGATTCGAAATTCGAATTTTGGAAGATGGTTATATTCTTTCTGGTCCATTTTATTCTATAGTATTTTTTATTCTATTACAATTCAATTTTTTTCTATTCGAATTTCAGAAAATGGTCTTGTTATATATTTTTTATTTAATTCTATTATTTTTTCATTGTTTATCCTATTCTATTTTTTTTCTTTTTAAGTTTATTCAATCCGAACTTTGGACAATGGTTTTGTTATATTCTTTCTTTCTTTTGTAATCTATTATTTTCTATTGTTTATTCTATGCCAGGGGCCCTTGGGGCACAATTCCTCCCACTGATATGAGGCACTATTCATCCCACTGACACCAACAATTGGGCACTATATCTTCCACCGATACCAATGATGGGATATTATTCCTACTACTAGTAGGGGCCTACTCCACCTCCTATTGATGACCACCAACCCTGAGGCCATATTTATTCTCACTGATGCTGGGCCCGTAACATTTTCTGCCCCCGCTGGCCACAATCCGGCCCTCCTAAAGTCTGAAGGACAATTAAAGTGGCCCTTTGTTTGAAAAGTTTGGAGACCCATGTTCTATGCTATTCTTTTCCATTCCATTCAAATTTCAAAAGATGGTTATATTCTCTCTATTTTATTCTATTCTAGTCCTTTTTATTCTATTCCTTTATTTTCTATTCTATTTTATTTCATTCTGTTCTTTTGATTTTCTATTGTGTTCTGTTTTAATCTATTCCTTTCATTTCTATTCTATTTTATTCTCTTGAAAAGTATTCAAACTCAATTCGAAAACTATTCGATTTGGTCCAAAATTTTGATTCGTTATTTCGGAATCATTTAAATCCAATACTATTGTAATTTGGAAATTTGGATACATCCGAATAATGAAAGATTCCTCAGAATTTAAATTCGTAACAAAATGGACCGCTCATGCCTAAAGAGATGCACAAGTGTGAACCTAGCAGGACTTCTGCAGAGAGACCACTGCTTCCATACAAACAGTAGGAGTCCTTCTCTGCAGCATGCTGGCAGGGAAGAGGCTGTGGCTACGTTTTAAAGCAAAAGAAAAAACTAAGATTTTGCACATCTTTTGCTTTGATGCACCTGTAATGCATTTAGCCGATTCTAAAGGCTTCTGTGTTGCATGTGTCCCCCCCAACCTCCCCTAATACTTACCTGAGCCTGATCCAGCGCTGTGCACAAGAGCAGCGATTCTCGCTCTCCTTAATGGACAGATTGATAGCACAAGGGCCATAGACTCTCGCTGCTGTCAATTCAATTCTGTGATGAGCCCGCATGCGTGCACTTATAGGAAGCAGCTTCCTATGGAGCACTCACCAAAGAGGAGGAGCCAGGAGCGCCGGCGGGGAACTCCAGAAGAGGATCGAAGAGTACTCTGTGCAAAAATCATTGCTCAGCGCAGGTAGGTATAACCCTTTCATGCCTAAGCCTATTTCTGACATTTGTTGCTTACAATTTAAAATCTGTATTTTTTGCTAGAAAATTACTTAGAACCCCCAAACATTATATATACCGTAAATACTCGAGTATAAGGCAAGTTTTCAGCACTTTTTTTTTGTGCTGAAAAAGCCCCCCTCGGCTTATACTCGAGTGAAGGTCTTCTCTCCCGCCGTGTCAGTCTTGATGAGGAGGGAAGGAAACCTGATTACGCTGTACATTGTCCCCTCTGATGATTCTCAGCAGGGCTGTATGTATAGGAATAAAAAGACAACGTAATTTTATGACGAAACGCGTCGGGAGGTTGGATGTGCTGACGTCATCGCGTTATCGTTGCAGTGGACGGGTGTTCGCTTGTTTTGACGGCTGACTTTTTTACCTTGATGCTTTTAAGATTATGTAAGTGCAATCTTTATCCATTAAACTGAATACTGTTACAATTTTACACTATGTGAGTTCCTCTTCATTTTGGGTAACTGACTGGCATATCTGTGGCCTGAGTATTCGTGATCGCTCACCTTGAAGCTTGCCGTGGTCTGTCTACTTGATTTACCTGGAGGTGCCGTCGCTGCTACTCTGGATAAAGGACCCTGGCTGGGTTATAGTCGCAGGCTTTTTAAAGCTTGCTTTCTGGTAAGCTTGCAATCTGTGTGGTGGAGGTGCACTTTTGGTGTATACTAGACCGCCCTGGTTTACCTTCTGGTGATTTATGGACTGACTCTATTCATATGGTGTTCTTCATACAATTATCTTCACTCATGGACTTGTTTTACAATTTTTATTTCCCACTCATATAATCATTGTATATGATTTTCATGCTACTGTTATAGCGACTCTATTTATATGGTGTTCTTCATATAATTATCTTCACTTATGGACTTGTTTTACAATTATTATTTTTCACTCATAATCATTGTATATGATTTTCATGTTATTGTCATAGTGCAGCTTTATTTCTTTTTATTTCTTGTTGGTGTGTATCTCACTTTCTAGCTGCAGCTTATCTTTAGAGGTTGATCTGTGTTAGCGCGGTATTCTTTATTTTCCATTTTTTGTATGTATAGGAAGTCTGCGGCGTCCGCGCCGTCCACTGTAACAAATCCCCACCTCCTCCTCTTCCGTCATCCGTCATCTGAGAGGGGACAATGTACAGCATAATCAGGTGCAAATCCCTTCCCTCCTCATCAATACTGACACAGCGAATCAAAGGTACATGGGCACAGTGAGGCTGCATATGGGCACAATGAGGCTGCAAATGGGCACAGTGAGGCTGCAGATGGGCACAGTGAGGCTGCAGATGGGCACAGTGAGGCAGCAAATGGGCACAGTGAGGCGGAAAAGGGGTACAGCGAGGCTGCAAATGGGCACAGTGAGGCTGCAAATGGGCACAGTGAGGCGGCAAAGGGGCACAGTGAGGCTGCAGATGGGCATTGTTGACCCTCTTTTCCACTTACAGTAGCTGCTGCATTTCCCACCCTAGGCTTATACTCCGCGCCGTCCACTGTAACAAATCCCCACCTCCTCCTCTTCCGTCATCTGAGAGGGGACAATGTACAGCATAATCAGGTGCAAATCCCTTCCCTCCTCATCAATACTGACACAGCGAATCAAAGGTACATGGGCACAGTGAGGCTGCAAATGGGCACAATGAGGCTGCAAATGGGCACAATGAGGCTGCAAATGGGCACATTGAAGCTGCAAATGGGCACAGTGAGGCTGCAAATGGGCACAGTGAGGCGGCAAATGGGCACAGTGAGGCGGCTGAGGCGGCAAATGGGCACAGTGAGGCGGAAAAGGGGTACAGCGAGGCTGCAAATGGGCACAGTGAGGCAGCAAAGGGGCACAGTGAGGCTGCAGATGGGCATTGTTGACCCTCTTTTCCACTTACAGTAGCTGCTGCATTTCCCACCCTAGGCTTATACTCGCATCAATATGTTTTCCCAGTTTTTTGTGGTAAAATTAGGTGCCTCGGCTTATATTCGGGTTGGCTTATACTGGAGTATATACGGTATATTTTTTTTTTAGCAGAGAATCTAGAAAATGTTGACCGTTGCAATATTTTTTGTCACACTGTATTTGCGCAGCGGTCTTTCAAACAATTTTTTTTAGGAAAAAAGACACTTTCATGAATTAAAAAAAAACTAAACAGTAAAATTAGCCCACTTTTTTTTGTATATTGTGAAAGATGATGTTATGTTGAGTAAATAGATACCTAACATGTCATGCTTTGAAATTGCGCCCACTCGTGGAATGGCGACAAACTAAGGTACCTCAAAATCTCCATAGGCGGCACTTAAAAAATAAATAACGGTTACCAGGTTAGAGTTACAGAGGAGGTCTAGTGCTAGAATTATTGCTCTCCCTCTGATGATCGCAGCGATACCTCACATGTGATTTGAACACCATTTACACATGCGGACGCGACTTATGTGTGCGTTTTTTTGCTGTGCGAGCTCGTGGGGACGGGGGCGCTTACATTTTTTATTTATTTTTTCTTATTTATTTTTATTATTTTACATTATCACATAAAAAAAAAAAAAAAAATATGTGATCACTTTTATTGCTGTCACAAGGAATGTGAACATCCCTTGTGACAGTAATAGGTGGTGACAGGTACTCCTCATGGAGGGATCGGGGGTCTAAAAGACCCTAAATTCCTTTTTTGCACTTCAAAGTATTCAGATTGGCAAAAACGGTGATTGTGAGTATGAATGGGGCGAACGGACCCCTGTTCTGTTCGTACCAGAACTTTCGAACACAGCGAACGTTCGGACCCGAATAACGAACCCCATTAAAGTCAATGGGACCCGAACGTCAAAAATCAAAAGTGCCCATTTTGAAGGCTTATATGCAAGTAATTGGGCATACAATGGTTATAGTGAAAAAAATGGGGTGTCGGCGCCAACTCCAGTATTCAGATGTATCTGATGCTGCACCAAAATTAGTGTTTAACTAATAAAGCATGTGTAGCGGGGGTCCTAAATTGAGGTTATGTTATGCCAAATTTAGGGGTGACTTGAGTGATAGTTGGCGCAAGTGTTGTGTTACACTATGTGATTATTCTTGCTCTGTGTCTTTAAGATCTGTCCCCTTCTTTCTAGCTGAACTCTCTCTCTCACCGTAGTTCTTTATATGTCTCCTCCACTTCCTGATTCTCTCTCATTACTCCTGTATTTCTTCAATGCTAAACATCTTACATGTGGCTTACAACTGCAATGTTTTTCTATATATGAATATCCATCATTAAACGGAACATTCAAAAGGATTCATCGTCTGTCGTCCTAACTGTGAGTTTATTCATTGATTTAAGCTGCCTGTATCGATGCAAAGGATGAATATCAAACCAGCTTGTGTAAGGCCTACTTCAACCTGGAGATGAACTTTATCGCTTTGTAGTTGAGATAGAACAGTAGAAAAACTGAGTTTCACAGCCTAATTACAAGATTTCTGCATGTCAGTACTGATACAGGCAAGATTTACTGCCCTCATAGCAAGACAGAAGGGACAGAGCAGCACATGGCAGCCTTATAGCCTGAGACAATCTGCACAGTGTCATATTTCAGCACACAGATCCTGCCTGCTTTCACAGTCAGTCTGCTATCATGAGTGACCAAGCTTCTATATGTGAACTCACATCTCCTTCCTCACAAGTTCCTGAAGAAACTGAGTTACCCAAACGCTCAGTTAAACCCACTTGGAAAGTAATGGAGAATTATGAAGCTTCAAGGACTGAATTGTCAAATAGCTTGGAATTAGTCTGGGAGAAAATCCTTGCTGAAGCTAATACAGTGTCTGTTGAACGTGAACTACTGACACTAGAGCGCCGGCGCCATTAAACAACTTTCTGCCTCATATGAGCTTTATCAGCTTACCAGCATCAAATTCACTAATGTCTTACAAAACATGAATACAGAAAGTGCGATGACGCAATTAAAGCGCGTCAACGCTCTCAATATTGAAAGAGACAGTTTTATTCAGCAAACCAGATTAAAGGCAGAAGCAAAAATAAAGCTGTTACAGGACACTGCATCTCACAGATCTGTTTGCACCAGACGTTCTAAAAACTCGTCAAGATCCCATAGTTCAAGATACTCAACACTCAGTGAGCGACTTATTAATGCCCGCGCTGAAGTGGAAGCCAGCAAAGTGCACGTGGCATATGCAGAAAAAAGAGCAGAGTTGGAAGCTCAAAGGGCAGAGTTGGAAGTGCAGTCAGCACGTCAAAGAGCAGAGTTGGAAGCTCAGAGAGCAGAGTCGGAAGCTCAGTCAGCACGACAAAGAGCAACTATGGAAACCTTAAATGAACAGTGTAAACATGACACAGCTATGGCAAAGCTAAGGGTCCTACAGCAAGCTATCAGTGCAGACGAAGGTGCAAGTGAGAAAGACAGCATTAACCTAAACATAGCAGATATGGAAGACCCCCTCAAATGCACTAAAGACTATGTCCTAAGCCACTGCAGTGCACACTCCATCGTCTTCAATGCTCCCGACTACATAGAGACTCCTTCACAGCTTCAAGTTAAAGAGGTTCCAGCAACTTCCTGCACTCAAAATCACTCCACTGCATTTCCTACCTGCCTTCATACGTCACAGAGCATCAGCGCCAGCTTCAAGCTAGTCATCAATCTCCAGTCATCGGTACAGCCTTGAATCAACGTACCATTGGAACAACTGATTTCAAGCAAGCAACTCACCTGGATGCATCTGCTGCACCATATTTCCCTGTGTCCTTTAACAACAATGTCAAAGATAACGCAATCAGCACCATACAGCCAACAGCATCTCACATAAAGGCGGAGACAACTGAGACAGAAGAGTTTGTGAGGTACATGCTTCGCAGAGAGCTCACAAAGACTGGTCTTACAAGTTTTGATGACCAACCTGAGAACTACAGAAGTTGGAAATGTGCCTTCAGAACTACAATCAGCAATATTGGCATTACAGCTGATCAAGAATTTAATCTGCTGATCAAATGGCTTGGTCCTCTATCTGCTGCACGTGTTAAGCCATTACGATCGGTTTTCATGGACAATCCTACTGCAGGCCTCACAGCTGCATGGGAACGACTAGAGAAAAGTTTGGGCAGTCCAGAAGCTATAGAAAATGCTTTGTTCATACGTCTGGAAACTTTCCCAAAAAAAAAAAACGGTAAGGACAACAAGGAGTTCCAGAGACTGAGTGACCTTCTCCTTGAGCTTCAGCTAGCCAAGACAGACCCAAAACTACCTGGACTCAGTTACCTTGACACTCCAAGAGGGGTAAACCCAATTGTCTCCAAGCTCCTGTATGGTTTGCAAGAGAAATGGACTGCACTAGGGTCATCATACAAAAGAGAGAACAAGGTTTCCTTCCCTCCATTCTCTTTCTTCTGTGAATTCATCAGGGAAATTGCAGAGACCAAGAACGATCCAAGTTTTTCCTACGGTGAGTATAGCCTCTTCTCACCCTTTCCTAAGAGTACCAGTCTTCAGGGCAACTATAGAAACCATAGAGGCCCAGTGTCCGTGAAAAAGACTGACATCCTTCCCACTCCTACCACAGTTCTGGCCACGAACAAACAGAGTAGGAAGATTGAAAACCCTAACAGAGAGTGTCCCATACACAAGAAGCCACACCCCCTCAATAAATGTATCGGCTGTAGGAAAAAGCCTCTGGAAGAGCGCAAGGAGCTTTTAAAGACATTTAGGGTATGTTTCAGGTGCTGTGCTTCTACAGAACATTTTGCAAGGGACTGTAATGTGTCCATCAAGTGCATAGAGTGTGGCTCTGAAGAACATGTGCAAGCCCTCCATCCTCTTGAGCCCAGCTCTGCACAACCTGCCAACGCTCCTCCCAGGTTAACGCATGGCGGGGAGAATACAGACCAAGTGCCTAATTCTACCATCATTACTTCATCCTGCACTGAAGTTTGTGGAGAAGACCGCTGTGGTAAGTCCTGTGCTAAGATATGCTTGGTGAACATATACCACAAGGATCAACCAGAAAAGTCTCTAAAGGCATATGCTATCTTAGACGATCAGAGCAATCGATCACTTGCAAAATCTGAATTGTTCAGTCTATTTGAAATAAAAGGCGAAGCTCATTCTTACACCTTGGGTACCTGTAGTGGAACTATAGAGGTTTCTGGAAGAAGGGCTCATGGACTCATGGTATCTTCTCTCAAAGGTAACTTGCAATTACCCTTACCTAAACTTGTTGAGTGCAATCAGATACCTGCTAACAGGGAAGAAGTCCCTACTCCAGCTGCTGCTTTCCATCACCCACACCTCAAGGTAATAGCAAATGAGATACCGCCGCTTGACAAAGATGCTCAGATCCTTCTTCTGTAAGGAAGAGACATTATAAGAGTTCACAAGGTACACAGACAAGTCAGTGGAGCCCCAGATGCCCCATTTGCCCAGCGCACGGATCTAGGGTGGGTCATCATAGGCAATGTCTGTATAGGCAAAATGAAAAGACCTACCAACATTTCGTCATTCAAGACAAATGTTCTGCCAAATGGCCGAAACACTTACTTTGAGCCATGCCCACATCACTACTGGGTGAAAGAGAAGATAGCCAGCCACGAATGGCAACATGGTATCTCAGGTGACACAAGCCCTTTCTCCTGCCATGATGGCGACTTCGGCTCTACAGTGTTTAATGCAACCAGTGATGACATACTGGCTCCTTCAATGGAAGACAAAGAATTCATCAAGGTTATGGACAATGAGTTCTTTCAAGATGACTCCAATAACTGGGTAGCACCCCTACCCTTTCGTCTCCCAAGAAAGAGATAGCCTGCTGTAAGTTGTTGGGCAATCAGTAGATTCTCCTCCTTAAAACGAAACTTAAGCAGGAAACCAGAGATGCAAAGGCACTTTGTGGACTTTATGCAAAATGTATTTGACAGAGATCATGCAGAGCCTGCTCCCCCACTAAAGGAGGGAGAAGAATGCTGGTACCTTCCATCCTTTGGCGTGTATCACCCACGCAAACCAGACCAAATCAGAGTTGTCTTTGATTCCAGTGCTCAGCACGAAGGTGTTTCTCTTAACAACATGCTCCTTACGGGACCCAAATTGAACAGCAGTCTAATAGGAGTCTTGATTTGTTTCAGACAAGAGCCTGTAGCAGTAATGGCTGACATTCAACAGATGTTTCACTGCTTCATCGTCAGAGAAGACAACAGAAACTACCTCAGGTTTCTATGGCACAAGGACAATGACCTCAACAAGGAAGTTATAGATTATCGCAGGAAGGTACATGTCTTCGGTAACAGTCCTTCCCCAGCAGTGGCAACTTATAGGCTAAGGAAAACAGCACAGACTGGAGAAGTTGAATATGGATCTGATGCCCGTCAATTTGTTGAAAGAAACTTCTACGTTGACGACACACTTAAGTCCTTTCCAACTGCTAAAGAAGCAATTGATCTTCTCACCAGAACAAAGGAGATGCTGTCTGTAGCAAACCTTAAACTATACAAAATTATATCCAACAGCCAGGAACTTATGAATGCCTTTTACTCTGAGGACTATGCCACTAGTCTAAAAAACCTTGACTTAGGTACAGACGTGCCTCCTGTACAGCGAAGTCTGGGTTTGTTGTGGAACATCAAGCAAGACAAATTTACCTTCCAAGTGTCAACTTGTGACAAACCCTTCACTAAGAGAGGAGTCCTGTCCGTGGTGAATAGCATCTATGACCCACTGTGTTTCCTTGCTCCAGTTACCATTCAAGGTAAGATTTTACTAAGACAGTTGTCTACTGAGAACATAGACTGGGATACTCCCTTGCCTAGTGAGAATCAACACAAGTGGGAAAGGTGGAGATATTCTTTGAAGTGACTAGAAAAACTTCAGATTCCCCGTTGCTATGTTCCAGGTTCCACTTCAACTGCTAACCGGAGAGAGATTCATATTTTCTCTGATGCATCAGTTGAAGCTATTGCTGCAGTAGCCTATTTTTTTTTAATGTAATCTTTATTTAAAAAGATATATTCAAAGGACAAACAGAGAGACAATAGACAAAGTAGAAATATTTGCAAAATACAGCATTATAGGAGGAGCCCTCCACCATGGACAAACAGTTAGTGGTAAAGCCAATTGTGGAAGCATACGGTGTAACAACCATATCTGGGGGAATAATAATCAACATATGAGCAGCGTGATATGAGTTCAAACAGACATGGATCACCCCATCCGACTCCGTCTGGCATACCCCTATCGAGGATGCCATCCCACTCCCAAAAATTAGGAGTAGGCTGGGTCCACAGTTAGCAGGCCGAAAGCCTAGGGGCAGTAACCTCAGTGAAAAGTTAAATAAAAACAAAAACTAAAAAGGAGGGTGAAGGGTGGGGCAAGAAACAAAAAAAAAAAAAAAAAATATACAACCAGGGGAAAAAGTGACACCAACCAAAGTAGTACATAACTTTTAAGCTTCTGTAGGTTTGTGGGAGTTCCTCGCTCCTTTCAGAAACCGCCTTGCAACCCTCACGTCTCCCCTCCGACCCCGCCCCTTACGGGGGCGGGGTCGCAGCCGGAGAGGGACCCGGGGCACACAAAGCAGGCGGGCTTGCATAGTTTATCCAAATGGCCCATACGGAATAGAATTTCTCGTACCGATCTTTACACTTAGCCATCCATTCCTCAGCAGCCATGATATTATTCACTAACTTTACCCAATCCGCACGGGAAGGCACCCGAGGTGTCCTCCAGTGAATCGGTATCAGCCTCCGAGCCGCATTAAGCAGATGGGGCAGGATGGATTTGCTATATTGGCCGAGGGGAATGGTGGGAAAGTGCAGCAAGGATTCCAGCGGGGAATCGGGTAGCTCCAGATCCAGGATCAGTTTGATCTGTGCATGGATATCTAACCAAAAGGGCCTCAGCTTAGGGCACTCCCACCAGATGTGAAGGAACGAGCCTCTGAGGCCACAGCCTCTCCAACAATCATCTGAGAGAGAGGGGTAAATCTTAGCAAGTTTGGATGGTACCCTGTACCACCTGGACAGTACCTTGTAACTATTCTCCTGCATCTTAGTATCCACTGTGCTCGAGTGTGTTAAGCTATATAAGTGCTCTAGTTGAGGTTCAGTAAAGGTGCGCCGAAGGTCTCTCTCCCACTCACCAATGAATCCCGGTTTCCCTTCAGTATGCATGGATTGCAGCAAATCATACAGCACCGAAATGGCACGGGGAACAGCGGAGTCAGACATGCATAAGCGTTCAAAGGGGGAAGCCGAAGTGGGGGATCTAACCCCCTGGGGAAACCCGGCGACAAAATGCTGGAGCTGCCTGTAACGCCACTCATCCATGGGGTAGGGGCCGTATTGGTCCCTTAGAGTGGCCAGTGGCAATAGGCCATGGTCCTGGACAAATCTGCCGCATCTGGACTCACCATCCGCCGCCCACGTCCGAAAGAAGGAAGGGTGTTCCCCTGGAGCGAACCAGGGGAAGCCTCCTAGGGGCGCCAACGGAGAGACCGGGGGTGCAAGCAGCCCCAATTTATTCAGCCTGTCCCAGGTCGCCAGGGCGTGAGCAGCAAACGGGGAGACCAACCCCGAGAGACCTCTATCTTCTCGGGGAACCCATGGGGCGTGTGACAGGTTGCGGCCCGCTAAAAACTTATCTAGGGGTACCCATAGTTTATACCGGACATTGTGGTGCCAGTCCAGAATACGCTGCAGGGCTATTGCTTCATAGTACCTGCGGATCGCTGGAACCCCCAACCCTCCCCTATTCTTAGGGCGCTGGATAGTGCGAAGGGCTAACCTGGGGCATTTCCCACCCCAAATATAGTGTATGAACAGGCTATTGAGGGTTGAGAAGAACGTCTTGGGCAAAGTAATCGGCACCATCTGCAGGAAAAACAGGATACGGGGTAGCACATTCATTTTAAGTACACTGACTCGGCCCATCCATGAAAACACCGCCCTATCCCAACGTTTCAGATCTATTCTGACAGTGGAAAGCAACGGAGCAAAGTTACAGTCATAAAGCATCGAACATTTCGTGGGCAAATATATCCCCAAGTACTTTAAGGAGGTTGGGCACCAGGTAAATGGAAACGCTGTTTGCAGCCGTGTACGCAAATCCGTGGGGACATTCAAAGACAGGATTTCTGACTTATCATAGTTAATTTTAAAGTTAGACAGCAGGCCAAAGTCCCTCAGCTCCGCCAGGATGTTAGGCAGCGATATCAAGGGATCGGAAACATAGAATAGGACATCGTCTGCGTAAGCCGATAGTTTGTGTTCCGTCGGACCGACTGTGAAACCATTGATATCATTGTTAAGGCGAATTTTATTAAGCAGTGGTTCTAGGGTCAGAGCGAAAATGAGAGGGGACAGCGGGCATCCCTGGCGTGTCCCATTGCCGATCGGGAAGGGCTCGGACAGTAGCCCATTCACCTTCACCCTGGCAGTCGGAGAGCTATAGAGGGAGGATATCCACGCCATTATGCTTGAGCCCAAGCCAAGCCTGGCCAGAACTGTTCGCATATAAGTCCAGTCCACCCGGTCAAACGCCTTCTCCGCATCGGTGGAAAGCAAGAGACAGGGGCGAGACTCCACCCGCGACCCCACCCAATGAATCAGCTGGAGTGCTCTGTTGGAGTTATCCCTGGCTTCCCTGCCCATGATGAACCCTGTCTGGTCCGGGTGGATGACCGTTGGGAGTATCGGCATAAGTCTATTAGCCAAGATTTTGGCCAAAATCTTGACGTCTGTGTTAATAAGTGAAATAGGCCTATAGCTGCCCGGTAGGGTATGATCTCTACCATCCTTCGGGAGGACTGCAATGTGTGCCATCAGTGCTTCAGGTGGTATCGCCGTGCCGGACGCCAGCGCCGTGAAATAGGTACACATGGGACCAGAGAGCACCTCAGAGTATTTTTTGTAGTAGGTATTTGTGTAACCATCAGGGCCAGGGCTTTTCCCATTGGGTAGGTCTTTCACCACCTTCTGAATTTCAGCAGTAGTGATGGGTGAGTCCAACTGCTTACATACAGACGCCTCCAGCTGCGGGAACTTGGCCTCTGTGAGGTATTGATGAATGCGGTCATCCCGTCGGGATTCTGTCGCGCCATGTAAAGTATCAGGGAGATGGTACAAGCGGGCATAGAAGTCCCTAAAGACATTAGCAATTTTTGAGGAGTGGACGACCGGAAGTCCCGTCGAGGAGGCAAGCTTGTGGACATGTCCTGAGGCACGTCGGCTTTTAAGGGCCCTAGCCAGTAACCTCCCACATTTATCGCCGAATTCATAGAATTTGTGTGCCAAATGTCGAACGCGCGCCTTAATTTTGGTGTCTAACAGTGCAGCCAACTCCTGTCGCAGGGATTGTAATTTAGATGCCAAGTCAGGGGTTAGTTTCCGTTTATGCAGCAGCTCAGCTGTATGTATTTTGGTCAAGAGGGTCTGCAGTTCCCCTTCCCTGGCCCGTTTCAGTCTCGTACCCTGAGATATCAGCTCCCCCCGAACCACCGCCTTATGCCCCTCCCATACAGAGCCCATGCTAACTTCCCCCGGTTTGTTCTCTGAGAAATACAGGGAAATGGTATCTGACACTCGCTTCTGGGCGACCGCATCATCTAGGATGCCATCATTTAGACGCCAGCTCCACGACCGTGCCTCCATTGACAGAGGATGCAGGGAGATGGAGACCGGTGCATGGTCCGAAATAGTAATGGACCCAATAGAGGCGTTAGCAAGGGAATCAAGCGAGAACTGGTCCATCACCAGAAGGTCAATGCGGGTATATACTCTATGCGTGGCAGAGAAGTAGCTATAATCCCTATCCGTAGGGTGGAGAAGTCTCCAGCAGTCGACCAAATGGTGCTCTTGTAAGGACTTTCTAAAGTGTTTCAGGAAGGCAAAGGAATGAGTCGAGTGGCCCGAGGACGTATCCACGTGTGGGTCAGGGCTAACATTAAAGTCCCCCCCCAGGATGAGCTGTCCCTCCCGGAAGGTGGACAGAGACTCCAGGACCGAGTCCAGGAAGGTAAGCTCTTTGCTATTCGGGGCGTACACGGCTGCAAAGGTGAACATGCGGGTATATATGGTGCCTTTGACAAACACAAACCGACCCTCCAGGTCGAGCAATTGGTCCGTCATCACAAAAGGGCAATTTTTATGTATCGCTATAGCCACTCCCCCTGATTTAAGACGGGGGGAGTTGCTAAGATACCAGGAGCTATATAAATGGTTGGGAAGGCGGGGGACCGAGTCAGGTCGGAAGTGCGTTTCCTGCAAAAAAAGGATGTGTGCCCCCATGCGTTTCATCTCAAGCCACAACTTACTGCGTTTCGACGGGGAGCCCAGGCCACGAACGTTGTATGACACGACTTTCAGAGCAGCCATAATGAGAGTTCAACGGGTGCGGCCACTAGGCCGGCGGCAAGAGGGAAGAGAGACCCACAGCACAACAGGCCTGCAGCGAAGGACACCAGGAGCACAGGGATTACACACAGGAGCCTAAAAAACAAACCAAGGTTATAGCAGGTGTCATAGAAAATAAAACATAGAAAAAAAACGGGGAGGGAAAAATACAGGAAACGAAAACACAAACACAAATAACAAGCCCAAAGGGCGCAACAAAGTGCAACATTGCCACCAGTCGGGGGCCTCCACCCCCCCTCAAGACGAGGAGACGGTGAAGGCCAGCGAGCAGAGGCATTCCCAAAATGGGACACGTAACTCCAAGGAGTTGACCTATTGGGGGGAAGTGGTAAGGCACCAAGAGCAAGTCCGCATGAGGACCCGCAAGTAGTTAAAGGTGCTCATCTACCCCTCGGCCAGGGGCAGAAAGGTGATACGGCAGCTAGGGGGAAGTCAAAAAAGTGAAACAAAGACGTCTCAGGAGCCAGCAAAAAGCAGTTCAGTCGTTCAGTCTTCTCCCTGCGGGGGGCGACATGGAGGCGCCGAGCCAGGGGGACCTCGTCTGGGTCCGCGGCGACGTCTCCGGCGGGCGGGCTGCCACGTTTCAGGGCGTGCGGGAAGAGAGATGTCAGACGGCGACCTCCAGTCTGGGATGTCGACCTGAGGCAGGTCTAGGGATTCCAAGAATCGGGGCAGATCATCCCTGCTCCGTAGTGTGACCTGTCTGCCATCTTTAGTTGCGGAGAGGCTAAATGGGAAACCCCACCGATAGGGAAGCTGGGCATCCTGTAGAGCCGCCAACAGTGGCTTAAGAGCTCGGCGTTGCATCAGTGTGCGTCTGGAGAGATCTGGAAAGAATGTCAGCCTGGCCCCGTCAAAGTCCACAAATCTGACTCCCCTAACTTGATTCATGATGCGTTCTTTAAGCGAGTATTTGTGCAGCTTGCAGATAATGTGTCTCTGGGTTTATCAGGATCATCAGAGGGGGGCCGCAAGGCTCTGTGGGCCCGGTCGATTTCAAAATGTTCAGGTGCCTGTCAGGCTAGAATTTGCTTAAAGATCCCTTGCAGGGTGGGGATGATATCTCTGGGGCCAGTGGCTTCAGGCAGGCCTCTGATGCGGATGTTAACCCTGCGACTCCTATTTTCAAAATCATCCATTTGATCTAGCAGGGCCTCAAGCCTGCGATCTTGTTGTTTGCAGTGATCAGAGAGGTCCTGCAGGGTTGGAGCAGTCTCATCCCACTGTGCCTCCAAAGTCTCCACTCTATCACCCAAATGTGCAGTGTCAGCCTGCAGGGCCTCAATGTCCTTTTTTAAAAGCCATCTCCACTCTGCTAGTAAACCTCTCCAAGTCAGCCTTAGTGGGGAGGGAGAGGATGTGGGCACGGATATCTTTACCATCCCAGGGATCACCTCCATGTGCAGGCTCTTCCATGCTTACAGAGCCGGAGAGAGAAGGAAGGGAAGGCAGGGTGTGCACAGGCAAGTGCGGGGAGCTGTTGGGGGAGGCAGCCCTAGCAGCGTGGGCGCCGGACGCCATCTTAGCTTTACCTGCCGTTCTGCTGCGGGTCTCAAAAAAGTTATCCAGTGATCCGGATCGGCCTCGAGGTGTCTGCTGTGGGTGCGGGGATGGTTTGCGCTTTGCAGGCATCCGAGCAGCGGTGTATTTCCCCCACTAGAAGCCGCCGAATGTGCCGATTAGAGCGCGGGCCTCACGGAGCTCTGAGAGAGCACGTCCTCACTCGTGCATGCCGTAGCCACGCCCCCCTGCAGTAGCCTATTTGAAGACCTCTGAACTGAATGGAGAATCACACTGTAGTTTTGTCCTAGGCAAGGCAAAACTCACTCCCAAGCCTGCACATATCATACCAAGACTTGAACTTTGTGCAGCCGTGCTAGCAGTAGAAATTGCAGAGGTCATACGAAGTGAAATAGACACTACAATTGATTCTTTCACCTTCTATACAGACAGTAAGGTAGTACTTGGTTACATAAACAACCAAACAAAACAATTTTATGTGTACGTCAGCAACAGGGTTGAACGTATCAAGAGATTCTCTCTACCAAGTCAATGGCATCACGTTCCCACTGAACTCAACCCAGCTGACTTTGGGACCAGAGCCGTGTCACCTGCCGCTCTTCAGGGCGGCTTATGGCTGTCACCTCCAAGGTTTCTGTGTGAGGACTCTTACTTACTCCCTATTGACACCACCTATGGGCTAGTAAAAAGCGCAATACAGGTCACGCAATTGACGTCACTTCCGGTCCAGCTGGTTGTCTGCTCCATAGTGGTGGAACGCACGCCAGTATCCACAGGACTCTCATTCGTTATCCCTACGCCTTTACAGCCTCAGTGCCGGGTCGGGGCACATAACCATGTAAGCATGATTTTGGCTTTTTAGAAATTTTATACGCAATAAAAAACGGTATTACGCTATTGCTCGTTTCTCCTTTTTCTGATTATACACCACTGAATCCAAGTGTTATCGTTACCTGCATGGTGGACAACATTTCGCTGATCCTTAGCAATTGTAACTTGCTGAAAGCCTGTTTGACCTCTTTTTTAATTAAAAGGGTCAATTTGCTGCGGTAAGCTGCAATCCTTACTTAATGTGCACTATCGGGTGTCAATATTATTATTGGTGAAGGTGGATCTTCATTTGTCTCAAGAGTCACATTGGATTTTTCACAATACGTTGTTTTGAAGTGGATTTATTTAGTGTTTATACAACACTTTTTCTTATGCGACATTTATTTGCATTTATTAACCCTTGTTTGGGGGTTTATTGGTTTGGATTTTATTTGCAATAAGTTTTAATTGTATTTTTACATTGTTTGTATTGATTTATATGATAGTTAATTTTTGCTGTTCACAAATTAATTTTGAACAATTTTTTTGTACACACTGGTTGATCGTTATACACAGCACTAACTAATTTAAGTGGGGAGATTGTATTGTTTTTGATTTTATACATGTCTACCGTTTTATAATATATTTAGATTTACCCTTATATATTAGCGCCCTCCTCTCTCACTATTTTCACTATGGGCTAGTAAACCCTGAAGATGATAAGGAAATAAGAACTGTGAACATCTCACTACACACTTCTGTAAGTACAAAACAGAAGCTGCGGTCACACCGTTACAAGCATCAATGGAAGCAGGTGCAGCATCTAGCCAATGTGTTCTGGCATCGCTGGAAGAAAAAGTATCTTCACCACCTTCAAGGTCGTAACAAATGGCAAGCATCTAAGCCGAATCTTAAGGTTGGAGACCTCATCCTTCTAAAAGACAAGGAAGTTTGTCGGAATGAGTGGCCTATGGGTCTTATTACTAAAGTTATGCCCAGCGACGATAACAAAGTCCGGAAGGTAGAAGTCAAGGTAACCAAGGGAGGATCGACACAAACCTTTATTCGATCAATTACAGAGTTAGTACTCCTTTTGCCAGGTGAGTGACTTGTGCAAGGACTAGCCATGCTGTTGGCACGGCGGGGAGTACATTGCTGCCATCTACAGGTTCTACTCAGAACATTGGAATTCTTTGAAGACATCATACTGTGACTTTATGTTCTTCATCCTGTTGAACTTACGTTTATTATTTGCCTGTTGGATGTTTTTTATTACAGGTTCCAGGACATTTGTCAGTATTGGACTTTTTGAAAATATATATTTTAGTTTAAGGTTATGAAATCTAAAGATTTCAGACGGGGAGTGTTGTGTTACACTATGTGATTATTCTTGCTCTGTGTCTTTAAGATCTGTCCCCTTCTTTCTAGCTGAACTCTCTCTCTCACCGTAGTTCTTTATATGTCTCCTCCACTTCCTGATTCTCTCTCATTACTCCTGTATTTCATCAATGCTAAACATCTTACATGTGGCTTACAACTGCAACATTTTTCTACCTATGAATATCCATTTTAAACGGAACATTCGAAAGGATTCATCGTCTGTCGTCCTAACTGTGAGTTTATTCATTGAGTTAAACTGCCTGTATCGATGCAAAGGATGAATATCAAACCAGCTTGAGTAAGGCCTACTTCAACCTGGAGATGAACTTTATCGCTTTTGTAGTTGAGACAGAACAGCAAGTCTTTCAATTGCTGGACTCTGCCTTGCTGCTGCTTCACCTGGCTTGCAGTTCCCCTAAGTAGTATGGGTGGCACTGTCACTTGTACTCGGGTTGAACCACAGGTGTTGGAGTGGTGATTTGGTGTCCTCTCTCAGAAGCCGTGCAGTGGGAGGAGTCGGCCTGCTGTGCATGCTGGGAGAGGATACAAAAGGGGCAGACGCCATTGTTCAGGAGAGAGTGATCCGGGGACCTGTACCCGGGGGAACCTGCGGGTTCGGGAGTCAAGTGCGTGGCCTTCCAGGCCATGGGGCCACGTACGCCTCAGTCCCAGGCACCTTTAGTCCTGGGACTGCAACTTCAGCCCTGGGCCCAGCACCTTTAGCTGGAGCCCGCTTCGGAAGGAAGAATCTCAGGGTGCTGCCTTGCGAGGAGACCCGTTTTCTGGATGAGGAGGCTGGGGGAGGACCATTCCGAAGGACTGGTGAGCCATCACAGTGAAGGGAGTGGCCCAGTAACTCTCCAGGGGGATGTCATCCATCCGGAACCCAGGGGCCTAACAATCTGGACCATCAGGAGGTTTGGGGCACTATAGATCCTGTGGCAGAGGATCACCTAGACGCATCTATTAGGGATCTAGATTGATTGTTCGAGCTGCACTCCGGCTGCTAGCACCATAGGTGGCTATCCAGGTGAGCTATACCCACTCGGGACCGAGTGGCGACGAAGCCAGATGTGCCTGAATGCTGTCTATCCTTCTAACACCTTTCTCTCTTTGTGCAAAGAAAATAAAGCTCTACGTTGGAGTGATATACTTGTGTGGACCTTGGAGTTACTTGGGGTATAGAGACTCTGTCCTTGCACACTGAGGACAGAAACCAACTTTGAGGAGAACTTCGCTGCAAGACCCGTAGGCAGGGCCGTTTGAAGCAATTTGGGGGCCCCAAGCAGATTGAGAATTTGGGGGGTACTACTGATTTTTTTTTGGAGAAGCGGGGGGGTGCTACACAATTTTTTTTTTAACCACTTAACGACCGCTCACTGTATATATACGTCGGCACAATGGCACCGACAGGCACAATCACGTAGAGTGTACGTGATTGCCTTTGTACAGTTGGGGGGTCCAATCGGACCCCCCTTCTGTACAGTGAGCGGTCGGAATTCGTTGGGGAGCAATCCGACATGAGGGGACGGCCGTTCGATTCCGGCCACCCCCCCCCGCAATCGCTCCCGGCGAATGGAAATGCCCCCTCTGTCTGTGGAATGTTTACACAGCAGAGGAAGCAGGAGGAAGTGATGTCATCTCTTGTGCGGCGCTCACATATACCGAGCACCGTACAAGAGAAGACATCAAGGTTAGTGCACAAACACTACACTAACACCAGCACACATAGGCACATAAATCGCCCCCCCCCCCAGATCACCCCCCAGCCCCCAGTCACAGTGTCACTGATTGCAGTGACCATTTATTTACGGATCACTGCAATCAGTGACATTTGTGACTGTAAAAGTGTCAGTACATTTAGTTTTAGGTCCAGTGTAGCCCCCTAACCCCCCCTAATAAAGGTTTAACCCCCTTGATCGCCCCCCAGGTAACCCTTTCACCCCTATCACCACTGTCGCTAAGCGATCATTTTTCTGATCGCTGTCTTAGCGTCGGTGATGCAGATCGATAGCCAGTAATTTTTTTTAGGTTCGCCGCAGGTTTTTATAGCGTCAGGTACCCCCATAAATTATCTAATAAAGGTTTAACCCCCTTGATCGCCCCCCAGGTAACCCTTTCACCCCCTATCACCACTGTCGCTAAGCGATCATTTTTCTGATCGCTGTCTTAGCGTCGGTGATGCAGATCGGTAGCCAGTAATTTTTTTTAGGTTCGCCGCAGGTTTTTATAGCGTCAGGTACCCCCATGTATTATCTAATAAAGGTTTTAACCCCCTAATTGCCCCTAGTTAACCCTTTCACCAGTGATCATCATATAAGTGTTACGGGTGACGCTGGTTAGTTAGTTGCTTTTTATAGTGTCAGGGCACCCGCCGTATATAACCCAATAAAGGTTTAACCCCCTGATCGCCCGGCGGGTGATATCAATTAGGTTTTAGCGTCAGAGAGGGTCTGCGTCACACCCCAGGCAGCGTCAGGTTAGTGCCAGTAATGCTAACACCCACGCGTGAAGCATACACCTCCCTTAGTGGTATAGTATCTGAACAGATCAATATCTGATCTGATCAGATCTATACTAGCGTCCCCAGCAGTTTAGGGTTCCCAAAAACGCAGTGTTAGCGGGATCAGCCCAGATACCTGCTAGCACCTGTGTTTTGCCCCTCCGTCCAGCCCAGGCCACCCAAGTGCAGTGTCGATCGATCACTGTCACTTGCAAAACACAACACACATAACTGCAGCGTTCGCAGAGACAGGCCTGATCCCTGCGACTCCAGTGCTGTAGGAGGTGATTTCACCACCACAGTTAAAAAAAAAAAGCAAATATGCCGAAGCATTGGGGCAGCAGGGGCGGAGGAGTGATTTTGCTCCTAATGCCGCGTACATACGGTCGAAATTCCGACGGAGGCTTGCCCGTGGAAAAGTCTGACCATGTGTACGCGGCATAACTTTTTTGCGGGAGGATGCCCCCATGCTTCGGCATATATAAATGGTGCATGTATGCCCATCATTAGAAGTGGGTGGATGAAGGGCGGTATTCTAATGGTGGGCATACCCACCCGATCAATCTCTTTTTTCGTTCAGCCACCTGGCTGCATGAAAAAAAAAGATTAAAATACATGTCCAACAAGGACCAGCAACGTACTGGTATGTTGCTGGACTTTGAATGGTTATACCAGATTGATGCCTGCGGGTTTAGGTATCATCTTGGTATCATTCTTTTCAGCCAGCGGCCGGCTTTCATGTAAAAGCAATCCTAGTGGCTAATTAGCCTCTGGACTGCTTTTACAAGCAGTGGGAGGGAATGTCCCCTCCCCGGATATAAAAAGCGCCATTGGGAAATTGGGAAAGCATTTTATCACACCGATCTTGGTGTGGTCAGATGCTTTGAGGGCAGAGGAAAGATCCAGTTTTTTCAAAAAAAGAGTACCTGTCACTACCTATTGCTATCATAGGGGATATTTACATTCCCTGGGATAACAATAAAAATGATAAAAAAAAAAATATGGAAGGAACAATTTAAAAATAAAATAAAAAAGCAAAAGTCATAAAAAAAACGCAAGCGTCGGTCTGGCGTCATATGTAAACAGCAATTGCACCATGCATGTGAGGTATCACCGCAAAGGTCAGATCAAGGGCAGTAATTTTAGCAGTAGACCTCCTCTGTAAATCTAACGGGGTAACCTGTAAAGGCTTTTAAAGGCTTTTAAAAATGTATGTAGTTTGTCGCCAATGCGCGTTTGTGCGAAATTTTAAAGCATGTCATATTTGGTATCTATGTACTCGGCCTAAGATCATCTTTTTTATTTCATCAAACATTTGGGCAATATAGTGTGTTTTAGTGCATTAAAATTAAAAAAAGTGTATTTTTTCCCCAAAAAATGCGTTTGAAAAATCGCTGCGCAAATACTGTGTAGAAAAAAAAAATGCAACATCCACCATTTTATTCTGTAGGGCCTTTGCTTTAAAAATATATATAATGTTTGGGAGTTGAACATAATTTTCTTGCAAAAAAAAATATGTTTTCATGTAAACAAAAAGTGTCAAAAAGGGCTTTGTCTTCAAGTGGTTAGAAGAGTGGATGTAAGCTTCCTAATGTTGTGGTATAAAATGCCAGAACAGTTCAAAACCCCCCCAAATGACCCCATTTTGGAAAGTAGACACCCCAAGCTATATACTGAGAGGCATGTCGAGTCCATGGAATATTTTATATTATACACAAGTTGCGGAAAAAAGACAATTTTTTTTTTTTTTGCACAAAGTTGTCACTAAATGATATATTGCTCAAACATGCCATGGGCATATGTGGAATTACACCCCAAAATACATTCTGTTACTTCTCCTGAGTACGGGGATACCACATGTGTGAGACTTTTTGGGACCTTGGCCGCGTACGGGACCCCAAAATCCAATCACCGCCTTCAGGCTTTCTAAGGGTGTAAATTTTTGATTTCACTTCTCACTGCCTATCACAGTTTCGGAGGCCATGGAATGCCCAGATGGCACAAAACCCCCCCAAATGACCCCATTTTGGAAAGTAGACACCCCAAGCTGTTTGCTGAGAGGTATTGTGAGTATTTTGCAGATCTCGCTTTTTGTCACAAAGTTTTGAAAATTGAAAAAAAAAAAGAAAATGTTTTTTTTTTCTTTCTTCATTTTCAAAAACAAATGAGAGCTGTAAAATACTCACCATGCCTCTCAGCAAATAGCTTGGGGTGTCTACTTTCCAAAATGGGGTCATTTGGGGGGGTTTTGTGCTATTTTGGCATTTTATGGCCTTCGAAACTGTGATAGGTAGTGAGGAGTCAAATCAAAAATTTGTGCCTAGAAATCCTGAAGGCGGTGATTGCTTTTCGGGGTCCCGTACGCGGCTAGGCTCCTAAAAAGTCCCACACATGTGGTATCCCCGTACTCAGGAGAAGCAGCAAAATGTATTTTGGGGTGCAATTCCACATATAACCATGGCATGTGTGAGCAATATATCATTTAGTGACAACTTTTTGTAATTTTTATTTATTTTTTTGTCATTATTCAATCACTTGGGACAAAAAAATAAAAATATTCAATGGGCTCAACAGGCCTCTCAGCAATTTCCTTGGGGTGTCTACTTTCTAAAATGGGGTCATTTGGGGGGGGGGGTTTGTGCTATTTTGGCATTTTATGGCCTTCAAAACTGTGATAGGTAGTGAGGAGTGAAATCAAAAATTTGCGCCCTTAGAAATCCTGAAGGCGGTGCTTGGTTTCCGGGGTCCCGTACGTGGCTAGGCTCCTAAAAAGTCCCACACATGTGGTATCCCCGTACTCAGGAGAAGCAGCAGAATGTATTTTGGGGTGCAATTCCACATATAACCATGGCATGTGTGAGCAATATATCATTTAGTGACAACTTTTTGTAATTTTTTTTTTGTCATTATTCAATCACTTGGGACAAAAAAAAAATATTCAATGGGCTCAACATGCCTCTCAGCAATTTCCTTGGGGTGTCTACTTTCCAAAATGGGGTAATTTGGGGGGGTTTTGTACTGCCCTGCCATTTTAGCACCTCAAGAAATGAGATAGGCAGTCATAAATTTAAAGCTGTGTAAATTCCAGAAAATGTACCCTAGTTTGTAAACGCTATAACTTTTGCGCAAACCAATAAATATACACTTATTGACATTTTTTTTACTAAAGACATGTGGCTGAATACATTTTGGCCTAAATGTATGACTAAAATTGAGTTTATTCGATTTTTCTTATAACAAAAAGTAGAAAATATCATATTTTTTCAAAATTTTTGGTCTTTTTCCGTTTATATCGCAAAAAATAAAAATCGCAGGGGCAATCAAATACCATTAAAAGAAAGCTCCTATTTGTGGGAAGAAAAGGACGCAAATTTCGTTTGGGTACAACATTGCATGTCCGCACAATTTACAGTTAAAGCAGCACAGTGCAAAATTCTGAATTCACCTCTGGTCCTTTAGCTACCAAATGGTCCGGGGCTTAAGTGGTTAAATTCAGAAGGGGGGGTTGCTTCCGCGGGACATTGACGCCGATCGTGGGAGGGGGGGCCGCCAATCGCGGGAGGGGGGGTGCCAATCGCGGGAGGGGGGCCGCCAAATTGCGGGGGGGCCGCCAATCGCGGGTGGGGGGGCCGCCAATCGCGGGAGGGGGGCCGCCAAATCGCGGGAGGAGGAGGCCGCCAATCGCAGGAGGGGGGCCGCCAATCGCGGGAGGGGGGACCGCCAATCGCTGGTGGGGGGCCACCAATCGCGGGAGGGGAGGCAGCTCTGCTGGGGCCCCAGGCCAGCTGGGGGCCCCAAGCAGTTGCTTGGTTTGCCTGTCCTGTTCCGACGGCCCTGCCTGTAGGTAAAACAAGTGTGCTTAACCTCTGCAAAACAGAGGGTACGGGCATGGTGGCACCTTGCGCCTTTTCCTCTCATGAGTGAGCCAAAGAGACGGAAGGAAAGGGGTGAGGTTGCTAGACATGAAAAAGTGAAAAAAAAGGGCGCAACCAGACTTGTAATTATAGTGTTAAACTAATTATTAAATATCACTATATGAAATGGTACAAAGTGCACAACCAATATTTTCTTAAATCAATAAAAAATCCATATGAATTGCAACATATAGTGAATAGAAAAAATCTTCTGTATATCCTCCAATCACGTGACTTTCTAAAGTGCAATATTGCTTCACTTAAAGTTCCTCACCCGTAATGGTAAATCAAAATGCTCACCAGATTACATCGGCCACCAAGTGACCACCAGGCATATAATATAGGGAATCCTCAAATCTCTGATGTGTCCTCCCAGGAATCACACAGAATGAGGCATCTGTGGTTAGATAGACCAATTCCCAATCCAAACGGTCATGACATATATATGTGTATATTCCTTTATGATAAGCTTATATCCGAATCATCTGAAAAAATGTCTCCTCCGTACAGAGCCACAGAAGGCATAGATAGTGTAATAACGTTTTTTTAATAGTTTAAAATGCAGCACTTACATATCCATATGATCAGTGTAAGATACAGAAGGAATTAGAAATGCAGCTTAAAACGAGAGCAGAAGCCGGTCCGTCACCGTTGAATTGCTCCGTGGTGCTCGGCGTGCGTGTCAGCTGTAAGGTGGAAGTGGAGGACTCGAGTATATGCATATAGAGCCTCACTTTCAATGCATTTCACAATAGAGCACGCGTCATCAGGAAATGGGTTCAGCGCCATTTTACTGGAGCCCATATACTGCTATGTTTACTCTCATTGGTCAAAAATCGAGCGGATAGCAAAACGAAAAAAATGGTTGTGAAAAATGTTTTCAAATTTCAAAAAACCTTCTGCTTACCCTCCGAGCTGCACCCTTACAAAACCAATACATGAATAATCAAATCCCTTAAAATAAATTTTTTTACCGATACATGAATAATCAAATAATTTTTTATATATAAAATAAAACATAAGCCTACAGCCGGGGACCCAGCCGTGGCAACAGTGCTTGCACATATGTATATACACAATAATTAGATGCCTACAAGGACCCTCATATTGATACATTCATATAGGTAACCATATAGGCATATACGAAAGAGATAGTAAAACTTTTAAAATAATTGTGAAACAATTCTGCGGTATCCTCCCCTAGTGGTGGGGCCGCTCATGACATCATTCAGTTGGTCATAATGGAAACACTTAGAATCATATCACAGTGAGCTTCATCCCATCAGCATATGGATCAAATTTTGTTTACTCATGGTAGGGCCGCCAATTCATTATTCCATTGGCCATAATAGAGAAAAATTACTACATATCAATTGGTGTTTTCCCACTAGCACATGTACCAATAATACCAACCGATATGACATTCTCAACTGAAAAAATATTATTAAATAAAAAATATATAGATAAGAAAGTGATAAAATTTCATTATATTAAGATATAAGGATTTGAGGAAACATCCACCATATCTTGTATTAACAATTAGACCTATATGTCCCTTCCGGAAAAGCCATGCACACCTATATATACACATTCCCCTAATGGATACTGGACCTTTTTATGAAAAAACCCTAGTAAATTATATCTGAATCAAAAATCAGTTAAAAAACAGTTAAGGTCTATCTCAATATTCAGGCCTGCAGGCAGGAGACACCCTAACTCAAAAATCCATCGAGTTTTAGCTTGTGATACACAAGTTCTCATGTCACCTCCCCTCCAGTGGGGTAATACTTTATCTATACCATAAAACTTTAAAAGAGCTGGGTTCTGCTGATGATGGGTTCTAAAATGGTTTGAGACGCTGTGTTTCCTAAAACCATTTTTGATATTTGTTACATGTTCATTGATTCTCTTGTATAGACATCTTGTGGTCCTCCCCACATAAATCAGCCCACACGGGCATGTGAGGAGGTACACAACATATCTAGTATTGCAGGATATAAATTGATCAATCCTGTATTCCTTTCCATTGATCCCCATGAACAAATCTGTTTTTCTTTTTTTGTCTGCGGTTGTCCTGCACGATTTGCATCTCCCACATCTGTAGAAACCGATAGTATCTAAAAAAGTTTTCTTTCGGATCTTAGGGGGATCTACTACATTTTTGGCAATCATATTTCTAAGACCAGGGGCCTTCCTGTAAATGAAGGAAGGTTTACTTGGGAGGATTTTGTTCAGCGTATTATCTTTCAGAAGTATAGGCCAGAATTTTTTCAAAGACTTCTCCACCTTCTTATAATCCAAGTTGAAACCCGTAACAAAGGCCAATTTATTCTCCTTTCCTTTCTTCTTCTCTATTAAATCTTCCCTATTACTATTGCATACCTCCATCCTGGTCTTCTGGAGATCTGAATGATTGTATCCCTTCTCTAGCAATCTCCTCATGAGTACCTCTGATTGGACCCAATAATCTTCGTCTAGGTCGCAATTTCTCCTAATACGAACAAATTGTCCTTTTGGAATTGCCTTGATCCACCCTGGGTAGTGGCAACTACGGGTGGAGATATAGCCATTTTTATCCACCTCTTTAAAAAAAGTTCTGGTAACTGTCTCTCCTCAACCTCAAACCTCCTGAATTGAATAAATCACAATTCAAATTACTACTACATCTCACCACGGCGGCTAAACAATCTATAGCTAAGGCCTGGAAAACCCAAACTTTAGTTTTGGCTGAAACTAAACATAGAATTAACAGAGCCCTTATCTTTTCCAAAATGTCCGCTATTGAAGATAACAACATTACTACATACAATAAAATATGGAAACCATGGATTAAACACTTCTTTCCCCCAGATTTTGATCAATTATTGTTGATGCCTTCTTGAAATACTTTAATATTTATCTATTAATATAATATTTAAACGGGGCCTTGATATGACTGGACCGCCACCCGGGGAGACAACCTTTACCTTTATCTCTATTTTTCTATACCCATACCTTCTTCTCTATATATTTTACTTTTCTCTCATATTTCTTCTTCTTCTCTCTGTACTTCTTCTGTCTTTCTGCTCTGGTTAGTTTTGTTACTTGTGTAATACGGATTTTATACATATGCGATGTCCATTGCATGACTTATATATATACCTTTTAAGTTTCACTTTATCAATCACTAATATCTTTGTGTCTTAAAGATTTGTTAGGAAGGTCTCCACTAAACAATTGAGGTATGACAACGTTCATCTGGTGTATCCTTCTGGATAACCCAGCATACTCTCTCATACTTAATCGAGCCCCCATCTGCTCACAGCTTGCTCCCTTCGGGGGTGAGTGGATGGTCTGGAGGCATGATATTCTATCCTGATTATTGCTTATTTTCATTGCTCTAATCTTTTATACCTCTATTTGTATTGATATAATTGTTAATGAGGTTTATCCTCTACTACCTTTCTTTCAATATGTATTTTTAGTGATTGCTGTATTTATTTACAATTCTATTCTTGATCAGAATGTAATGTTCATTATACTTGCTATTTACTTGTAAAATCTAATAAAAATATTAAACAAGAAAAAAAAGTTCTGGTGTAGAGTCTATTGTCTTTTTTGAAAATTTCTAAAGCTAAATACTGTATTTCCTCAAAACTCCATTTACTCGTGAGCTTGATGCCATATCGGTTTTCATTCATATGGGGCATGAAAAGATGCAGGTCTTCAACAGACCCCTCCCATATGACGAAGAGGTCATCAATATACCTCCGATATAGCCTCAACTGTGGCCATTCGTCTGTAAAAATATCCTCGTCTTCCCATTTATTCATAAAAATATTGGCTACACTGGGGGCATACTTAGCCCCCATAGCAACCCCTTTGACTTGATTGAAAAAGTCGCCTCCATACCAGAAAAAATTGTTTGACATGGCCATTTTTAATCCTTCAACCAAAAATGTGATTTGACTTTGTTTCAGACTGGTATATTTTTGCAAAGGCCATTTAACCGCATCTAACGCATCTTTCTGTTTTATGTTGGTGTAGAGGGACTCAACATCGGCCGTAACCAACAGGGTGGGCCCCTCTATAGCAACATCCTGCAATAGTCTTTTTAATTCCTTCCCATCTTTCAAAAAAGCTCTACCCTTTGCCGCCATTGGTTGAAAGAAAGTGTCCAAATATTCACCAATGCGGGAATAAAGGGAATTTATCCCACTAATAATCGGTCTCCCTGGTGGGGTTACTTTATTTTTATGCATCTTGGGTAATTGATACATTACTGGTATTTTAGGAGCTCTCAAATTCAAATACTTTTGCCTCTTTTTTTCTCTAAGAATTTTTTTTTGGATGCCCTTTTTTAACCATTCCTCTAATTTCTTTTTTAATTTCACGGTTGGATTCCCAGGTAGCTTAAATAAGTGTCCCTATCACCTAAAATTTTGTTCATTTCTGCTTTGTAGTCGTTATTTTTCAAAACTACCAGACCTCCTTCCTTTTCGGCAGGCCTAATCACTATTTCTTTCTTCTTTTCTAATTTCTTAATGGCTTCCCACACCTGCTTGGTCTTTCTCTTTTTATCACTTTCTATTTTCCTAATATCTTCCTGTACCATATTTTTAAAAACGTTACTGTATTAGTGACTATATGGTTTAGGATTAAAAATCTACTTATTCTTTAATCCACTATGTACATGTACAGTTTCTTTAGGCTCAATATCTTTAGATTTCACTTCCATAAAAAAAAATGTATGTTTAATTTCCTGGAAAATTTCAAAAGTACACATAAATACAGGCTAGAAACACAGTTAAAGGGGTTGTAAACCCTCGTGTTTTTTCACCTTAATGCATCCTATGCATTAAGGTAAAAAAACCTCTGTCACTTAGCAGCCCCCCAGTTTTACTCACCTGAGCCCGTTCGTTCCCCCGCCGGAGACGTGCTCTACCTCTCTGGCCAGGGTTCTTGGCTCTTGATTGGATAGATTGATAGCAGCGCAGCCATTGGGTCCCGCTGCTGTCAATCAAATCCAATGACGCAGGTTCTAGGGGGCGGGGCCGAGTCCGGCATTCTGTGTCTATGGATGCAAATGCTGGACTCGGGAGCACGCCCGCACGGTAACCCCCTGGGAGAGCGCCAGGAGGAGTCGCGAGCGCCGTCGGGGGACCCCAGAAGATGAGGTTCGGGGCCACTCTGTGCAAATCGAACTGCACAGTGGAGGTAAGTATGTTTTGTTATTTAAAAAAAAAACTAGGGTTTAGTAACCCTTTAACCCTTTGATCGCCCCTGATGTTAACCCCTTCCCTGCCATTGTCAATAGTAAAGTGACAGTGCATATTTTTAGCACTGATCACTGTATTAGCACTGATCACTGTATTTAGCACTGATCACTGGTTCCCAAAAAAGTGTCAGTTAGGTGTCCGACACAATATCGCAGATCCGCTATAAGTCACTGATCGCTGCCATTACTAGTAAAAATAAAATTTTAAAAAGTATCCTATAGTTTGGTTTGAGCAAAAGTTATAGCATCTACAACCAATATACACGTATTGGTGCTTGGTGCCACCATTGATTTCAAAATTCGATCAAACAAGCCTCCAATTTCACCTCATGTTGCTACAAAAAATGTTTTTTTGTGGTTGGGAATCTTCTTTTCTTTCCTGGGAATTTTCTTTTCTTGCACTCATGCGCATTTCTTTTTCGATTACATTTTTCACACGATTCTCCCATCATTGATTAGAAAATTGCTTGTTTTTCAAAAAATTTCCAACATTACTCAAATTTGATGGCCGCACGAAAATCGGCTGTTGCTGCAGTCCACTAATGGTGCAAAATTCGAAAGAAAATTCTTAGATAAAAATTTGAAAGTAAATTCTTTCAAAATTTGGCCCGTGTATGGCCTGTCTTAATCATGAATTACTCTTTTGCCCTTCGTCAGATCTTTCAATGGTGTCAAAATTGTTATAAAATGCCTGTAGCACCCTGTGATCCCAAGAAATGCACAAACTTGCTTTTTATTTATAGGTTGGGGCCACTTTTGAACCGCCTTAATCTTATTGAGGTTCGATCAGCCCTCGACCAATAATGTAGCCAGATATTTGGCCTCCTCCAGGCCTATGGCACACTTTTTTGGGGTTGGCAGTGAGTCCTGCTTTCTTAAGGGAATCTACTACTGCTTGCCGCCAGGGCAAATGAGATTCCCAATCTGGGATGTGGATGACAACATTGTCCAAATAGGCGGCTGCGTATTGGCGATGTGGTCTCAATGTCTTGTCCATCATTCTCTGGAATGGGGCAGAAGCACCATGCAAACCAAAAACCAAAAGATAGGGTAGAAAAGGCCGTCTTCTCTTTTGCAGATTCTGTTAGGGGTGGCTTCCAATAACCTTTAGTCAGATCCATAGTAGTTGTTGTACCGATAACTTACCAATTGGTCGATAAGCTCGCATTGGGTACGCATTGAATTTGGACACACTGTTTAACTTCCTGAAATCATTACAAAACCTTATTGTGCCATCTTGCTTTGGGACCAACACTATGGGACTTGACCAGTCACTGTGGGACTCCTCTATCATGTCCAATTTAAACATGTTCTTTATTTCATTTTAAACTGTTTCTCGCCTAGCCTCAGGTATTCTATAGGGTTTACATTTACGCAGACACCTGGTACCGTAATTATGTCATGCTGTATAACACTGGTCTGTCCGTGTAGGTGAGGGAAAAAGTCTCTATCCTAATGCCTCTTACACACGATCGCGATTTCCGACAAGAAAACCAAGTTTTTTTTTTCAGCAGGAAAACGGCTGAAATTTGTCTTGCATACACACGGTCACACTAATCTTGGACGAAATTCCGACCGTCAAGAATGTGGCGACGTACAACGCGTACGACGAGCCGAGATCAAGGAAGTTCAATAGGCAGTTCGGCTCTTCTGCTTCATTTTGAGCATGCGTGTTTTTTTGCGCGTCGTAATTGTATACAGACGAACGCGATTCGCGATAGGAATTTTTCCTGTCACGAAAATTAAGATCCTGCTCTCAATCTTTTCTTGGCCGGAATTCTGACAGAAAAAGTGCGATGGAGCATACACACGGTCAGAATTTGCGACAAAAAACTCACATCGCACTTTTCGCTTCGGTAATCGCGATCGTGTGTATGAGGCATTACTTACAAACTCTTTAATGTCCTTCTGTTGGGCCACTGACAAGGTTTCAGTTATGGATACCTCAGTTGTCACGAGGGCCATGTCCTTTTATGGGGTTGGCAGGGCCAGTAAAAATCTCTCTGACCTTCCAAGGTTTCAAGAGATTAACGAGATATATTTGCTTTCCTTTTCCCTGGCTGGTAAACTTTGTAGTTTACTTCCCCTACTCTTTCCATAATTTCAAAGAGACCTTGTCTCTTTGCTAGAAGAGTACTCTCCACTGTGGGGACTAGTACCATCACTCTATCACCCTGATGTAAGGTTGAAGGTTCTGGTCTTGGCACCCCAATTATAAACCTTTCTCTGGGCCTCCTGGGCTTGCTTCATATGTTCACGTACAAGCGGCATGACAGCGGCAATCCTATCTTGCATCAGTGAGATATACTCAATGATGCTTCTATAGGGCGTGGTCTCTCCCTCCCACGTTTCTTTTGCAACACCTAGCAATCCCCTGGGATGTCTACCATACAGTAGTTCAAACAGGGAATAACCTGAGGTACTTTTCATATAGCAAACATGAGGTACAGCAGCAAAACATCCCAATTTCTCCCATCTTTGTCCACCACCTTTTTTAACATGCTTTTGAGTGTCTTGTAAAATCTCTCCACAAGACCACGAGTTTGGGGGTGGTAGACATAGGTACAGAGATGGGAGATTTTGAACAACTTGCACAATTCTTTAGTGACTCTGGACATAAATGGTATGCCTTGATCCATTAATATCTCTTTTGGAATACCCACACGACTAAATACCTAGACAAGCTCTTTGGCAATAGTCTTAGCTGAGGTATTATGCAAGGGAATGGCTTTAGGATACTGTGTGGCATAGTCCAGTATTACCAGTATGTGCTGATGGCCCCGGGCAAACTTTACTACTGGTTCCACCAGATCCATGCCAATTCTTTCAAAAGGCACTTCAATTATCAGTAACGGTACCAGCGGACTGCAAAAATGGGGCGAGGGTGCAGAATACATTCTGGGCATGACTCACAATATTCTTTGACATCTTCATGTAACCAAGGCCAAAAGAATCTCTGGGTTATTCTCTCCTTAGTTTTCTCTATACCCAGGTGTACAACCATTATATGACCATGGGCTAAATCTAATACATCCTACAATAGGGTTTGGGAACCACTAGTTGCTATACCTCCTCTTCCCCTTGCTTTACCACTTGATACAGCAAGTTATTTTTAAGAGCCATGAAGGGAAACGACAGATTCGCCATCAATCATTTTAACATTTTCTGTGGCTCTATTGAGTGTGGAATCTCTTAAGCCCTGTACACACGATCGGATTTCCGATGGATTTTTCCATCGGATTTCCAATGAAGCTGACTTCCATCAGTCTTGCCTCCACACCATCAGTCGAAAATCTGACCGTCCCAAACCCCGTGACGTAAAACACTCCGATGAGCCGAGAAAAATTAAGTTCAATGCTTCTGAGCATGCGTCGACTTGATTCTGAGCATGCGTGGGTTTTTTCTCCGATGGAGTTCCACACAGACGATCGGAATTTGCTATCTTTTTTTTTCCATCGGATAAATTTAAAACATGTTCTATTTTTAATCACCGGAAAAAAGACCGATGGGGCCCATACATGATCGGTTTGTCCGATGAAAAAAGTCCATCGGACTGTTTTCATCGGTAAAACTGATCGTGTGTACAGGGCTTTAGGTGTTCCGTACAAAAATCATCTTTCCTGACTTCTAAGTCAGGCACCACATTCTGTCCACTCTCACTATTAGAGTCAGAGATAATTTCTTGTTCATTAACCTCAAACTGGGGGCTGGTTTTTAGCTCCTCCTGCTCCCCAGCCATTACAGAAAAAGGAAAATAATCTACCCCTCCGTTGGACACGCCAACAGTTTTCCTTTCAATTTTGCAATTGTGCAAAATTGCACAATTTTGCAATCAAAAGGGTCCGCAGTGAGTTCCAGTGTTTCCTCAGCAGGGAGAGCTCTGTCCTCCTTTTTTTTCCCCATAAACTCCAAAAGTGTGGAAAATCTCTCCCCACTAGGGCTTCATGAAGTAGTGAGGGAACCACCCCCACTGAATGTGTCACAGTGCCCCAAGGGGTATAAAAACTCAACCACAATAGTCTGGTAGTCATGTGTGTCATTATGTATTCAAATCACCCCAATAGTGCTAGGGTGTAACCTTGCAGTGTAAATTTCCAGGATTTACAAAATCACCTTTGACTAATGTCAAAAAACTACCAGAATCTAGCAGACCAGTGACTGGCTTTCCATCAACTGAAATAATACACATTTGTTTTTCCATGCGTCCCTGACATGATGCAGTACATGCTACCTGTGCAAAAAGAGACATGCGTTTTTTCAAATAAGCATTATCACATTGCATTAGTTCATCATTTAGGGAACAGTTAGCAGAATTATGAATGCATGGCAGCAATAAAATTTTATGTGTTTTGTACCCAGTCCTTAAAACGGCCTCAGAGACCTTCCTGACCTATTTGGCCAGTCTCCAGGTCCTGAGCCAATAGTCTCATTATCTGTGGCAACACTCTTGTATTTTTTCCCCACACCCTTGTACCCTCGAACAGTCTTACTGGATCCTCCGGATGGCTTTTCACCCCTATAGACATTGGGGTGGGGCAAGGACAAGTCCTCAGCAGCAGTATAACTCTCCACCAGGTCCACCAGATGGTTTGCAGTCTTAGGGTCCCCATGGCTGACCCACTTCCTCGAAGTGGCAGGGAGCATGCGTAAATAACGATCCATGACCACACGCTCCACAAACTTAGGAACTGACAAAGTCTCTGGCTGCAGCCACTTCTTAATGAGGTGTAAGGATGGGCGAAAGGTTAAGCTCATAAGTTCAGGCTGAACATTGGCTGTTCGAAAGTTCTCCAAGCAACCGAATTATAGGGTCCTTCAACCGTTTGTTGACCACCGAACGACCATAATGCACTGTGCCGCCGCACAGTGCATTGAAAGCCCTGATTGGCTGAAGCAATGAAAGCTTCGCCCAATCAGGGCACAGAGAAATGTCAGAGCCATGATTGGACAATGTCATGATGACTGTATCCAATAATGGCACATTGCACTTAATCCCGCCCACACTATTATTATATTATTATTATTATTATACACGATTTATATAGTGTCAACAGTTTACGCAGTGCTTTACAATGTAGAGGGGGGACAGCACAATTACGGTACAGTTCAATACAGAAGGTACAGGAGGGCCCTGCTCGTAGAGCTTACATTCTAAAGGGAGGGGGTGGTGGTGGTACAAAAGGTAATAGCTGCGGAGAATGAGTTGATGGGGGTGGCTTGGGGACAGTTGTTAGGTGGGTGTGGCATAGGCTTCCCTGAATAAATGCGTTTTCACTATAAAAGTATTCTTTCCGTAGCGGCCATTTGTAGTGTGATACATAGTCAGTCAGGTTGAAAAAAGACACAAGTCCTTCTAGTTCAACCAAAAAAATAAAAATACAATCCCATATACACAATCCTTTACCCACAGTTGATCCAGACTAAGGCGAAAAACCCCAGCAGAGCATGATCCAATTAGCTATAGCAGGGGGAAACGTTCCTTCCTGATTCCCTTGAGAGGCAATCAGATTTTCCCTGGATCAACTTTACCTATAAATGTTAGTACCCAGTTATATTATGTACATTTAGGAAAGAATCCAGGCCTTTTTTTAAAGCAATCTACTGAGCTGGTCAGAACCACCTCTGGAGGGAGTCTATTCCACATTTTCACAGCTCTTACTGTGAAGAAATCTTTCCGTATTTGGAGATTAAATATTTTTTCCTCTAGACGTTAACAGTACCCCATTGTCCTCTATGATGACCTTAAAGTGAATAACTCAACACCAAGTTCACTAATATGGACCACTTATGTATTTGTACATGTTGATCATATCCCCCCTTAATCTCCTCTTCTCAAGAGTGAATAAATTCATTTCCTGTAATCTTTCCTCATAGCTGAGCTCCTCCATGCCTCTTATCAGTTTGGTTGACTTTCTCTGCACTTTCTCCAGTTCCCCGATATCTTTTTGAGAACTGGTGCCCAAAACTAAACTGCATATTCCAGATGAGGTCTTACTAATGATTTGTACAGGGGTAAAATGATATCTCTCTCTCTCTCTGGAGTCCATACCTCTCCTAATACAAGAAAGGACTTTGCTCGCTTTGGAAACCGAAGCTTGGCATTGCATGCCATTATTGAGCTTATGATCTACCAAAACCCCCAGATCCTTCTCCACTACGGATCCCCCCAGTTGTACTCCCCCTAGTATGTATGATGCATGCATATTCTTAGCCCCCAAGTGCATAACTTTACATTTATCATCATTAAACCTCATTTGCCAAAAAGAATAAAAAGAGTATACTAATGGGCAAACCAATACCTAATTAATAGTGAGTAGCTGCCAACATGAAATACGTTCCCACACAATGATAAATAAAAATGAATAAATGGGGTGCTTTCTCAGTGAACAAAATAATATTGCTATAATAAATTAAATCATCAAGTGTAATGATAACCAAATAACTGATACATCAATGGTAAATAAAGTGCTATGTACAAATCATCCTCAATCAAGAAATGGATGTAAAACGTTCACAGTGCAAATACATAAATTAATCAAATATAATAGTGCAATAATATTCAATAATAAATAATATATAACTTAAAGTGCAATAATAACTTGTGACAAAAGTCCATAAAGTGCTTGGTGCAATCAGTCTTCAGTGCACAGAAATAATTCATACAAAGTGTCAGCAATCATAGTGCAGACCCATATATCGAATTCCTCAATAGTGCTTCACCATCCGTGTGTGCAGTGTGCCCCAGCCTCTCACCTCAAAGAAAGACCCCTATGGGTCTAGTCGCACCAATGATGAATCTCTCATATACCGTATATACTCGAGTATAAGCCGAGTTTCTTAGCACATTTTTTTGTGCTGAAAATGCCCCCTTCGGCTTATACTCGAGTCTGTGTCCAATCTGCTGGCGAATCAGCCGGCCCTGTGACGTCAGTCTAGTCGATGGCCGTGCAGTGTAACAAAGCCACGCCTCCTCCTCATCCTTGTCCGTGAATGGCGGAACACTGACTCACTGCTGGGAAACCGAGTCAGTGTTCCTTCACGGACGAGAACGAGGAGGAGGTGGCGCTTTGGTGCACTGCATGGCCGCCGACTAGACTGAATATGTCACAGCGCCAAGAGATCGTAAGGCTGCAGATGGACACAGCGCCGGAGATCAGGTTCAGGTAGGGAGATTGGGCACAGTGAGACATGGACACAGTGAGGCATGGACACAGTGAGGCACAGCGAGGCATGCACATGGACACAGTGAGGCATGCAGATGGACACCCTAAGCTTATACTCGAGTCCCAGTTTTTTGTGGTAAAATTAGGTGCCTCGGCTTAAATTCGGGTCGGCTTATACTCGAGTACTGTATATACAGTAATTCCACAGCAGTAGGCTTTCTCCTTGTAGTCCTCTACTAGATAGGGCAGCGATGTTCACAGATACAAACATGTATTTTCATTTAAAACATAGCTATCTCCTCCACCTCCTCCTCTTTTCACCAACAAGGCTCACATGTGTAGCGGCCATCGCAACCCTCCTTCTCTACTCTTTGGCTCGTTCACTGGAGAGGAAGGAGCTCGTGGTCTCTTCCATGCCTGTACCCCCTAGGTTACAGAGGTTAGGCACACTTAGTTTCCTTACGGGTCTTTGCGGCAATCTCCTCAGTGTTGGTTTCTGTCCCTAGTGTATAAGGACAAAAGTCTCTATGACCCAAGTAACTCCAAGGTCCACACCAGTATATCACTCCAACGTAGAGGTTTATTTTCTTATGCATGAAAGGAGAAAGGTGTTAGGAAGACAGATGGAATTCAGTCACTCCTGGTTTTGTCGCCACTTGATCCCAAGTGGGTACAGCTCACCCGGATAGTCACCCAATGGCACAAGCAGCCGGTGTGTAGCTCGAACAGTCAATTTAGTTCCCTAATGGATGCGTCTAGGAGATCCTCTGCCACAGGATCTATGGTGTCCCAAACCTCCTGATGGTCCAGATGTTAGGCCCCTGGTTTCCGGATGGATGACATCCCTCCGGAGAGTTACTGAGCCCCTTCCTTCACTGTGATTTCCTCACCAGTCCTTCCGAACGGTCCTCCCCCAGCCTCCTCTTCCAGAAACGGGTCCCCTCGCAAGGCGGTACCCTGGGATTCTTCCTACCCAAGTGGGCTCCAGCTAAAGGTGCTGGGTCCAGGGCTGAAGTTGCAGTCCCAGGACTAAAGGTGCCTGGGACTGAGGCACACGTGGCCCCATGGCCTGGAGGGCCATGCACTCGAAACTGGACTCCACACAATACCTTCCCTCGGGTACAGGTCCCCGGGGCGGCAACTCGACTCCAACTCTCTCCCCGTCTCTCTGTGTCTGGCCTTTTTGTACCCCCTCCCGGCATGCACAGCTGCCGAGAGGAGACACCAAATCGCTGCCCCATCACCTGTAGTTCAACCCAGAGTATAGATGACAGCGCCACCCATACTTCTTAGGGGAACTGCACACCAGGCGAAATAGCAACAAGACAGAGTCCAGCAATTGAAAAGATTTGAGTCAACTACCACTCAAATCACCCCTAAATTTGGTATAGCAGTCCCTAAATTTGGAACCCCCGCTACACATGTAATAAAAATAGGTCTCCATGTGTAGTATTTCAATAAGATAATTTTATTAAAAAAATTTAACAACTCACATGTAAAAACACAGTCAGCTGTTTTCTCGTGTATCAGGGACTTCCGGTCTCCACAACCGGAAGTGATGTTCACCCGGCTCCTCTCTACATGTTACGTCACCGCTCACGTGACTTCATCAAGGGTATCTTGGGGAGGAGCCACAGCGTCATTGCGTCACTTCCAGTTTTCAAAACAAAAATGTTTCCCCTTCTTGCTATCATCTTGTTTTTCTACACTACACTCAATCAGCAACCAAGAAGTATTGTCATAGGAAATAAGCACACGGCACATCGCAAGATAACGCAGCACAACAAAAACGCACTAAAACAACAAGGTTAATACAACTGAACTAATGTTATCACTCTATGTGCTACAGCTGGCACTAGACATGTGTGGTTCATTTCCTTACAAATCGAAATTTGCGGGGTGTCGTTGAGGGAGTGGTCACACAGAGACATCACTGTGTGCCCCCACCACCACGTTTATTTACCGGCAGGGGAGGAGTGGCTGTCATTCGGTGTCAGTGTCTCTCGACGGGACTGGCCGTAGCGGCAGAGTTTTTTTTTTTCCCGCGCGGGTCAGCGATCCAGCATTTATCACAATTGACGCTGGACTTACGCGGGGGGGGGGGGGCATGTTTACGTCACGCACCTCGTGACTTCATCACGAGGTAGCCCCTGATGAAGTCACGAGGTGCGTGACGTAACGGCGTAGGGAGTTCGCAAGGTTACCGCAGACCGGAAGTACCCGGAGGAACAGTAAGACGGCGCACCGCGCCGCTGTGATTATTGAAAAGCATATTATACTTTATTTTGATGTACGAGCAACTTTATTTTAATCAATAAACCTAGTCCGCTAATATTACTACACCATTGGAGGCCTTTCTCTTCCCTTCCCTGATCTGGTATCCCCATTGGAGTCACCCCCCCCCCTTTCCCCAACCTCTCCCCCTCCAGGTTTACTGATACTGTTGAAGTGAGTGGAGATGTGGTGGAGATCAGTTGGAACACCCTTTTGAGCGGAACCAGCATAGAAGAAAGCATTTATACTGACTATGCCCTACTAGATCAACTTAGAGGTGAGAGTTCTGTGAGACTACCTTTGGATATATCAGTATTAATCTAATTACTAGTGGAACCATATCTGCACGATTTTATTTGATCACCTCCATCAAGATTCATTGAGAGACTATTACTTCTATTTTATTCAGAGACTATTTTTTATTTCACGTATGTACCAGGATTTCTTTTTCACATATCCTCTTTGGACTGCACAGTAATCTTTACATTTCATCTGCGGTTTTAGCACTTGTGCACTATTGTGCAGATATATGTTTCTATTGCACTAGCACTTTGGAGTATTGAGTAGCACTTTATTTTTTTCACTGGACTTTGTAATTTTGCATTTGCACTTTTGGAATATTGATTGGTACTATATATAATTTTATTAGATATGATCACTTTTACGACACTGGATTTATTGAGCTTTCAGATACACTGTATATTGTTTATTTATGGTTTTACTCACCAGATGTAGTTTGTATGTTTTGCTTTTAGCACGAAAACACTCTTTTATACATCCCAAACCAAATTGACATCCTTTTTTTCCCACAAATAGAGCTTTCTTTTGGTGGTATTTGATCACCCCTGCAGTTTCTATTTTTTGGGCTATAAACAAAAATAGAGCGTCAATTTTAAAAAAAAGTAATATTTTTACCTTTTTGCTATTTTAAATATCCCCAAAAAATATATAAAAAAACAACGTTTTTCCTCAGTTTAGGCCGATACCTATTCTTCTACCTATTTTTGGTAAAAAAATTGCAATAAGCGTTTATTGATTGGTTTGCGCAAAAGTTATAGCGTCTACAAAAAAGGGGGAAGTTTTATGGCATTTAATTTTTTTTTTTACTAGTAATGGCGGTGATCAGCGATTTTTATCGTGACTGCGACATTATGGCGGACACATCAGACACTTTTGACGCTATTTTGGGACCATTGTCATTTATACAGCGATCAGTGATATAAAAATGCACTGATTACTGTGTAAATTACACTGGCAGGGAAGAGGTTAACCACTAAGGGGCGAGGAAGGGTTTAAGTGTGTCCTATGGAGTGATTCTAACTGTCTGGGGGCTGGGCTACCAGTGACATGACATTGATCACTGCTCCCGATGACAGGGAGCAGAAGATCAGTGTCTAGTCACAAGGCAGAACAGGGAGATGCCTTGTTTACACAGGCATCCCCCTGTTCTGCAGCTCCGTGACACGAGCGCGGGACACCGGCGGACATCTAGTCCGTGGGTCCCGCCCACCGCGAAATTCAAAGCAAAGTATATATACGCTGCTTAGCGCAGCCGTGCCATTCTGCCGACGTATAAGTACGTGAGCCGGTCGGCAATCAGTTAATGTGGTTGTAAAGGCTGAAGGTTTTTCTTTTTTACCTTCATGCATTCTATGCATGAAGGTAAAAAAAATTATTTGTGCAGCAATTCCCCCAGCCCCCCCCCCCAATACCTACACAAGCTCCATTTCAATCCAGCAATGTGCACAAGAGCAGCGGCTCATCCGGGTCTCTCCATCCTCATTGGCTAAGACACAGAAGCATTGGCTCCGGCTGCTGTCCATTACAGGCAGTGAGGAGGAAGGGGTTGGGGGGGGGGGTCTTATGGACACACATAGGTGGTTTGGGAGCAAGCACACACAAGTGCCCCCCATAGAAAGCAGCTTGCCAGGAGGGGCCTGGCAGAGGGGCCAGGAGTGCCAGCGGGGGGACCTGAGAAGGGGAGGATCTGGGCTGCTCTGTGCAAATCCACTACACAGAGCAGGTAAGTATAACATGTTTATCATTTTTAAAAAGAATTGAGAGCCTTCAATATAGCTCAGTGTGCCGCTGAGAGCCCAAGCCAGTTGCTCCCGCCCCCTCCACAGCTCAACACTACAGTGAGCGGAGGGGCAAAGCAGAGAGCTGGAGACTGACAGCCATCACTTTCTCCTCACTGAAGACCGAGGACCGAGCAATCAGCGGTCATGTAATTACTCGGTTCTTGGTCTTGGAGGCGGTGGGGGGTCCATCGCTGCAACCACCTAGGTGAGTATAAATGTTTGTTTTTTTAATTCCCATACTTCTCTTTTAACTCTAGTTGCAGGTGACACCACTATTCGGCTATGCAACTGACTGCCTGCACGTTGAAACCTATACGAAAATCATTATACGGCTAATTTATTGTCCGAGGAACAGGTCGGTGACACAAGAAGCTGAAATAGTGAGCAGTGGTGTCATCTCCCTTGGTTATGCAGTGTGGCTGATCACAGCATTCCCTAAGAATAGCTGTAAATTATTCTGCAGGTCTATTAGTACACATCTCAGGAAAATAGATAAATAGCAGCTTGCCTGAAGTTTTTTTTTTTTTATATTTTTTTTTTTTCCAGTCGATAAGGTGAACAGATGAAATGCAGCATTTTGCTTCAGTGAATTTTTATGTAATGGAATCAGAACTGCTAAAACGCTGTGCTGAAACATGCTTTAAATAATTGAAGTAATAACCATTGCTTTGGCTGATTATTTGTCTGTATTTGTAAGGTCATATTGGTACTTACTTAAAGGGGAAGCATGGAGTCATGAAAAAACAAACATATATACTCACCTCCACGCTGCAGCATCATTGTGATGCTCCAGCTGTCCCCCGCTGACTCTAAGCCCAAGAATTGAGCAAACACATGACTGCTGATCGCTCAGTTCTCAGTTCACTCTGAGCAGAGAGTGGTGATTGTCAGTCACGGCTTTCAGCTCTGCCCCTCCAGTTTTCACTGGAGCTCTGGGCTGTGGAGTGGGTGGGGGCAGCTGGCTAAGGCTCTAGGCGGCGTGCTGAGAGGCTGAGCCAGCTGCCAATCCGGCACCTGGGTAGATCCTGACATTATTGTCAGGCTCCTTCAAGAGCCTGGAACAGCTCTTTGACGTCCTATTTGACTTCTATTTTAACGGCTTGCCGACCGCCGCATGAACATTTACGTCGACAGAATGGCACGGCTGGGCAAATGGGCGTATATAGACGTCCCCTTTAACTTGCCACCACGTGAACGCGCGCTAGTTGCCGGCGGCACGCTCGCGACCCTGTCGTGGCCGTGCCCGTGGGACTCGATGTGCGCCGGTGTCCCGCGATCGGGTCGCAGAGCTGAAGAACGGGGAGATGTCAGTGTAAACACAACATCTCCCCGTTCTTCCTAGTGACATATCACTGATCGTCTGTTCCCTCTCATCGGGAACAACGATCAGTGACGTGTCACTCTTAGCCACGCCCCCTAACAGTTAGAATCACTCCCTAGGACACACTTTACCCCTTCAGCGCCCCCTACAGGTTAACCCCTTCACTGCCAGTGTCATTTTTACAGTAATCAGTGCATTTTTATAACACTGATCGCTGTAAATATGACAATGATCCCAAAATGGCGTCAAAAGTGTCCGATGTGTCCGCCATAATGTCGCAGTCATCATAAAAATCGCTGATCACTGCCTTTACTAGTAAAAAAAAATATTAATAAAAATTTAATAAAACTATCCCCTATTTTGTAGACGCTATAACTTTTGCGCAAACCAATCAATAAACGCTTAATGCGATTTTTTTATTTTTTCCAAAAATATGTAGAAGAATACGTATCGGCCTAAACTGAGGAAAAAAATTTTTTTATATATATTTTTGGGGAATATTTATTATAGCAAAAAGTAAAATTATATAGCATTTTTTTTCAAAAATGTCGCTCTATTTTTGTTATAGAGCAAAAAATAAAAACCGCAGAGGTGATCAAATACCACCAAAAGAAAGCTCTATTTGTGGGGAAAAAAGGAAGTCCATTTTGTTTGGGAGCCACGTCGCACGACCGCGCAATTGTCAGTTAAAGCGACTCAGTGCCAAATCGCAAAAAGTGGCCTGGTCTTTGGCCGGCCAAATGGTCCGGGGCTTAAGTGGTTAAAGTCCAATTGAAAGTTCAGTTTAATTCAACCAAATACATTTTAGGTGCAACAAAAGAAAATGCGTGCAAAGCTTTACAGTTGTTTTCTTTCAAAAGCAAACAAAGCTGGAGTAAAAAAAGTCTATCGCCTGCCAGCATGCTGCAGAGTAGGATCCTTACTCTGTGTCTGGAACAGGGATGAGCCGAACACCCCCCTGTTCGGTTCGCACCAGAACCTGCGAACAGACAAAATGTTCGTGTAAACTTTAGAACCCTATTAAATACAATGGACTCGAACGTTCGAAATCTAAAGTGTTAATTATAAAGGCTAATATGCAAGTTATTGTCCTAAAAAGTGTTTGGGGACCGGGGTCCTGCCCCAGGGGACATGTATCAATGCAAAAAAAAGTTTTAAAAACGTCCGTTTTTTCGGGAGCAGTGATTTTAATAATGCTTAAAATTAAAAAATAAAAGTGAAATATTCCTTTAAATTTCGTACCTGGGGGGTGTGTATGATATGCATGTGAAGTGGCGCATGTTTCCCGTGCTTAGAACTGTCCCTGCATAAAATGTCATTTTTGAAAGAAAAAAAGTCTTTTAAAACTGACTTGCGGCTATTAATGAATTGTCGGCTCCCGGCAATACATACAAAAGTCATTGATAAAAAAATAAAAAAAAGCGTGGGGGTTCCCCAGAATTCAATTACCAGGCCCTTCAGGTCTGGAATGGATATTAAGGGGAACCCCGCCGCAAATTAAAAAAAAAATTGACGTGGGGTTCCCCCAAATATCTATTCCAGGCCCTTCAGATCTGGCATGGATTTTAAGGGGAACTCCACCCCAAATTTTTTAAAAAAATGGCGTGGAGTCCCCCTAAAAATCCATACCAGACCCCTTATCCGAGCACGCAACCTGGCCGGCCGCAGGGGAAAAGGGGGGGACGAGAGAGCGGCCCCCCTCCCTCCTGAACCGTACCAGGCCACATGCCCTCAACATGGGGAGGATGCCCCCATGTTGATGGGGACAAGGGCCTCATCCCCACAACCCTTGCCCGGTGGTTGTGGGGGTCTGCGGGCGGGGGGCTTATCGGAATCTGGAAGACCCCTTTAACAAAGGGGACCCCCAGATCCCGGCCCCCCCCATGTGAATTGGTAAGGGGTACATTGTACCCCTACCATTTCACGAAGAAAGCGTAATTTTTTTTTAAAAAAAACACACAAACACCTTGAAAAAGTCCTTTATTTAAAAAAAAAAAAACAAAAAAAAAACATTCCAGCGATGAAATCCAGTGTCCCGCGGCGATCCCGATGTCCAGCGCTGTCCTTCATTGGTTGTGCCTGAGCGGACCTGATGGGGAACTCCCTCTCAGTATTTTAAATGTATAGACCCGCCCCTTCTAAAGTTCCCCATCAGGTCCGCTCAGCGGACCAGATGCGGAACATGAGAAGGGGCGGGTCTATACATGTATTACCAAAGTGAGAGCAGTTCCCCATCAGGTCCGCCCCCTCGGTATGTCGGACCCGCCTACGTCATTGGCTTGAGCGGGGAACTTCCTTCACTATGTAAATTTAAATTACACAGTGAAGGAAGTTCCCCGCTCAAGCCAATGACGTAGGCGGGTCCGACATACCGAGGGAGCGGACCTGATGGGGAACTTTAGAAGGGGCGGGTCTATACATTTAAAATACTGAGAGGGAGTTCCCCATCAGGTCCGCTCAGGCACAACCAATGAAGGACAGCGCTGGACATCGGGATCGCCGCGGGACACTGGATTTCAGCGCTGGAATGTTTTTTTTTTTTTTTTATTATTTTAAATAAAGGACTTTTTCAAGGTGTTTGTGTGTCTAAAAAAAACATTTTTTTACGCTTTCTTCGTGAAATGGTAGGGGTACAATGTACCCCTTACCAATTCACATGGGGGGGGGCTGGGATCTGGGGGTCCCCTTTGTTAAAGGGGTCTTCCAGATTCCGATAAGCCCCCGCCCGCAGACCCCCACAACCACCGGGCAAGGGTTGTGGGGATGAGGCCCTTGTCCCCATCAACATGGGGACATCCTCCCCATGTTGAGGGCATGTGGCTTGGTACGGTTCAGGAGGGAGGGGGGGCCGCTCTCTCGTCCCCCCCTTTTCCCCTGCGGCCGGCCAGGTTGCGTGCTCGGATAAGGGGTCTGGTATGGATTTTTAGGGGGACTCCACGCCATTTTTTTTAAATTTGGGGTGGAGTTCCCCTTAAAATCCATGCCAGATCTGAAGGGCCTGGAATTGATATTTGGGGGAACCCCACGTCAATTTTTTTTTTAATTTGCGGCGGGGTTCCCCTTAATATCCATTCCAGACCTGAAGGGCCTGGTAATTGAATTCTGGGGAACCCCCACGCTTTTTTTTTTTTTTTTATCAATGACTTTTGTATGTATTGCCGGGAGCCGACAATTCATTAATAGCCGCAAGTCAGTTTTAAAAGACTTTTTTTCTTTCAAAAATGCCATTTTTTGCAGGGACAGTTCTAGGCACGGGAAACATGCGCCACTTCACATGCATATCATACACACCCCCCAGGTACGAAATTTAAAGGAATATTTCACTTTTATTTTTTCATTTTAAGCATTATTAAAATCACTGCTCCCGAAAAAACGGCCGTTTTTAAAACTTTTTTTTGCATTGATACATGTCCCCTGGGGCAGGACCCGGGTCCCCAAACACTTTTTAGGACAATAACTTGCATATAAGCCTTTATAATTAGCACTTTAGATTTCTCCCATAGATTTTTCGAATTTGCCGCGAACACCCCAATTTGTTCGCTGTTCGGCGAACGGGCGAACAGGCAATGTTCGAGTCGAACATGAGTTCGACTCGAACTCGAAGCTCATCCCTAGTCTGGAAGCAATAATCTCTCTGCAAAGGTCCAACAAACCCCTGCTTAATCAGACCCATAGCTCTTTAATCAGCTATAAATACAGTATTTGTAGCTGCTGACTTAAAGGGTTAAAGCAGTGCTGGAAAAAAGCTGCTTGCTGTAGGAGCACTCGGCAAGAGGGAGGGGCCAGAAGCTCCAGCGAGGGACCTGAGATGAGGAGGATCGGGGCTGCTCTGTGCAAAACTACTGCACAGAGCAGGTAAGTATAACATGGTTGTTTGTTTTTTTAACAAAAAAAAACAAAACTTTATTATCACTTTATGTAGAATGGTCCTGTTCAGTGTTAGCAAAGAGATCATTTCTGATTGGTTTCTTTGTGTTCCTGCACATTCAGTGGCGGTGCGTCCATAGTGGGCGCAGGAGTGCCGATCCCTCTCTCCTGCACCCGTCACTCAACAATAGATAGATTCACGCATTGCATGAATCCATCTATTGTCGCAGCTGCCGCCCCCTATTCAGGTGTCCGGCCCCCTGTTGAGCGCCGGCCATCTGAATAACAGCGGTGGGTGTGTTTTGGAAGTGCCTGATTAGAGCCAGAGGCTCTAATAGGCTTCCTGATTAGAGCCTGTGGGCTCTAAATGGCTTCCAAATGGTTAAACAGCAGGCGCACAGGCTGTGCGTTTCATGTGTAAACAATGCTGTGTTAGGGAATCGCTTCCCCAACACTGACCTGCCTCTCAGCCAATCAGGTGCACCGCGTCTGGTTACCGGTCACCTGATTGGCTGAAGCGACAGGCGCTGTCATTGGACGCCTATCTGGTGTCCAATCATAGCAGAGATGACATCAAGGATGGGAGAAGACATCAAGGACTCGGAGGAGGACGGCGCTGACCCGAGAAAGGTAAGTGCTGGGCAGGGGGGGGGGGGAAACTGGCTGCATTTGAGGGGCAAACTGGCTGCATTTGAGGGGCAAACTAGCTGCATTTGAGGGGAAACTGGCAGTATTTGATGGGGAAACTGGCTGCATTGATGGGGAAACTGGCTGCATTGATGGGGAAACTGGCTGCATTGATGGGGAAACTGGCTGCATTTGATGGGGAAACTGGCTGCATTTGATGGGGAAACTGGCTGCATTTGATGGGGAAACTGGCTGCATTTGATGGGGAAACTGGCTGCATTTCATGGGGAAACTGGCTGCATTTGAGGGGGAAACTGGCTGCATTTGAGGGGCAAACTGGCTGCATTTGAGGGGCAAACTGGCTGCATTTGATGGGGAAACTGGCTGCATTTGATGGGGAAACTGGCTGCATTTGATGGAGAAACTGGCTGCATTTGATGGGGAAACTGGCTGCATTTGATGGGGAAACTGGCTGCATTTGATGGGGAAACTGGCTGCATTTGATGGGGAAACTGGCTGCATTTGATGGGGAAACTGGCTGCATTTGATGGGGAAACTGGCTGCATTTGATGTAAAAAATAGCTGCATTTGAGGGGAAACTGGCTGCACTTGATGGGGAAACTGGCTGCACTTGATGGGGAAACTGGCTGCATTTGATGGGGAAACTGGCTGCATTTGATGGGGAAACTGGCTGCATTTGATGTAAAAAATAGCTGCATTTGAGGGGAAACTGGCTGCACTTGATGGGGAAACTGGCTGCACTTGATGGGGAAACTGGCTGCATTTGATGGGGAAACTGGCTGCATTTGAGGGGGCAAACTGGCGGCGTTTGATGGGCACAGTGGCTGCGCTTGATGGGCACAGTGTTTTTTTTCAGTTTGTTTGCACCCCCCCCCCCCCAAAAGTTTGAGCACCAGCCGCCACTCTGCACATTCAATGTTATAGTTGCTATTTGCAAAGCTGTACTGAGAAATCCCATTTAGTTACAGCTTATACTTTATTTTAAATAAAATGTAATTTTTATTTCCTGCTGGTTTATTGATTATGCAAGCATCTGCATGCCAGTAGTATTTTACGTTATTCATATTTTGAATGTGTTCTTTCTTTATTACATTTCCAGAAAGCTATGTTCTAGTATTTCCTGTAGATGGTGGTATAATAAAGAGGATAAAATTGTTGCGGAGAGGCTTTGTGTGTAAAAATTGAAAGAAGGCAAAACCATAAGAAAAAAGGTGAACGTGGCAAAAAATAATAATAAAAAGGTTTACAAGCCCCATACCCCTCCCCAATCTCTATTTGAAATGAATTAAAGCAATCAGCTTCTTAAAGTGAAATCCTGAAGTTGAAATGTAAAAATGTGTCAGCTGCTTATAACTGAGCTACTTACACAATAGCTCTGTAGATCTTAAAGATGCACGCACAATGTCCATGGCCCCCATAGGACAGCTTGAGCCCAGGGACAAAGAAATTCCATTGTAATGCCTACCTGCCCCCAAAGGAATATTGGCTAACATTCTTTTGTTGGGAGGTAGTGGATAGGGGTAAAGTGTGTGTGTGTCACTCTACATTCCTCCACACTTCAGAAAATACATGCAGGAACAGTCATGCACCCCCGAACTTTGTTTGGCCAAAGACAGTGCTGGTGTTCTGCCGAGCTGGTTCCGCCTATCGATATGGTTCCGAGCTCGGCTGCGCAGGCGCAATCCGAGGCGACAGAATTCTTAGAGCGTGAACAGCTGTTCGGCAGCTGTAGACGCGTTTGCTCCCGATACTAGGGGAACCAGCTCGACAAGAAAGCGGCAGGGGCGGAGACTAGCAAGTTGATGGGTATTTTTTTAAATATTCATGAGCGGCCGCAAGGGGCGGGGGCGGAGACTGGGACACGCCGCTCTATAGGGCAGCATATAACAATTATATGTACAACACTCGCCCTATAGAGCTGCGTGTCACAGTCTCCGTCCCCGCCCCTTGCCACCGCTCATGAATATTTAAAAAAATACAGAGCGGCGTGTCGTGTCCCATCAACTTGCTAGTCTCCGCTCCCGCCCCTTTCTGCGCGGCGTGTATCGTCGGGAGCGAGCGCGTTTACAGCTGACGAACAGCTGTAGATGTTCGTAGATTTCCGTGTGTTCCGAGTGCGCATGCGCAGGCGCGCTCGGAACCATATCGATAGGGGAACTAGGTCAACAAGACACCGGGCTGCCAGCATTGCCGCATCTATCTGCCCCCTCCCTTTTGTTGTGCTGATACTGAGAGTCTTTCTCCAGGGACGTACCCCAAATTTTAACTTGCTAAATTTTTGCTCCTTATTACAAGGAAAGCCTGTGTAAGAAGTAACGATACTGCCTCTTGGCACCTTTTCACCTTCCGTTAGCCAACCCCCACACCCCATTAAAATTATAAAAGAGCTGCATCTCTAATTTTAGGAAGACAGCTGCCTGTGGTTTGTGTCTCTATTTGTAGGTTTAGGCACTGCCCGCCATCAAACTGTGGTGCCACTGCTGAACTTTTACACACCTTTACCTAAGGGCTGTAACTCTAATTTTTTTTCTTAGAAAGATGGCTGCCTGTTAGCATTATCTTCAAACTGTGGTGCCATTGGCCATCTTTTGTCTACCAAAATCTAAGGGCCACTTTCCTGTGGCTTGTGCCTCTACTTTCTGGCCCATTGTAGCTGCTTTCACATTGTATTGCCACTGTTCAATTTTTATCCCCCCAAACCTAAGGGATACAGCTATTCAAAAAAAATTTTTTGGAGGACATATGCCGGTGGCTTGTGTCTCCATTTTTAGTTTTCTCTGCCATTAAACTTTTGTGGCACTTTGCAATTTTTACCCACATATACACTATATTGTCAAAAGTATTGGGATGTCTGCCTTTACATGCACATAAAATGTAATGGCATCCCAGTCTTAGTCCGTAGGGTTCAATATTGAGTCAGCCCATCCTTTGCAGCTATAACAGGTTCAACTCTTCTGGGAAGGCTGTCTACAAGGTTTAGGAGGGTGTCTATGGGAATGTTTCACCATTCTTCCAGAAGCGCATTTGTGAGGTCAGGCACTGATGTTGGACCGAAAAGCCTAGCTTGCAGTCTTCGCTCTAATTCATCCCAAAGGTGTTCAATTAGGTTGAGGTCAGGACTCTGTGTGGGTAGGGTGACCACGTGTCCTGGATTGCCCGGGACAGTCCCGGATTTTGCAGGTCTGTCCCGGGCACCTTAATTCCAGGACAATACAGTGTCCCTGAATGAAACTGACACAGCTACCCCCTGGGCCAATCTGATGCCCCCAAAAAAGGCCGCCACATCACTGCTTTACTCACTGACAGTACTTGCCCTGGCCAGGAATGCTGGAGGAGCACAATCCCCGCCCCCTGCTTGTGATTGGAGAAATCATAAATCCCGCCTCTTGTGTCCAAACACTGTGCTGTGATTCGTTACAGCACAAGCTGATTTTTGGAAAGGGGGGGCTGTCCCTGAATGGTAGTTTGGAAATGTGGTCACCCTATGTGTGGGCCAGTCAAGTTCCTCTACCCCAAACTTGCTTATCCATGTCTTTATGGACCTTGCTCTGTGCACTGGTGGGCAGTCATGTTAGAACAGGAAGGGGCCATCCCCAAACTACCAAACTATTCCCACAAAGTTGGGAGCATGAAATTATCCAAAATGTCTTGGAATGCTGATGCCTTAATAGTTCCCTTCACTGGAACTAAGGGGTCAAGCCCAGCCCCTGAAAAACAACCCCACACCATAATCCCCCCTCCACCAAATGATTTGTACCAGTGCACGAATGAAAAGGTCCATAAAGACATGGATGAGTGAGTTTGGGTTGGAGGAACTTGACTGGCCTGCACAGAGTCCTGACCTTAAACCGATAGAACACCTTTAGGATGAAATTAATTAGAGCGAAAAGTGCGAGCCAGGCCTTCTCGTTCACATCAGTTCCTGACCTCACAAATATGCTTCTAGAAGAATGGTCTAAAGCCCTGTACACACAATCGGATTTCCTATGGATTCTAATCCGATGGATTTTTCCATCGGAAATCTGATGAAGCTGACTTCCATCAGTCTTGCCTACACACCATCGGTCAAAAATCCGACTGTCCCAAACGCTGTGACGTAAAACACTCCGAGAAGCCGAGAAAAATGAAGTTCAATGCTTCTGAGCATGCATCGACTTGATTCTGAGCATGTGTGGGTTTTTTGTTCGATGGAGTTCCACACAGACGATCGGAATTTGCTATCGTTTTTTTTCCCATCGGATAAATTTTAAACATGTTCTATTTTTTCTCACCGATGGAAAAAAGACCGATGGGGCCCATACACAATCGGTTTGTCCGATGAGAAAAGTCCATCGGACTGTTTTCATCGGTAAAACCGATCGTGTGTACACGGCATAACATTCCCATAGACACACTCCTAAACCTTGTGGACAGCCTTCCCAGAAGAGATGTAGCTCTTATAGCTGCAAAGGGTGGACCAACTCAATATTTAACCCTGCAGACTGAGATGACATTAAAGTTCGTACTGTATGCGTATGCGTATGCGTGTAAAGGCAGGTGTCCCAATACTTTTGACAATATAGTGTATCTGAGGGCTGTAGCTCTAATTTTCCAATTTTATAGAGCGTTGGCTGCCTGTGTCCTGGTTCCATATTTGATATTTGGACTGACTATAAGGACTGCAGCTTTTCTTTTTCTTTTTTTTTTTACAAAGACACTTACCGTACGTGTGGCTGTTGGTGCTGCCTCCAAACTTTGCTACTGTTGGCCAATCTTTATCCATCCAAGGGATACAGCTTTTTTTAAACTGGAACTTCACTCTCCCAATTAACATTGAATATTTTTAATCTTCATGCTGCTAGCATTAGTAAATACTAGGGCTGTGGAAATTAACTATTAATTCCTCGATTAATCGATTAATGTTTTTGATCGATCAAAATTATTTTGATTAAAATTATTTTGATGGGTACTCACCTCTCCGCCGGCTCTTCAGGGAGTTCCGTTGGAGATCCGGTGACGTCACGGACACCGGCGGGGCTTGCTGTGTCCATCTGAAGGGCTCCTTTGCTGTGCCTTCATATCTGCATGCCGGCGGGACCTTACTATCTGCCACACGCAAGGGCTGTTACACTTCCCTCTATCACTTCCCTCTATCAACCTGGGATTCTACAACCATCCACTGGGAGTTGTGATAGTTCCCTTCACGGGACATCTACATGCCGATGGACTGATGTTAGTCCCTCCTCATCTGGATTCAGCAGTGGTATCGCTGTACACATTTTTATACCAGTATCATACTTAGCTACATGTTTTTATGACTGCTTTTGCTACCGTTTGATATTACTCGCACCATTTTTACAGTTTATGTAGCTACATCGATTTTATCTCCAGTGCAATATTTATTTTGTTACCTACTTGAAGACTATAAAAGTTTTAATGCTATTCCCATCGAGCGCAGCCTTTGTGTGTTTTTTGTATCCTGCTATCCATTTTTCCAGTGGTTGGTAGCTGCATTGGGAATCGGCCTGCAAGGAGATCAGCTAAAAGTAGTTGGATGTGTATGTGCGTTATAATTAATCAAAATTAGTCGATTAATCGATTAAAAAAAAAATCGATTCATCGAACACGAAAATTTTAATCAGTAACAGCCCTAGTAAATACATAGGAAAGTATATCATATTTACTTGTTTTAAACTTTATTTTTTTTTAATTTCTTCAGTTATTTCCTGGTTTCTTGCCCAGGCAAATGATGTCATGCATCCCAGGAGTCTTCAGGAGGGGAGCAGAGTATGAGGGGATTTCTAAGCTAAGCACACTCTCCTGCATGTATGCTTCAGCTAAGGACAGATGGATTCCAGTAAATCAAGTCAAGTAAATGCTACATAAATAATTTGCCTTTACTCAAGATGGCCATGGCCAGAAATGTTGGGGATTTGTTTTTCAAAGTGATTTCTCAACAAAATAAACCATGAAAACATGGATGGATGGGGAAGTTTGCTTAGAATATTAAACATGAATTAACTAGTGTTTTTGGTTTGTGGTGCTCAGATGCAGTGAAGATCTGCTTTAGGCTTGGTTCACAATGCTGTAACCTGAAAGTCGCGCGACTTAACCACTTAACGACCGCTCACTGTATATATACGTTGGCACAATGGCATCGACAGGCACAATCACGTACAGTGTACGTGATTGCCTTTGTACAGTTGGGGGGTCCAATCGGACCCCCCTTCTGTACAGTGAGCGGTCGGAATTCGTCTGGGAGCGTTCCGAGATGGGGGGGCGGCCGTTCGATTCCGGCCACCCCCCCGCGATCGCTCCCGGCGAATGAGAATGCCCCCTCTGCCTGTGTAATGTAAACACAGGCAGAGGAAGCAGGAGGAAGTGATGTCATCTCTTGTGCGGCGCTCACATATACCGAGCGCCGTACAAGAGAAGACATCAAGGTTAGTGCACAAACACTACACTAACACCAGCACACATAGGCACATAAATCGCCCCCCAGGCCCCCCCAGATCACCCCCCAGCCCCCAGTCACAGTGTCACTGATTGCAGTGACCATTTATTTACTGATCACTGCAATCAGTGACATTTGTGACTGTAAAAGTGTCACTACATTTAGTTTTAGGTCCAGTGTAGCCCCCTAACCCCCCCTAATAAAGGTTTAACCCCTTGATCACCCCCCAGATAACCCTTTCACCCCCTAGCACCGCCGTCGCTAAGCGATCATTTTTCTGATCGCTGTCTTAGCGTCGGTGATGCAGATCGGTAGCCAGTAATTTTTTTTAGGTTCGCCGCAGGTTTTTATAGCGTCAGGTACCCCCATAAATTATCTAATAAAGGTTTAACCCCCTTGATCGCCCCCCAGGTAACCCTTTCACCCCCTATCACCACTGTCGCTAAGCGATCATTTTTCTGATCGATGTCTTAGCGTCGGTGATGCAGATCGGTAGCCAGTATTTTTTTTTTAGGTTCGCCGCAGGTTTTTATAGCGTCAGGTACCCCCATAAATCATCTAATAAAGGTTTAACCCCCTTGATCGCCCCCCAGGTAACCCTTTCACCCCCTATTACCACTGTCGCTAAGCGATCATTTTTCTGATCGCTGTCTTAGCGTCGGTGATGCAGATCGGTAGCCAGTAATTTTTTTTAGGTTCGCTGCAGGTTTTTATAGCGTCAGGTACCCCCATAAATTATCTAATAAAGATTTAACCCCCTTGATCGCCCCCCAGGTAAGCCTTTCACCCCCTATCACCACTGTCGCTAAGCGATCATTTTTCTGATCGCTGTCTTAGCGTCGGTGATGCAGATCGGTAGCCAGTAATTTTTTTTAGGTTCGCCGCAGGTTTTTATAGCGTCAGGTACCCCCATATATTATCTAATAAAGGTTTTAACCCCCTAATTGCCCCTAGTTAACCCTTTCACCAGTGATCATCATATAAGTGTTACGGGTGACGCTGGTTAGTTAGTTTGCTTTTTATAGTGTCAGGGCACCCGCCGTATATAACCCAATAAAGGTTTAACCCCCTGATCGCCCGGCGGGTGATATCAATTAGGTTTTAGCGTCAGAGAGGGTCTGCGTCACACCCCAGGCAGTGTCAGGTTAGTGCCAGTAACGCTAACACCCACGCGTGAAGCATACACCCTCCTTAGTGGTATAGTATCTGAACAGATCAATATCTGATCTGATCAGATCTATACTAGCGTCCCCAGCAGTTTAGGGTTCCCAAAAACGCAGTGTTAGCGGGATCAGCCCAGATACCTGCTAGCACCTGCGTTTTGCCCCTCCGTCCAGCCCAGGCCACCCAAGTGCAGTGTCGATCGATCACTGTCACTTGCAAAACACAACACACATAACTGCAGCGTTCGCAGAGACAGGCCTGATCCCTGCGACTCCAGTGCTGTAGGAGGTGATTTCACCACCACAGTTAAAAAAAAAGCAAATATGCCAAAGCATTGGGGCAGCAGGGGCAGAGGAGTGATTTTGCTCCTAATGCCGCGTACATACGGTCGAAATTCCGACGGAGGCTTGCCCGTGGAAAAGTCCGACCATGTGTGTGCGGCATAACTTTTTTGCGGGAGGATGCCCCCATGCTTCGGCATATATAAATGGTGCATGTATGCCCATCATTAGAAGTGGGTGGATGAAGGGCGGTATTCTAATGGTGGGCATACCCACCCGATCAATCTCTTTTTTCGTTCAGCCAACTGGCTGCATGAAAAAAAAAGATTACAATACATGTCCAACAAGGACCAGCAACGTACTGGTATGTTGCTGGACTTTGAATGGTTATACCAAATTGATGCCTGCGGGTTTAGGTATCATCTTGGTATCATTCTTTTCAACCAGCGGCCGGCTTTCATGTAAAAGCAATCCTAGTGGCTAATTAGCCTCTGGACTCCTTTTACAAGCAGTGGGAGGGAATGCCCCCCCCCGGATATAAAAAGCGCCATTGGGAAATTGGAAAAGCATTTTATCACACCGATCTTGGTGTGGTCAGATGCTTTGAGGGCAGAGGAAAGATCTAGGGTCTAGACCCCAGTTTTTTCAAAAAAAGAGTACCTGTCACTACCTATTGCTATCATAGGGGATATTTACATTCCCTGAGATAACAATAAAAATGATAAAAAAAAAAAAAAAATATGGAAGGAACAATTTAAAAATAAAATAAAAAAGCAAAATTAATAAAAAAAAAAAAAAAAAAAAAAAAGCACCCCTGTCCTGCCCTGCTCTTGCCCAATGGCGAACGCAAGCGTCGGTCTGGCGTCATATGTAAACAGCAATTGCACCATGCATGTGAGGTATCACCGCGAAGGTCAGATCAAGGGCAGTAATTTTAGCAGTAGACCTCCTCTGTAAATCTAACGGCGTAACCTGTAAAGGCTTTTAAAGGCTTTTAAAAATGTATGTAGTTTGTCGCCAATGCGCGTTTGTGCGAAATTTTAAAGCATGTCGTGTTTGGTATCTATGTACTCGGCCTAAGATCATCTTTTTTATTTCATCAAACATTTGGGCAATATAGTGTGTTTTAGTGCATTAAAATTTAAAAAAGTGTATTTTTTCCCCCAAAAATGCGTTTGAAAAATCGCTGTGCAAATACTGTGTAGAAAAAAAAAATGCAACACCCACCATTTTATTCTGTAGGGCCTTTGCTTTAAAAATATATATATATAATGTTTGGGGGTTCAACATAATTTTCTTGCAAAAAAAAATATGTTTTCATGTAAACAAAAAGTGTCAAAAAGGGCTTTGTCTTCAAGTGGTTAGAAGAGTGGATGTAAGCTTCCTAATGTTGTGTATAAAATGCCAGAACAGTTCAAAACCCCCCCAAATGACCCCATTTTGGAAAGTAGACACCGCAAGCTATATACTGAGAGGCATGTCGAGTCCATGGAATATTTTATATGTTGACACAAGTTGCGGAAAAAATATTTTTTTTTCTTTTTTTTTGCACAAAGTTGTCACTAAATTATATATTGCTCAAACGTGCCATGGGCATATGTGGAATTACACCCCAAAATACATTCTGTTGCTTCTCCTGAGTATGGGGATACCACATGTGTGAGACTTTTTGGGAGCCTAGCCGCGTACGGGACCCAAAAAACCAATCACCGCCTTCAGGCTTTCTAAGGCCTCATGCCCACTGGCGTTTTTACAGCTGCGTTTTTTGCAGCTTAAAAACGCCTGTCCATGTTATTGTAAATATTTTTTTAAAAAAACGTCGGAGCTAAAAACGTGACCGCGCGTTAGTGCGCGTTTTTGCGCGTTAGTGCTCGTTTTTGCGCGTTTTTTGACGCTCGCGTTTTTTTCGGCCTAATTCTGACGCTGAGGAACGCACTGGTCCTGGGTTTTTTTTTACAGCTTAAAAACGTCTATGCTATTTGCAGCTCAAAAACGTCTAGGTGGGCATGAAGCTATAGACTAACATGGACAGGCGTTTTTAAGCTGTAAAAAACGCTCAAAAACGCGGCTGTAAAAACGTCCGTGGGCATGAGGCCTAAGGGTGTAAATTTTTGATTTCACTTCTCACTGCCTATCACAGTTTCGGAGGCCATGGAATGCCCAGATGGCACAAAACCCCCCCAAATGACCCCATTTTGGAAAGTAGACACCCCAAGCTATTTGCTGAGAGGTATTGTGAGTATTTTGCAGATCTCACTTTTTGTCACAAAGTTTTGAAAATTGAAAAAAAAAAAAAATTTCTTTCTTCATTTTCAAAAACAAATGAGAGCTGTAAAATACTCACCATGCCTCTCAGCAAACAGCTTGGGGTGTCTACTTTCCAAAATGGGGTCATTTGGGGGGGTTTTGTGCTATTATCATTTAGTGACAACTTTTTGTAATTTTTATTTTTTTTTGTCATTATTCAATCACTTGGGACAAAAAAAAAATATTCAATGGGCTCAACAGGCCTCTCAGCAATTTCCTTGGGGTGTCTACTTTCTAAAATGGGGTCATTTGGGGGGGGGGGGTTTGTGCTATTTTGGCATTTTATGGCCTTCAAAACTGTGATAGGTAGTGAGGAGTGAAATCAAAAATTTGTGCCTAGAAATCCTGAAGGCGGTGCTTGGTTTCCGGGGTCCCGTACGTGGCTAGGCTCCTAAAAAGTCCCACACATGTGGTATCCCCGTACTCAGGAGAAGCAGCAGAATGTATTTTGGGGTGCAATTCCACATATAACCATGGCATGTGTGAGCAATATATCATTTAGTGACAACTTTTTGTAATTTTTTTTTTTTTTTGTCATTATTCAATCACTTGGGACAAAAAAAAAATATTCAATGGGCTCAACATGCCTCTCAGCAATTTCCTTGGGGTGTCTACTTTCCAAAATGGGGTCATTTGGGGGGGGTTTTGTACTGCCCTGCCATTTTAGCACCTCAAGAAATGAGATAGGCAGTCATAAATTTAAAGCTGTGTAAATTCCAGAAAATGTACCCTAGTTTGTAGACGCTATAATTTTTGCGCAAACCAATAAATATACGCTTATTGACATTTTTTTTACTAAAGACATGTGGCTGAATACATTTTGGCCTAAATGTATGACTAAAATTGAGTTTATTCGATTTTTCTTATAACAAAAAGTAGAAAATATAATATTTTTTCAAAATTTTTGGTCTTTTTCCATTTATATCGCAAAAAATAAAAATCGCAGAGGCAATCAAATACCATTAAAAGAAAGCTCTATTTGTGGGAAGAAAAGGACGCAAATTTCGTTTGGGTACAACATTGCATGTCCGCACAATTTACAGTTAAAGCAGCGCAGTGCAAAATTCTGAAATCACCTCTGGTCCTTTAGCTACCAAATGGTCCGGGGCTTAAGTGGTTAAGGTGCGACGTTGCCAGGCGACTTCCTGGAGACTTGAGTACTACTTTGATAGTACAGAATAGAAGTCGGATAGAAATCGCCTTGAAGTAGTACAGGAACCTTTTATAAAGTCGAAGTAACTTCAGTAGTGCTAATTAAGACGGCTCTCATTGACTTACACGGGATTTCACATGCCACGCGACCTGGGGTCTCACAAGTCGCAGCAGTGTGAACCGAGCCAAATGCCGCGTACACACGGCCGGACTTGCTTCCGGAAAAACCTCAGTCGGAATCTCTGATGGAAAAATAGAGAACCTACTGTGAGGGGGTTAGCTCAGCAGCGGGTGTGTGTGACCCCGTGGATGGGTTCACCACACAAAAACAGGCACAGCAGACAGTGGTAGGAAAAAACAAAAGGGTGTGGTTTTATTTGAACTATATACAGACAAAAAAATACAGCAAAAACAAAAGAAACAGGAAAAGAAATCCTGGTCAACTTGACCGCTCACTACACACGTTGGTGTCCCTAACTAACAACTGGGTACAGCCTTGTGCTGTCCCAGTCCCTAGCTCCCTGGTTTAAGAAGCTCTTAGAAATAACCACACAGGCTTTGGCTTACCACACAGAGATCACACTCCCCAGACTATCCACACAGATCTGGTTCCAGGTTGGAGCATCTCCCTTAGCATGCTGGGAGTTCTTGTAGAGGCCCCAATGAGCCCACTTACTTCAGCTGGGCTCATTAACTCTTCCCCTGCAAGACTCCCCGCACTCCCCCTAGTGGTATAAATCGGCATAAAGCCTGAATCTAGGACATACATATCTCCCATCCTGGATGCAACCTGGTGATTTTACCTGCCTGCTGTCACACTACTCTCTATCTATGTCCGTCGGAAATTCCGACGGAATCTCCGACCAAAAGCTCCCATCGGACTTTTTCCATTGGAAATTCCGACCGTGCGTACGCGGCATTAAAGTCATTTTCCTGTGGCTTGTTTCTCCATGCATACCTGAAGGCTGAAGTTCTAATTGTTCTTAGCTGTAATTTTTAGAAAGATTGGAGATGTGGAAGGGGGGGGGGGGGTTTACGAGGGATGTAGAGTGTATTAGCAGTTTTGTGGCACATTGTTTTTTCACATTTAAATTTTTTTTTTTTAAGTTTTAATTTTTAAACACTGCAGTGGGGTGGTCAGCAACAAGTGACTGCTGCCACTCCAATCCTCCCAAACTAAAAGGGAAAAAAAAAGACCATATTACCAGAAAATAAAAGCCAAGAACCCCCCAAAATATGGATAATCACCACCCCCCAAAAGAAAAGCCTACAAAGTGACTGCTACCGTCAAATGTACCCCAAATTCAAAGAAATAAAAAAATGAAAAGACCCCAATTAAAAGGAAATTTGCCTGAAATTTGCATGTTCAAATTGAATTAGAATCCTGGAAATTCGGCCTACCTTTAAATCCAATCCTAGCCCCAGTTAAAAAATAAATAAAAAATAAATGAGTAAAACAGCTTTTGCTGCAACATTCATCTTCAAGCTGGAGCTGTCACTCACATTACTTATTTTCTATCGTAAGATGACCGGCATCATTCTAATGCTTTCCTGTGAGCCCAGTCTTCCCTGGGGTATGTAGAAGAAGTAGAACAGCAATGAGCTAATTTCTCTGTCACTCTGCTTTCTCCTCCTATCAGAAAGCTCCTTGTCAGCACATGAACTGATTGGCTTCATGTGCTGCTTTTCCCTTTCCCACTCTGTACCCCATTGTGCTTATAGTTCAGCTTAAAGCGGAGGTCCATCCTGAAAAAATCTATACATTTAAAAATCATAAAAAAAAAAAAATAATATAAAAAAACATTTTTTTATACTCACCCTAAATGTCTGTTGCTATGCGGAAGTCCCCTAATCTGCCTCTAATGTTCCTCTTCTCGTCCGCGGTGGGTCTCCTTCCGTTTCCTCTTCTTGTGAATGGGGCGCGCTGCCTTCTGGGAACTGTGTGTATCCCAGGAGGCAAGCCGCCCATTTACAAAGCGCCGTGCGAGTGGCGCATGCACAGTAGGAAACGGGCTGTGAAGCCTTACTCAGGATGGAGGAGCCGGGACCTGCCAGCAGCGATCGATCGCCGTGGCAGGACCGACATCGTGGGCGAGTAGGACAGGTAAGTGTCCTTATTAAAAGTCAGCAGCTACACTGTTAGTTTTTTTTTGGCTGCACCTCCGCTTTAAAGGTTTATTTTGCATTTACCTGGCCACAGAAAACGAACATCTAACTGGTTGCATACTGCCATACTGACTGTGTTGATGTCAGTTCTGGAGACCAGACTTCTTCTTTTGAATTTTTTTTTTTTTTTAGCAATTCAGACTCAGTTTGTTTTTCCCGAAGTTCTACTCTACAAGCGAAGAGGTATCTCCCAGAGGAGACAACATGTATTCCAAGCTACTTTCATGCTGCCTGTACCCCAGACACAGATTCAATGATGACGGGTTGCAAGCATGAAATATGAGAAAGGATTTCATTCTTTTTCTTCATGAAACATAAAAGGAGTCAGCAAAATCAGAGAAGGCACCTCTTGGCGTTCTTTTACTTTGCATGCATCATTGCTTGTGATGTGAAGTGTGATGGAGAACGGCAGCTAAGAGGCAAACTGCTAAAACGCCACGTATGGGTGCGTTCTTTAATTTTCTAATGTAAATATGTTTTAATCTCTACAAGAGAAGGAGTGCTCTGAAGACCCCCCCCCCCAAGTCAATTTGAATAGCTTATTTCCCTAGCGATCAAATGATCTGCACATTTGTTTTTTTATTGCCATCTTTGAAGCCATTGGTGTTTAAAAGAGAACTTAAATAAGAAATGCATACCTGTGTTTGTTCCTAGTAAACCATGTTTGATATGGAATGTGGAATTTGCATTGAATACACTCAGGGTGAAAGTAAAAAAAATTGGATTGTAAATAATGCACAGAGAGAGAGAGAGAGATCAGTTTAAAATAAGAGCGATTCGAGGTACAGCGAGACAGTCTACACAGAAAGGTATTTTTCTAGCTAAAGAGACGCTGTTACCAGCAAAACTGTTTTGGAGATTACAGGCAACCGAATACAGTCCGGTACAGGAAGATTTAGCTGTTTTGACAGAACAGCGGCTAACGAGGACAAAGTTGTCGCCGCCTCGGAGACGGACATTTTGTTGGCTAGTATCGGAGAGGAGTAACAATCTCCGCTCATAATATCGTGCACCTGACTGTGTTCGTTTGTCGGTGTTGTGTCCAAACAGAAATTCATCAAAAATCTACAATTACTGATGGTTTAAAAAAAAACAGAAGTTAAGTAGTTGGAGTTTCTGACGAGTTGGCTATTTTGACAGAACACCGGCAAAACAGAAAGCTGTAGTGCTACAGCTTACTGCTTTGTCGGCAATAGTACACATAGCAGCAATAGTACACATAGCTGGCACCGCTCCGCGTTAGCGGTAAAGCGCTGCTAGTTTTAGCAGCGCTTTACCGTCGTTTTAGTGGCGCTTTTCGGCTGCTAGTGGGGCACTTTTTTCGCTAGCGACCGAAAAAAGGGTTAAATGCATCTGAAAAGTGCCGCTGCCGAAGTGCTTTGCAGGTGCTTCAGCAGTGGTGCCCATGCATTCCAATTGGCAGGGGCAGTGAAGGACTTTTTCGAACGTCCTGCCAGTGCACCACCCCAGTGTGAAAGAACTCAGGCTCTCACACTGCGACTGCAGGGGATGTGTTTTTCAGGCGCTTTACAGGCATTATTTTTTTTGCCCAAAAGCACCTGAAAAACGCCTCCAGTGTGAAAGGGGTCATTGTGTAGGCATCCAAAAGCCCTGGGACTGCTGCCGGTATCTGCCATATTAATGTGATGTTGGCAGCCCCATGACATCCTTGGCCTCCTATCCAGCATCAATGAGCTGTGCTTCTTTTCCTTCACAATTGGCGATGGTGCTACGGATATACTGTAGAATGTACACTATATGATCTGTAGCACAAGTAGCAAAAGATCTTGGTGTTGATGCTGCGAGTGCCATAATACACAAACGCTAGTTAGAAATTGGGTTGGTCTTTTTTTTTTCTTTTTTATAGCTTGTTTGCTGATTTTGTGTGAGGACACATTGGATGCCTCCAGCTGCTATTATGCTCTTACAGGTCATCCAATGTGTCCCTGTGCCTTTAAGGAAGGGTAGGATCCCTCCAGGCAAACCTGCCCTTAAAGTGGTTGTAAACCCAGGTAAAACTTTTTTTTTTTTAAAAACACCTGTAAGAGAAAGCCATAATGAGCTATTATGACTAGCATAATAGCTCATTATGCATCACTTACCTTAGATCGGGGCCCCCGAAGGCGTCCTCGTCTCCCTCTCCAGCCGCATCCATCGCTGCGGCGATTACCGGAAGATTACTTCTGGGTATCGCCGCTCCAGCCAATCACAGCGCCGCTCCGGCGCTGTGATTGGCCGGAGTGGCGAAGGCGTCACTCCGCGCATGCGCGCGGGAGCCGTCAAATCCGGCTAAGCCGGATTTGTGAATGGGATTAACCCTGTAAATGCACCGTTGTCTACGGCGCGCATGCCCCGTAGACATCGGTGCATGTCTTTTATTGCAAATATCTCCTAAACCGTGTAGGTTTAGGAGATATTTCTTGCACCTACAGGTAAGCCTTAATCTAGGCTTACCTGTAGGTGCAAGTTGCATAAGTGGGTTTACAACCACTTTAATTTATCCACTGCCATATATGCTCCAACTTGGAGACTCTCAAAAATATAGAGTTAGGACCGCAGAGGAGCCTTGACATGGGCACTGCGGCTTCCACATATTTGCAAATGTGTGCAAAGAAACCCTCTGTCTTCAATGTGAACTGTCAGACAGGGTCAATTTGGTTTGTTTGCAGGCTAGCTGGTAAATGTGCTGGGAATTTTTAATTTTTTTGTGATGTGCATTGCCCTTCCATGTGCACCTTACTGCAAAGGCTAATTATACATTGGCATGGTTGCCATCTTTTTGTACACATAATTTGTTCATAGCAGACAAGTTTATTTTTCTTGCTTGGAACTTAGTGGGAAAAAAGTTGAAGATAGAGATAGAGTTGGGTAGGGAGGTAGGTTCAGGCACGTGGCACCCAGTAACCCTATTCTCCACTCAAGCCTGAGTGGGTATTGCTCACCCGGATAGATCCCTCTCACAGTTCTAGCAGCCGGAGTGGAGCACGAACAGGTACTTTTGATTTCGTCCCCTTCAAAGACAATTTCAGGAGATCCTCTGCCACAGAATCCTTTAGTTCCTGAATCAAGAACTCTCTAGTGCCTGCAACTTTTAGAAACCATAAGTGCCAGTGGGGCACATAACAGGAGCTATTGTGCAAATCATGGAATCCTTCCCTCTGATAGGCAACCAGGCCTCTCCTGAGACAGTGACTTCCTTCACCGATCCTCCGGACAGGTCCTCCCCTGGTTTCCTCTCTTTCAGAGCGGGCCACCCTCCCTCGGGTACCCTGGGACTCTAATGGTTTGGTTGTAGACCCAGTTGAAGGTACTGGGCCTACCTGGAACACTATAGACTCGGGCTGAAGGTGCCCGAAACTTCTCGACCAATTCACGCACCCCTGGCCAGCAGGGCCAAAGCGCGCGACTCTCGCCACCAGGGGTCCCCCTTGGAATCCCCCGGCCAATCTCCCCGCCTAATGGCGTTTGCCTCTTATGTACCCTCTCCCGGCATGCACAGCAAGTAGACCACGCCCACTGTATGGCTGCCGAGAGAGGACACCCAATCACGCTACAATGCCACCTGTGGTTCGACCCAAGACCTGGGCAACAGCGCCACCTGCAGGTCAAGGGGAACTATACACCCAGGCAACACCACAGCAGAGCAGAGTCCAATCTAGAGAATCAGAAAACCTGAGCCAAACTATTGCCCAGGCTGCCCTTAAATTTAAGGCACAGCGACCCCAATTTTGGGGGTCCGCTACATAAACGTTATTTGACTCATGCTGTATGATAACCTCTTGTTTGTACAAATTATCCATAAAACAATAAAAATGATGGAACAAAAACTTTCATCTGAATTCTAAATTTCTGCATTTGTAAATTCCAAAAGCCAATATAAAGGAATAGTAATGGTAAAAAAAGCACTTGTGGGTTTAACCAATCTTGTTTTTTGTACAATTCTCCTTTAAGGGGGCGTGGCAAGGGGTGTGTCCTATGCCTGCATACTTTTGCTGATAGGTGTCCCTTATTCCCATCTCAAAAAGTTGGGAGGTATGTTTGTTGCCTACCTTTCCTAAATTCTGCTGTGAAGTAAGCCAGATTATTGTGGTTATGGGTTTAGCAGGACAACTGATTTGCATATCCAATGCAAATCGAATTTTTTTATTACATTGTGTAGCGATACCTCCAACTAAGGAGGCCGCAGAATTAGATTTTGGGCCCTGAGTGCAGCTCCGCCAACCCCCGGCAATAGGCTCTATCCCCTTCTGGCACAGCTAGTACTAACAATCAATGATATGTCCTATGCAATAGAATAACTAAGCAAGGACACAGTAATGAATTGTAATAGGTAAAGTGTTTTACTCATCAATTCTCAATATGAATAAAAGGGGTAACAATAATCACAGTTCTAAACAATCACTCCTAAGGGCAGCGTCCTGCCACTCTAACACACTATATAGTAACACACGCTACAAGTGCGCCATACGGGCGACCGTTAACTAAGTGCCCTATGGCGCAGCAATCAAACACGCTAGAATCCCCACCAGGCCTGGTTCTAATATTTAGCTTAGTCCTTCTTTCTTCACCGGCAGGTCTGTAATGGTGGTGCACTTAAACAGAGTATAACTTTGTAATCCAAGGGGTATGAAAATAACTTGTAGGCCACGGCAGTCTATAGGCCTATACACAGCAACAGTATCTAAGCTGGGCTTATGCCCTCTCACCCGCCGGACTACGGATCCAGTCCGGGAAAACCTCCACCGGCCGTGTCACACACTCTCGATCTCTCCAACGATCGGGTCCCCGATCCGACAAGGCGGTAGCTCACAAAGTCAGATGCCACCCAGGCTCGCAGAGGGGAGGATGGAAGGCTCTTCGGTGCAGAGCAAGGCCTCAGGCTTCAGGCCTTGCCCCTCCGACACATCCGCACAGGAGGATCCGTCCGTGAAGTCTCGTGTCGCCAAAGAGGCCGAGCCCGGCCCCGCCTCTTCCTTTTATAACCCCTCCCATGAGTCTCTGCGGTGGAACGTCACAACAAGAATGGGGTTATGGGTAATGTAGTTTCTTCCCAATATAGGGGAACACCCCGCTACACACTCCCCCCACTTAAACTCTTTGGTCCCCAAAGATAAATTTTAGCAACAACTATATACAACATTGGACAATTCTGAAAACGATGTTGGGATAGGGGATTCCCACCATAACTGAGGGGTTGAATTCCCTTGCCCACAGGTCACATTATCTTGGGTGGCCTGACTAACTGTGCCAGAGAGTGAGCTGGGGTTGCCCTCCACCAAATGGACAGTGGAGGGATCCGGAATCTCAGCATTTCTCCTAGCAGTGACCACAGAGTCTTCCGAACTGTTCCCCATCTGGGGGTAGGTCAGCTTCTTAGGAGGTTGAATGACTCTTCGAGCTCTTTGCTCTCTTGGAATCTCTGGCTCTGGCGCCTCAGGCTCCTCTTCCTCGGAGTAACTATCATGGGCATCTTCCCAGTAATCTGTTGAAGGACTGAAAGGGATGAATTCTGTAGCCTCTGGGTTCAGCGTTTCATCTGTGGTATCTTGGGTGACTGGAAGATCTATGATAGAAGTTCCTGGAGTTGGGGAAGACCACAGCCAATCAAGCTCTCCTTCTTCATCCCCACTAAGTTGGGAGGCTTCTCCATTTCCAGCTCGGGAGGTCTGTGACCGAGTGTGCGGTCTAGGAGTATCCAAGATAGAGGCCGGTGCAGGGGAGTCTCCCACGGAAGGTATTCTAACTGCCTCCATCAGTGGAAGCAGGTGGTTTCGATGCCATGTCTTCAGTGGGCCTACCTTTCCCTCTGGCTTCACCTTGTAGACAGGTAGGCCCGGCAACTTCCTGCAGATGACATAAGGTTCAGATCTCCATCTGTCTGCAAGCTTGTGCTTTCCGGGGACTCCCAGATTGCGCAACAGTACTCGATCCCCGGGCTGTAGGTCTTGTACCCGGACCTTCAGGTCGTAATTTTTTTTATTCCGAGCTCCCCTTTGATCTGAGGCCGCTTGAGCTTGTTCATAGGCTACTTTCAGGCTGTGTCTGAGCCTATCCACATATCCTCTGTAAGAGGTGACGGAGGAATGGTCCAGTGAGGTGCCAAAAGCCAGGTCCACCGGTAGTCTCGCTTCTCTCCCAAACATGAGTCGATATGGGGAATAGCCTGTAGCATCACTGATGGTGCAGTTGTAAGCATGTACCATGGCTGCTATGTGTTTGCTCCAATGTTGCTTTTTCTCGCTTTCCAGAGTCCCCAACATGTTGAGCAGGGTTCGGTTGAACCTTTCCGGCTGAGCATCTCCCTGAGGATGGTAAGGTGTAGTTCGAGTCTTCCTGATTCCCAACGAATCCAAGAGCTTCCGGATCAGCTTACTCTCGAAGTCCCTCCCTTGATCTGAATGGAGTCTCTGTGGCAGCCCATAATGGACAAAATACTTCTCCATAAGTACCTTGGCCACGGTGGAGGCCTTCTGATCTTTGGTGGGGAAGGCCTGGGCATACCGGGTGAAATGGTCGGTTATCACCAGAACATTTCCTAGTCCACTCAGGTCGGGTTCGAGGCAGAGAAAGTCAATGCACACCAGGTCCATAGGCCCTTGGCTCTGTAGATGGCCCATTGGGGCAGCTTGATGGGGCAAAGTCTTCCTCTGGATGCATCGCGCACATGAGTGGCAGTACTCCTCTACCTCTGCCCTCATGCAGGGCCAATAGAACCGACTTCTGACAAGTTGAAAAGTCCTTTCAGCCCCTAGGTGGCCATGATTGTCATGCAAGGCCATCAAAACAGTCTCCCGATGTTTCTCTGGGAGGAACATCTGCCACTTATCTTCTGAATCATCAGAGGGGCCCCTTCGGTAGACCACTCCCTGATGCAACTGCAACCTATCCCACTCCTTCCTCAGTAGGCGAGCTTCTTTGGAGGGTTGACGCATGAGTATGTTTGGATCCTGATTTTCCAAGGCCTCCAGGACCAATCTCCCCATGGGGTCTTCCAATTGGTCACACCTTAATTCCTTTTTGGACAATCTTGGTAGGTGGCCCTCTTCCAATTGAGCTACTCCACAGTAGTGTTTGGGGACTCCCACCGTGGTAACTCCTATTTCCTCTGCTCTGGAGCATCCTCGGGCTTGGAATGCAGCTCCTTGACAAAGGGCCTGCACCCCGTCCGGTGCCACTTGGGTCCAATCTTCTATTTCAATGGTCGGGGAATGAGATCTTCTGGACAAGGCGTCTGCGTCTCGATTCCCCACTCCTGGTCTATACTTAAGGCTGAAGTTGAATCCAGACAGTGCGGCTAGCCACCTGTGTCCAGTGGCATCCAGCTTGGCCGTGGTGAACAGGTAGGTAAGGGGGTTGTTGTCGGTCTTCACAGTGAACTCTGCTCCGTACAGGTAGTCTTTGAGCTTGTCTACTACCGCCCACTTGAGGGCCAGGAACTCCAGCTTGTGAGTGGGGTAGTTCTTCTCAGAGGGGGTCAGGCTTCTACTCACATAGGCAACAGGCCGCAATTGCCCCTCATGTTCTTGGTAAAGTACTCCTCCCAGACCGTCGTGACTAGCATCCACGTGCAGTTCATAGGGTTTGGTTGGGTCTGCATAGGCCAAGACTGGTGCAGTGGTCAGGCTCCTCTTCAATTCCTGGAAAGCCTCTTCACACCTCTGATTCCACTGATCTCTGATGGACTCTCCTGGCCTCCTGGGCCCCGATCCATCCTCCTCTCCTTCAGTCTTGAGCAACTCATTCAATGGTCTAGCAATTCGAGCAAATCCCTCCACAAACCTTCTATAGTAGAAGCAGAAGCCCAAGAAGGATCTGAGTTCTGTTACTGTGGTGGGCTGTGGCCAGGAGGTAACTGCCTCCAATTTCTCAGGGTCTGTGGCCACCCCTTCTTCAGATACTATGTGCCCCAGATAGTTCACAGAAGACTGGTAGAACCGACACTTCTCAGGCGAAAGCTTAAGTCCTTCCTCACTGAGTCTTCTCAACACTTTCTCCAGCCTCTCTTCATGTTCCTCCAAGGTTCTCCCAAAGACAATGACATCGTCTAGGTATACAAGGACTTCGATCAAGTTCATGTCCCCTACTGTCTTCTCCATGAGACGTTGGAAAGTAGCTGGGGCTCCAGACAGACCTTGGGGCATCCGGTCGAATTCGAAGAACCCCACTGGGGTTATGAAAGCTGTCTTCTCCTTGTCTGCTGGGTGCATCGGAATCTGATAGTACCCACTCTTGAGATCCATAACGCTGAACCATTTGGCTCCAGACAAGCTCTGTAGGGCATCCTCTATCCTCGGAGTGGTGTATTGGTCAGGTATGGTTCTCCTGTTGAGAGTCCTGTAGTCTATACAGAGCCTCAATGATCCATTCTTCTTTCGGACCACTACTATGGGAGAGGCATAGGGGCTTCTGGACTCCCGTATCACACCAGTCCTCTTGAGTTCTGCAAGTTGTTCCCTCAGATCCTCCAGATCTGCTAGCGGGACCCGCCTGACTCTCTCTCGGAAGGGCTTATCTTCTTTAGGCGGATCCGATGGGTGGCACTTCTTGCACACCCCACATCAAATTCATCCCTAGAGAAGATCTTCTCCCATCTATTCAACTGGGCCTTGGCTCTCTCTTTCCAAGCCCTGGACAGATTCGGGTTTTCCATGGTCAGCTTCTCCCAAACATCCGCTTCTTCACCTGTCCTCTTCACTTCTGACAGGGTAACAGGGGCCGCCGGGCTCACCTGGCCTAGCAACATTCTGGCTGGGATGTCCATGGGGTCTTTGGTAGTATTCCTAACACTCACTGGAACTCTATAATGGGCCTTCTTCAGGACCTTCAGCGGAATCACTTCCGGTATCACCTCCAGGCCTGAGGATTCACCCCTTGGGTCTGACTCCAGCATGACAAAGGGACCAGGCTGTTCCCAAGTAAGCTTCACAGTGGCCCTGAGACAGGTTACTTCACCGGGCTGCAACACTACCCCTTCTCTTCCAAGTCTCCACAACTTCCCTATCTCCTCTCCAGGGGTCTCCCGCTCTTGGACCAGCCGTTGGTAGGCTGTCTTCAGCATGGGATGGATCTTGGTAGCTGCTTGTCTTTCTTCCGTCACTAGAGGGGTCAGGAGTCTTCGGACCAGGTCCGTGTTTGTCCCTATTATAAGGGAATTCCTGTTGGCTCCAGGCGGCCTAGGACACACAACTGCCAGGGTGTCAAACACTTCGGCCTTCCCAGCCACGGATGGGTCAAAGGTTATTTGGACGGGAAGGTAGCCGTCGTAAGGGAAACTCTGGGTTCCAATTCCCCATATTTCCAGCTCCTCTATCTTCTGGATAGGCAGATGACTCAGGTGCCTGTCGTAGAAGTCCCGGTATAGTAGGGTCACTTGTGCCCCGGTGTCCAGGAGGCCCCTGGTGTAGACTCCCTCCACTTGAATGGGCACTATAGGGGATGGGCCTACCAGCTTCTCTGGATATGGTCCGGCAGGAGCTGCCTTCTTCAGACCTTTTCCCTTTGGACTCTCTCTTGTCCTATTCCCTTTGGACTTGAACCTTTCTTGAGCCTGGTATGCACTGACTTCCCTCCTTTTAATGGGTGTAGGAACCCGCTGAGGTGTACTATTATTTTTCTTGGGTGGGCACCTCCTTTGGGGGGTGCCGTGCCTCTCCTGAGGGGTCTCCCCCCTTCTTCTTGGAGTATAGCTTTGTTGAGGGGTATTACGTTTCCCCTTTGGTGTTCTATCTCTCTTTTTGTTTTTCTTTGCATTCAGCTTGGAGTTTACTGAAGATGGTGGGCACCCGGTTGACTCCTTCACCGGGGCCCTCTGAAGTTTCCCGCCGGCTTGCGGTTGTCTGGTCTCTTCTTCTTCGGACTAGAACATGTGGCTGCAATGTGGCCAACTCCCCCACAGTTGAAGCAGACTATATCTCCCCATTCTTGTAAAGGTTCGGGTGCTGAGGCAATCGGGAACAATTCCTTCCTTGGACTTTCCTTCTTCTTGGGACACTCTGTGTCTTTTGCTATCAGAAAGGTCAATATCTCTAATACCTTGGACATCTGAGTTTTTAGGGTGTCTATCTCCGCCTCTCTTTCAGGGGTCATCACTGGATTGACCAGCACCTGTGCGGGTACAACACTTGTCTTATCCTTCTGCTGGTCCTGTTGCAGCGCCTCCTCATCTCTGATAATTTTTATTAAATCAGCATAAGTCAGCAACATTCCTCCTCCCAAGGTTTTCAGGTGCAGCCAGACTGGATCGGAGCGTAGCGCTCCCTTTAAGACTTGCTTCATTCTTGCCGCATCGGCATCTTGGGGCTTCATCCCTTTCTTTAACACAATCTTGCACAGCAGCCTGTTTAGCCTTCTGACATACTCGGAAAGTTTCTCCTCCGGTTTTTGGAAAGTGTGTTCAAACTGGTAGACCGTCTCTGTCACCTTGTCTAATTGACCAAACTCTTCCTGCAGCATAGCTAGACAATCCTGCGCCGTGCACCCTGCATTCCCAAACCGGAAACTTTTCACTGCTTCTGCTGCTGCACCTTTAAGGCTTTCTAACACTCGCTGCCTCTTCTGTGCCTCCGGCACCTCCCATGCCTCCACTGCCTGTAATGCCTGTTCCACCCAAGTATCAAAATCTTCTTCCCCTGCCGGGACAGGGAGCTTCCCTGAGAATATTTTTAGTCTCCGGTAGCTAGTTTCCACATGCACCGTACTTGTCTTCTGACATTTGGCTAGCAAATCCCCTATTGCATTTATCAGTTCTGGTGATATAGCAGTGGCCGATGCAGGTGCCACCGGAGGTGGCGCCCTGTCTTCTCTTTCAGGTGTAGTTCGGGCCGCAGCTTGTGGCGATCCCGTAGGGGATGGTTCCCTTTCTACAGTTATTGCGTGCGCCAGCCTAAATGTTCTGTTGTCTGGCGTCCGCAGACACTTGTGCTTACAGGCCTCTGGCATCCCGTCCCAATATTCCACTAATGCGTATTGATATGAGATGTTTGGGTCTGTCTTCATGTCTATCACCCACGGTGTGTGATCTGGGGACACTGAACTCAGCAGTTCCTCTACCGTCTCACTTGACCATTTCTCGCCAGGAAGGCTAATGGCTATCGACTGTTTTGGCTCTGTATTAGCGGCTTTGCACCACTCTTCTACCGCTCTTGGATCCATGGGGTCCATGCCGGCACTTCTGGCGTTCGCTTGCTGCATCAGGATCCCGGACGAGCCCCCACGTGTAGCGATACCTCCAACTAAGGAGGCCGCAGAATTAGATTTTGGGCCCTGAGTGCAGCTCCGCCAACCCCCGGCAATAGGCTCTATCCCCTTCTGGCACAGCTAGTACTAACAATCAATGATATGTCCTATGCAATAGAATAACTAAGCAAGGACACAGTAATGAATTGTAATAGGTAAAGTGTTTTACTCATCAATTCTCAATATGAATAAAAGGGGTAACAATAATCACAGTTCTAAACAATCACTCCTAAGGGCAGCGTCCTGCCACTCTAACACACTATATAGTAACACACGCTACAAGTGCGCCATACGGGCGACCGTTAACTAAGTGCCCTATGGCGCAGCAATCAAACACGCTAGAATCCCCACCAGGCCTGGTTCTAATATTTAGCTTAGTCCTTCTTTCTTCACCGGCAGGTCTGTAATGGTGGTGCACTTAAACAGAGTATAACTTTGTAATCCAAGGGGTATGAAAATAACTTGTAGGCCACGGCAGTCTATAGGCCTATACACAGCAACAGTATCTAAGCTGGGCTTATGCCCTCTCACCCGCCGGACTACGGATCCAGTCCGGGAAAACCTCCACCGGCCGTGTCACACACTCTCGATCTCTCCAACGATCGGGTCCCCGATCCGACAAGGCGGTAGCTCACAAAGTCAGATGCCACCCAGGCTCGCAGAGGGGAGGATGGAAGGCTCTTCGGTGCAGAGCAAGGCCTCAGGCTTCAGGCCTTGCCCCTCCGACACATCCGCACAGGAGGATCCGTCCGTGAAGTCTCGTGTCGCCAAAGAGGCCGAGCCCGGCCCCGCCTCTTTCTTTTATAACCCCTCCCATGAGTCTCTGCGGTGGAACGTCACAACAAGAATGGGGTTATGGGTAATGTAGTTTCTTCCCAATATAGGGGAACACCCCGCTACAATTGTTTGCCATATTGCAGCATGGCCATACTATCACAATTCTGGCTGAATCCAAAGATCTCCTCCAGGCTATTTCCTAATACGCTAAAGGGAGACTGACCTAAAAGATAAAAATACCTTGTTTTGTGTGCCACATCTGAGGATTGCTGCAGACTGTTTATGGTTTTTGTATTTTCTTATGTTTGTGAACTTTTCAGCAGAACGTCTTCAATCACCTATAAAGGTTGTCAGGCTCTCTGTACCTGGCGGCATTATTAAATATACATATTTGTCGTCATCTATTTTCTGATATCCCAAGAAAAGCATGGACCGCCATAGCCGAACACTGTTTGTGCTTCTGTCATTTCATGAAAACTGACAGCTTATGCCGAGTCCCTCGAACATCTCCTACCCAGCTGCCTGCTCATTATTTAATACAGGCTGCAGACTTGCCAAGAGCTTGGTGACTAACAGTCCATCTGCTTCTCAAGTAGTTCCAAACCAGGAAGATTCAAGGAAGCGGATCTTTAAACATTTCTTTCCAATGTGACCGAGCACAGCGTGCCTATCTGCTTATTTATAAGTATAGGCTTTAGGAACATTTGAATGGATAGCATAAAAAAAGGAACATTTATAACATGTAACGATGGGCAAAATAAAAATCGAAACAAAAAAATGACATTTATGATGCAGTATGTCACTAGCAATATAGCAGAACTATGGCCTTCCATTAAAATAAAAAACTGCTGCAGCACCGAATTATAAGTGAACCTGCATTACAGTTTTCCCTCCATTCTTAAGCCTCGTACACACGACCGAGTTTCTCGTCAAAAAAACGACAAGAAACTTGCTGGCAGAGCTTTCTTGCCGAGTAAATCGGTCGTGTGTACGCGGCTATCAGGTTTCTCGTCAAGAAAACCGACAAGAATCTCGACGAGAAAAATAGAGAACCTGCTCTCTATTTTCTCGTCAGGATTCTCCATTTTCTCGTCGAGATTCTCGTCAGCATGTTTCTCGACGAGAAAAGTGTGTGTGTGTGTGTACACTTACCTGTCGTCGCGGAAACCCGCGCATGCTCGAAATGACTTTGACGCATGCGCGGTAGCTTCCTAGGCATAGGTAGGGTGTAGCAAGATGGCGGCGACGGCATCGAATGTGACGAGCGCACACGCGTCGTAGTCGATGACGTCACCGCGTTCGCTCCATTCAAAGAACTGCGGGTTCTTTGAATGGAGCGTGTGTACACTCGGCCGGGACAAGATTCTTGTCAAGAAACTCGTCAGGAAAAACGACGGGTTTTTTCCTGACGAGATTTTCGGCCGTGTGTACTGGGGTTAAGGCCTCATGCCCAGGGACGTTTTTAAAAACGAGCTGTAAAGCTAGGTTGGACGCCTGGAAAAAGCGGCGTTAAAAGCGCGATTTTTCACTGCGTTTTTCATTAGCGTTTTTGCGCGTTAGCGTTAGGTAGCGTTTTTTTTAAGAAAAACATATCTCCAGGCTATATACACTCCCAAATTTCCCACAATGCCACAGAAAACAAATAAAATATGTTACAGAGCACGTGTTGGTGCCATTTTGGTAGAGGAGAGAGCATTTCAGAGTCTATTTGAGCATTTTTGTATTTTGTGGATTTTTCGGATGGGCTGTGCCACAGCACTTGCCATCTTCTTCTCTCTTCTTCTTCTCTCCTCTGTCCTACCCACAAGCACACGGCTGTGAAAAGGACTCTTGGGAAATCTAATGTCCAGACAGGAATTTCCCGTGTTTACAGAGGTTACACTGTCCAATCATCTTTTTTGCAGATAAAAAACGCCGGAGCTCAAAAACGCAGCTGCAGCGTTTTTGGGTCGTTTTTGAGCGTTTCTAAGCGTTTTTTCATGATTCACGTTTTTTCAGCTCTAAGGCCTCATGCCCACGGACGTTTTTACAGCCGCTTTTTTGAGCGTTTTTTACAGCTTAAAAACGCCTGTCCATGTTAGTCTATGGCTTCAAGCCCACCTAGGCGTTTTTGAGCTGCAAATGGCATAGGCGTTTTTAAGCTGTAAAAAAAACCCATGACCAGGGCGTTCCGTGGCGCCGGCGTTAGAGCTGAAAAAACGTGAATCGTTAAACGCTTAAAAACGCTCACAAACGCTCACAAACACTCAAATACACTGCAGCGCCGTTTTTGAGCTCTGGCGTTTTTTATCTGCAAAAAGATGATTGGACAGTGTAACCTTGCAAACGCTACCTAACGCTAACGCGCAAAAACGCTAATGAAAAACGTGTTTTTAACGCCGCTTTTTCCAGGCGTCCAACCTAGCTTTACAGCTCATTTTTAAAAACGTCCGTGCTGGGCATGCGGCCTAACGCCGGCGCCACGGAACGCCCTGGTCCTGGGTTTTTTTTACAGCTTAAAACGCCTATGCCATTTGCAGCTCAAAAACGCCTAGGTGGGCATGAAGCTATAGACTAACATGGACAGGCGTTTTTAAGCTGTAAAAAACGCTCAAAAAAGCGGCTGTAAAAACGTCCGTGGGCATGAGGCCTTATAAATACCTGTTAATCCTGTGTGAAAGAAATTTTAAACTCTGTACAGTAGCAGTTTTTTCCAAAGCCCCCTGTTATATATAAATATTTTTATTACCCGTTAATTCTGCCTGGGGAACCATTATTTTTGCACTTTATGTAATAGGCCAGGTTGGGTTAAGTTTAATCCCTTTGCGCCTAAGGGTAAAACAAATTTTAATGCTTAAGCCCAATTTTGAAACTTTGACATGTGTTAGTAAAACCGTACATACCATCAAAACTACTTTGTGCATCCAGGTGGATTATACCTTGTTTTTTTTCAGGACAAATTGGGCTTTCATTTGGTACAGCCCAGAAACAATAGTGTGCATTTTGCACTTTCATTTGTCCTACCTAAATCATACTAAAGCCCCATACACACGGTCTGACTTTTTGACAACAAACTTCAAAATTTCCAGGTTTTTAAAAAAATCCGACCGTGTGTACGCTCTATCGGACAAACTTTTTCGGTTTTCATCGGACAAATGTTCGCTCTGCAAACGAACAAACTTTTCGGCAACAAAAGTCCTACGGTGCAAAATCTTATCGTGTGTACAGAAGTCCATCGGACTTTATTCCAAAGTACAAACACGCATGCTCAGGACCAATGTTAAAATCAACCAACAATAGCAGAAGTTGGCCATAGGGTGGCGGTAAAGAGCAGAAAAACACGTGATTTGGGGAAAGTTAGCTGAAAAAGTCCTGCCGTGTGTATGCAGAACAAGTTCACGGCCAAACGTCCTGTAAACAAAAATCCACGAAAAAGTTTGTTTGAAGTCCAATCGTGTGTATGAGGCTTTATACTAATTAAAGAAAATAATAATCCTGTCCAAAAAATACTGACCCTGACCTTTAACCATGACATTGACCCAAACACTAACCCTGGCATTAACCTAGCTCAAACCTTAATCTAGGTTTTTTTTATTTTTTATTATCTTATTATTTTTATTATTATTATTATTTTAGTACACACATTTTTTTTAATCTCTGCAATGACAGAGAGAGATACAATGTATCTTCCTCATCCATTCACAGAGACAGAAAAGATGGGGACGGGCGTCACACAGTGACTGATCAGGCCCAGTTCACACTCGCTCCAACTTTGAGAGCACTTGTCACATGACATGTATAAATCAATGATTTCCTATAAGAGCCATCTTAACTAGTGCGACTTGTATCGGTCCGACTCTGAAAAAGGTTCCCTCACTACTTTAGTCCAACTTTGGTACATTTTCAGCCAATTCTATCTCAGCGATCAGGTGACCCAGAATCTGACTTTCCATGTCCCCTATCATTAGAAGGGGTCCCAGGGCTCTAGCTAAGACCCCGGTCACTGTGCTGGGAGCGAGCTGTGTAGCTTGATCCCATCACAAAGGGAGATACGCAAATATGCAGCCCCAAGGCAAAAAGCCCAGTCCAATGGGGATGCATATTTGTGTTATGTCAGCGCCAAGTGCATAGGTGTGTGCAGCCTATTGCATTAGGGTGTGCACCCCAGAGCTCAAACACACCCATGCCTTTATCTGCAGCCTCAGCTGCATTGGACAGTGAATGAATGGGAAGTGATCTGTGCTGAAAGGCTTCCTGTTCATTCACCAACTGAAGTATACTAAACCCAGTTTACTATGCTTCAGTTATGAATGAAGACAGTGAGCAAGTGTGTTCACTGTGTTCATTTAGAAAAGGAAGGGGCCGGTAAATGAGCTATTTACTAGCTGCTCCAGGGCTGGAGTGGGAGCCAAAAAAGGAGACCATTGGCTGCCGGGAAAATAGCCTTAAAAATTTAAGTTGCCACTGCTGATCTCCTTCTGAGAATGCAAATATGTAAATTGCTTGACTTGTGCACACTTGCTTTGACTCTTTTGCCCCGTACACACAATCAGATTTTCCCTCGGGATAAACTCAGATGGATTTCGTTCAAGCTGTCTCGCATACACACTGTCAAACCAAATTCCGACCGTCAAGAACGCGGTGACGTACAACACTACGATGAGCCAAGAAAAATTAAGTTCAATGCTTCCGAGCATGCGTCGACTTGATTTTGAGCATGCATGGTTTTTTCTCCATCGGTGTTCCCTACAGACGAGTGGAATTTCCAATATAATTTTTTTCTAAATTCCGATGGAAAAAGTCCGATGGGGCACACACACGGTCAGAATATCCGATGAAAAAATTCCGTCTGACCTTTTCCATCGGAAATTCCGATCGTGTGTACAGGGCATAAGACGAAGAAGGTGTTGAAGCCAAAGGATTAGCTGGGAAAATAGCATTTTCTGAAGGATGTCATCAATGGTAAGCTACATATTTTTCCTCTTCTGACAGGTTTCTTTGAATAAATAACAACTGAAAAAGTCCACGGGGAGCATGTTACATACTGAAACTAGGACACGGACTAGGAAAGGATTTTATAAAGCAAATGATCAGTTAAAATAGCAGCAACAGCCCCCCCCCCCCCCCCCCCAAAAAAAACAAACAAAAAAAACAGCAACAGAGACAGCAGACATAGCTAATCAGCCCATTACTTTTGGGATCCCTGATTGAGTTTAATTTACCTGCATTTCACCAATTTACATTACTGGGATGCTTTTTTTTCAGTTGAAACTCTGGATCAGTGTTTCTCAACCTTTTTTTTCAGTCAAGGTACCCTTTAAAATTCTTCTTTAGGCATTTCATTCTAAAATGTAATGTAGCAACCTCCTAGCATAGGACTCTAGGTAAATTTTAGTTTTTGGCTCCCTCTGTAGTCAAGGGAGCAGTGATTATTTGACCTGGTCTGTTCAGATTTTCACAGGCTGGGAATTTGATTGCTTCCCTCTGCCTCTGGAAAAGGCTTCCAGAGCTTAGGGCAGGGGTTCAAATAACCAGCCTGAATATTTATCATGCTTCAGCCAAATCCCTGGAGAGGAGTGTCCAGAAGGGGGCTGGGAAGGTGATAAATAGTCTGAAGCACTGGAGAGTTGGGTTCCTTCTCTCTAGGAAGGTTTCAGAGTCAGGGCTATTGCTGCCCTCAGGCAGACCATGGATGGTATAGCTGATCTAGAGGTCTCAGCAGTGTCAAGGCTAAGGGCCTGGATGGACTTTGTTTGAAGCCGATTGTACAAACTCACCACAGGGCATCTGGTCTAGAGAGGTGCTATCTCACTCAGTGAATCATGTCTGGAGGAAGCTGGAAGGTGGCAGTTATCCTGGGGACTTGGGAGTAAAGACCCTAAACTGATCCCTGTTCAGCAGGAAAAAAACTGATCCCCGTAACTGTTCAGTGTTCTGGAGATTGCACTGGGTACCAGCAGTTGTACAACAAGGTAACCAGTTGACAAAGACAGGCCTCATGGTTCCCAGCTGTGAAACATTAGACTGTCTTATACCCTTCTCAAGGAGAAGATTGACCTCTCATTGCTGAATATCAATCGTTTTGGAACATTCCATGACCTAACCCCTCTCCTCTCAAAATTACTTCAAGCAATATCAATTTCAATTTAAAAAGACGACCCCTAGATTGTCTATTGGAGCCAGAACAAGTGGACTGGTGCTTGGATGGACAGGCAGCCTCTGCACTTTTGGGTAGGAACAAGCTAGCTCCAGCAGCTCCTACAGGAGTAGGTGGTACAGTAAAAAAAATAAATAATACTTTTACATGCAGGACACCCAACAATAGAGATGATTTATTCTTTCAAAGCAAATACACCTTTGCACACTGGTACCGACTAGTACATCTATGTTTCTCTTCTCCCTCAGTTTCTTTCTCTCAGTCAGCTAATGTGACACCAGTGCTGACTGAGTGGGGAAGAGGAGGGGCAAACAAGGATGGTGTTCAGGTGTCCAACCTCCTCCCTATCAACTGATGACATCACTGGTTGTTAGGACGCCAGCGGCTAGAAGGCTGTATAGATGCACAATGAAAACCTGTGTGTAACTAAAAGACAGGTTTAAACCTCTCGCTGGCTTGTATACAATTTGTGGGTAATTTTTAGGCATTTTGCCAAGACACCCCTGAAGGCACCCCAGTTTAAAAAGTTTTTGGCATTCTTTTAGATAGCTCTGTAGATGTTATTAACCACTTGGCGCCTGCACTATAGCTGAAAGACGGCTACAGCGTGGGCCTCCCGTTCTCGCGCTTCCCGCGTGACCCAGTCCTTTGGACCCGGCTGATCACAGATTGGGATAAAGGGCCAATTGCAGCGGGCCCTTTACCACGTGATCAGCTGTCAGCCAATGACAGCTGATCACGGAAGTAAAGAAAAGCCGGTTGTCGACTTTTTATTTCCTCACGCTGTTAGCGTGAAGAAAAGAAGAAAGCCATTACCCGGCTACTGTTAGAGGGACATCGGTACCCTTAGTGCCCACCAGTGCTGCTAATCAGTGCCCTCCAGTGCTGCTAATCAGTGCCCACCAGTGCCATCTATCAGTGTCCATCAGAACTGCTAATCAGTGCCCACCAGTGCCACCTATCAGTGCCTCATCATCAGTGTCACTTATAAGTGCTGCCTATCAGTGCCCAGTGCCACCTATTGGTGCCCATCAGTGCCTCCTGATCAGTGTCCACCAGTGCCACCTCATCAGTGCCCATCAGGGCCACCTATCAGTGCCCACCAGTGCCACCTCATCAGTGCCCATCAGTGAAGGAGAAAAATTAGCTGTTTGCAAAATTTTACAACAAAATTTGGAGCCGCTGTACTAATGATCCAAAGTTAGTTCAGCAATCTCCCCCCCCCCCCCGCCACAACACTCTGATCAGCGCTCTCTGCAATTTGCTGAGAGAGCTGATCGGGAGCCGGGTGGCTACTGGTTTTCCAGCATGCACGTCCGTCAGAAGCCAGCCGGCATCTGTCGGGCCAGCTGCTATACACACTGGATGAGCACCGGACGTTTTTTATTGCACCAGCCAATGTCGCCCGGCATTCGACCCATGTGTATGGGACTTAATAGAAATAATAACCAATCTATTGTTAAGGGCATGGGGGGATATTTGCCAATACCAAAATTAGTAAAATAAGCAGAAAAAAAATTGTCAGCTCCAACACATACTAACAATTGAATTTCATATTCTATGCTTTATAAATATGCCCCATAGTATACCTGAAAGAAACAAGCCAATGTGTTTCAGAGCTTCTAATTGGGCTCAATGTACTGGTGATAACTGGATAAGAGTGATACACTGAGAATGTTATAAGGTTCAAAAATAGAGTGAGATTATCTGTAAAATCAGCTACTGAAGCCTGCTTTTTCACAGATACTCCAGCTTACAATAAAGAAGACAGACATCAGAAGTTCTTATCTCCGTACTTGTCCTGGATCACTGGTTTAAAGTAAGGAAGCAAGAGAGATGGCATGACAGCCAGACAATTAGAATTTTCAGAAGGAGACCTTAATGATGGCAGCTTTCATACCCCTCTCGTGACATATTAATTTTAAAGTGACTCTGATGCTTTCCAAAAATAATTCAAAGCATTGCTTCTAAAATAGAGCACACTGGACAATTACCCCACCAGTTCAGCCTCAGGAAACATCTTTGGAATTCAACACTTTCATGAGTATCCACCTCCCTACTGGGCACTAAAACCCCCTTCCTGCCCAAGCCATTTTTCAGCCTTCAGCGCAGTCACACTTTGAATGACAATGGCGCGGTCGTGCGACGTGGCTCCCAAACAAAATTTGCGTCCTTTTTTTCCCACAAATAGAGCTTTATTTTGGTGGTATTTAATCACCTCTGCGGTTTTTATTTTTTGCGCTATAAACAAAAGAAGAGCGTCCAGTTTGGAAAAAAAACACAATATTTTTTACTTTTTGCTATAATAAATACCCATTTTTTTTTCAATTAAAATTTTCCTCAGTTTAGGCCGATACGTATTCTTCTACATATTTTTGGTATAAAAAAAAAATCGCAATAAGCGCGTATTGATTGGTTTGCGCAAAAGTTATAGCGTCTACAAAATAGGGGATAGTTTTATAGCATTTTTAATTTTTTTTTATTTTTTTATTAGTAATGGCGGCGATCTGTGATTTTTATTGTGACTGCGATATTGTGGCGGACACATCGGACACTTTTGACACATTTTTGGTACCATTTACATTTATACAGCGATCCCTGCTATAAAAATGCATTGATTACTGTATAAATGTGACTGGCAGGGAAGGGGTTAACCACTAGGGGGCGGGAAGGGGTTAAATATGTTCCCTCAATGTGTTCTAACTGTGGGGGGAGGGGACTGACTGGGGGAGGTGACCGATGGTTGTCCCTATGTACAAGGGACACACCATCAGCCTCCTCTCCCTCACAGGACATGGATCTGTGTGTTTACACACACAGATCCACTTTCCTGCTTGGTTCCCGGGCAATCGCGGGTGCCCGGCGGCAATCGCGGCCGCCGGGCACGCGCACCGGGTCCTTGGTAACGCGGCGGGCGTGCGCACGCGCCGCCGGGGGCGCGCGCGCGCGATCCCCCTCCTTCTGAAGGACGTTCAGGAACGTCCACTCAGAAGGAGAGAGCACCCACCCGGCCGTATATGTACAGTGGCCGGGTGGGAAGTAGTTATAGAATGCATACATCTCTGACTCCTGCTGCATGCTATGGTTGCTCCCATCAGCCTAGTGTAACTTTAGGTTGCAGTGTGCCTAGGGTGACCACGTGTCCCGGATTGATCGGGTCAGTCCCGCATTTTGCTTGTCTGTCCCGGGCACATTCATTCCAGGACAATACAGTGTCCCGGAATGAAACTGACACAGCCACCCCCGGGCCAATCTGATGCCCCCAAAAAAGGCCGCCACATCACTGCTTTACTCACCGACAGTACTTGCCCTGGCTGGGAATGCCTGGAGGAGCACAATCCCCGCCCCCTGCTTGTGATTAGAGAAATCACAAATTCCGCCTCTTGTGTCCAATCACTGTGCTGTGATTCGTTACAGCACAAGCTGATTTTTGGGAAGGGGGGGTGTCCCTGAATGGTAGTTTGGAAATGTGGTCACCCTTTAGCTGTTAGCTGCAGGCAGTGCAGGCATAATGGACTGGGCCTAAAGTTCAACTCCCAGCACCAAGAGTTTCCTATGTTTAGATGTGGAAGTCATATTTCACTTTATCTAAGATGTATCCGATTCTCTGATTTACAGTACTGTTTTTAAGCCCCACACACACTATAATTTTTTCTGCAGGTTTTTGTCTTCAGGTTTACCAAAACCATCTAATATGAGGTCAAACCTTAATGCCGTCTACACACAATCGGAGTATCCGATGGTCTAAAATCCGATGGAATTTTTCATCAGAATTCCGTTCAAGCTGTCTTGCATACACACTGTCAGACTAAATTCCAACCGTCCAAAACGCGGTGACGTAAAACACTCTGACGAGCCGAGAAAAATGAAGTTCAATGGTTCCGAGCATGCGTTGACTTGATTCTGAGCATGCGTGGGTTTTTTCTCCGTCGGAGTTCCACACAGACGATAGGAATTTCCTATTGGTTTGTTTTCCTTCAGACAAATTTAAAACATGTTCTATTTGTAAACACCGATTTTTTTCATCGGAAATTCCGATCGTGTGTACAAGGCATTAGAGTTTCAATTCGTATGCAATCAGGCAGGCCTTTGCACTACATGGTTTTGGTAAACCTGAAGACGAAAACCTGCAGAAAAACTGATAGTGTGAATTAAAGCTCTCCTTTTTGTTCCATCAGATCATACAGCTCCTGCTGTACTTCCAGCCCATTCTGGGCACATGAGAATGCTAGTGTCCTTTCTTCACTCCCTTTACTCGATCACAAAACACATGACCACAAAAATTTATGAGCTTACCCAGAACCACAATCTTGTTAAGACTCAGCATTTCAAAATGTACTCAAGTCAGCCAGGAAATTTGCATTTCCAAGAGGATGTCAGAATACAGCAATCTCAATATGTTTCTGTGAGCAGATTTTTTTTGCTAAATACTGTATATCAATATGTTACTGTAGCATTACCCCCCTAGGAGCTGCTGGTTAGTTTTGGGTTTTGCACGTTACCTCTTCAGCTGCGTTGTCCGGGTAGGAAAGTCTGTAGTAATGCAATGTCCACACAGATGTAAAACCTTCAACAGTCAGGCTTTATTTTCTTATGCAGTAAATGTTGAGAAAGTAGAAGGTAGAGAAGAGCAGGGGAAGGTTCAGGCACTCGCCACAACTATGCAAAGGTGTCAGTTTAAAGTTACTCACCACTCTCAATGTTAGAGTGGGTATCGGCCACCCGGATAGTCCCCTCTCACGTGGCCTAGCAGCCGGAGTGACACACGAACCAACAACAGGGCAGTCTCTGCCACAGACTGCCCAAGGTGAAGAAAGTCTCTGCCACAGACCTTTTGAAGTGAACAAATGGATAGTCCAGGAATCCTCTGCCACAGGATTTCAATGTCCCAAACTTCCAGCCTTACAGTTAAAGAGCCTTTAAGCCAATCCGGCGAACTGCAGGGATTGTAGTATAATGGATCGCTCCTCAATAAAGTTACCAGGCCTCACCCAAGACGTCATCACTTTGCCGGTCTCCTCCAGGGCAGGTCCTCCCCTGGTCTCCTTCACTAAGACAGCTTACTCCCCATTTGGACGGACAGCTTGGGATCCCTTCTCAGTTTGCAGGCCCCAGCCAGACTAGCTGGGCCTACTGGACAGCGATGCAGCCTCGGGCCAACGTGGCCCCGAGACCAGAACCACACACACATACCTCATGCCCAGAGGGCCGCGAGGCGCAGACGGACCCCAATCAATGGCCTCTGCCCCTTAAGTATCCCTTCCCAGCAGGCACAGCGGGGCGACCACTCCCACCGTACCACTCCTGAGAAGGGCCACTCAATGCACCATGGTTTGCCCGTGTTCCAACAGGTGCCTGGGGTGGTAACGCCACCTACAGTAGGGTGACCAGACATCCCCGGTTTCAGGGGACAGTCCCCGGATTGAGGACACTGTCCCCGGACCAGGTCTGTCCCCGGTTTTGTCCCCAGATTGGATTTGAACAGGGGCTGGGGCAATTTCAAAGACAGTCAGTGCAGAATAAAAAAAAAAAAATCTGAATTACACACCGCCACTCTGCCGCTCCTACTAGCTTAGGGGGGTGTATTTCTTTCCATTATCTGTGCCTCTTTCTGATGATCATGTGCTGGTCGGTGCGGAGGGAATATTTCTTCAGTTTGGGGTGCATGTCCATTCAGCTCCACTTGCATGTTCTTCTGCCTTGGCTCAAGTCCCGGTCAGCCGCCTGCCTGCTTATCTCCTTGCCTTCCCTGGTGGAGTGATCTTCCTCCACTCCCCACCCAGTAGTAGCAGGGGCCCAGAGAGTGAGACTTGACAGGCTGCGAGGCGGGCGGCGGCGGCGATGGGCAGAGAGTCGCTGATTGCCGCCATTACTAGTAAAAAAAAAAAAAAATGTCCCTGGATTTCATTTAAACAATCTGGTCACCTTAACCTACAGGCAAAAAGAGAAAACCACACAGGCAAACCACAACTAGAACAGAGGCGAATTTCAATGTAATTCAACCGTCTGAGCCCAACTACTGGCTCAGACATCCCCCCTAAATTTAAATAGCGTCCCAACCTTTTGGGGAGGGCGCTACATTACTCATACTGAGCTACTATCTGAATTATGAGTTCACTGGGTCCACTGTTGGATCAGTCTACAATAATCAGTGTTGTCCCAGTCGATCCCTTTTCATTCAATGCATACAGGAAGCCCAGGACACACTCCAGCAGAGGACTCTGAACATGGAATAAACATTCTTCCATATAATTCACTTACATTGAACAGAAGGCCTCAGGACACTATGAATAACAATGAAATGCTAATTCCTAATGACTTCACTCCTACCAATGACTTTCTGCAGCAGCATAACAGCAGAGAATGAGCTTGTAATTAATGAACTGAAGGAGAGATTATACAAAGTGTAACATTAGTAAAGAGACTAGAAGACCTCATACATTTCAAATACTACATTGTTATTCCATACAAATGATTGCTAGAACAGACACAGCTCTGAAATAAATGTTCTAGCCTTAAAGTAGAAGTCCACCTCAACACTAAAATCTGTAACTCCACAGGCATCCATAATCTAACGCTAACCTATCTAGCCCTGTAAAGAAGAAATTGTTATACATACCTTTTTTAAAGTCGGCTGTGTCCTCTGCAGAGCATCTGCCGCTGGAGACCGGACCGGATCGGCTTCAAAAAAGGTATGTATACTGATTTCTACTTTACAGAGCAAGATAGGTTGATCTTAGATTGTGGATGCCAGTAGATTTACAGATTTTAGTGTTAGGGTTGACTTCCACTTTAATTCATGCGAGCACTCTAATTTAGACCATGATATGTTACAGATCGATCATAGAATTTATTACCATCTCTGTATTGCTGTTGGAGATTTTCTCTCATTTTCTGTCTGTTGAAACCATTCTCACCAGGACAGGAAGTAATGGGAAAATCTCACCAAAGCTGGCCATACACTATACAATTTCCTTATTAACCACTTCACCCCCGGAAGAATATACCCCCTTCCTGACCAGAGCACTTTTTGTGATTCAGCACTGCGTCGCTTTAACTAACAATTGCACGGTCATGCGACATGGTACCCAAACAAAATTGACGTCTTTTTTTACCCACAAATAGAGCTTTCTTTTGGTGGTATTTGATCACCTCTGTGGTTTTTATTTTTTGTGCTATAAACAAAAGAATGCGACAATTTAAAAAAAAAAAAGCAAGATTTTTAACTTTTTGCTATAATAAAGATCCCCAAAAAATATATAAAACATTTTTTTTCCTCAGTTTAGGCCATATGTATTCTTCTACATATTTTTGGTAAAAAAAATAAAATAAATCGCAATAAGCGTATATTGATTGGTTTGCCCAAAAGTTATAACGTCTACAAAATAGGGGATAGTTTTATGGCATTTTTATTATGTTTTTTTTTTATTAGTAATGGGGGCGATCAGCGATTTTTATCGTGACTGCGACATTATGGCGAACATATCGGACACTTTTGACACTATTTTGGGAACGTTGTCGTTTATACAGCGATCAGTGCTTTAAAAATGAACTGATTACTGTGTAAATGACACTGGCAGGGAAGGGGGTAAACACTAGGGGCGATGAAGGGGTTAGGTGTGTCCTAGGGAGTGATTCTAACTGGGGGGAGGGGCTGGGCTACAAGTGACACAACAGTGATCACTGCTCCTGATGACAGAACAGGGAAATGCCTTGTTTACATCTTCCCGTTCTGCAGCTCTATGTAACGATTGCGGGACACCGGCGGTCACCGAGTCCGCAGGTCCCGCATGCACGGTATGTTGCTTTGCCCAGCTGAGCCATTCTGCCGACGTATATCGTCCTTAGACGGTCGGCAAGTGGTTAAATTTCCTTTAGATTTACCTTCAACTTTGTAGTGCAAGGGCCTGGCTGATTGCATGTGTAGCACTACCCCCCGTAGGAGCTGCTGGTTTGTTTTTGGGTTTGCACATTACCTCTTAAGCTTCGTTGTCAGGGTGAGAAAGTCTGTAGTAAATGCAATGTCCACACAGGATGTAAAACCTTCAACTGTTGGTTTTATTTTTTTAGCTGCAGTAACTCGTATAGAAAGTAGGAGATATGAGAAGAGAGGGGAAGGTTCAGGTACACGTTGTAGAACACACAAAATGTCTAAAGTCATCCACCACTCTCACTGTTGAGTGGGTATAGCTCAACCGGTTAGACCCCTCTCACCTGGCCTAGCAGCCGGGATGAAGCACGAACCAGTATCAGGACAGACCGTTTGAGAACAAATGTGGATAGCCAGGAATCCTCTGCCACAGGATTTCAGTCCCGAACTTCCAGCCGTGCAGTTAAAGAACCTTTTAAGCCGATCCGGCGAACTGCTTGGCTTTAAAGTTGTTCTGTCTCAACTACAAAGCGATAAAGTTCATCTCCAGGTTTAAGTAGGCCTTACTCAAGCTGGTTTGATATTCATCCTTTGCATCGATACAGGCAGTTTAACTCAATGAATAAACTCACAGTTAGGACGACAGACGATGAATCCTTTCAAATGTTCAGTTTAATGATGGATATTCATAGGTAGAAAAACGTTGTAGTTGTAAGCCACATGTAAGATGTTTAGCATTGAAGATATACAGGAGTAATGACCAGAATCAGGAAGTGGAGGAGATATATAAAGAACTACGGTGAGAGAGAGAGTTCAGCTAGAAAGAAGGGGACAGATCTTAAAGACACAGAGCAAGAATAATCACATAGTGTAACACAACACTCCCCGTCTGAAATCTTTAGATTTCATAACCTTAAACTAAAATATATATTTTCAAAAAGTCCAATACTGACGAATGTCCTGGAACCTGTAATGAAAAACATGCAACAAGCAAATAATAAACGTAAGTTCAACAGAATGAAGAACATAAAGTCACAGTATGATGTCTTCAAATAATTCCAAAGTTCTGAGTAGAACCTGTAGATGGCAGCAATGTACTCCCCGCCGTGCCAACAGCATGGCTAGTCCTTGCACAAGTCACTCACCTGGAAAAAGGAGTACTAACTCTGTAATTGGTCGACTAAAGGTTCGTGTCGATCCTCCCTTGGTTACCTTGACTTCTACCTTCCGGACTTTGTTATCGTCGCTGGGCATAACTTTAGTAATAAGACCCATAGGCCACTCATTCCGACAAACTTCCTTGTCTTTTAGAAGGATGAGGTCTCCAACCTTAAGATTCGGCTTAGATGCTTGCCATTTGTTACGACCTTGAAGGTGGTGAAGATACTTTTTCTTCCAGCGATGCCAGAACACATTGGCTAGATGCTGCACCTGCTTCCATTGATGCTCGTAACGGTGTGACCGCAGCTTCTGTTTTGTACTTACAGAAGTGTGTAGTGAGATGTTCACAGTTCTTATTTCCTTATCATCTTCAGGGTTTACTAACCCATAGGTGGTGTCAATAGGGAGTAAGTAAGAGTCCTCACACAGAAACCTTGGAGGTGACAGCCATAAGCTGTCCTGAAGAGCGGCAAGTGACACGGCTCTGGTCCCACAGTCAGCTGGGTTGAGTTCAGTGGGAACGTGATGCCATTGACTTGGTAGAGAGAATCTCTTGATACGTTCAACCCTGTTGCTGACGTACACATAAAATTGTTTTGTTTGGTTGTTTATGTAACCAAGTACTACCTTACTGTCTGTATAGAAGGTGAAAGAATCAATTCTAGTGTCCATTTCACTTCGTATGACCTCGGCAATTTCTACTGCTAGCACGGCTGCACAAAGTTCAAGTCTTGGTATGGTATGTGCAGGCTTGGGTGTGAGTTTTGCCTTGCCTAGGACAAAACTACAGTGTGATTCTCCATTCAGTTCAGAGGTCTTCAAATAGGCTACTGCAGCAATAGCTTCAACTGATGCATCAGAGAAAATATGAATCTCTCTCCGGTTAGCAGTTGAAGTGGAACCTGGAACATAGCAACGGGGAATCTGAAGTTTTTCTAGTGACTTCAAAGAATATCTCCACCTTTCCCACTTGTGTTGATTCTCACTAGGCAAGGGAGTATCCCAGTCTATGTTCTCAGTAGACAACTGTCTTAGTAAAATCTTACCTTGAATGGTAACTGGAGCAAGGAAACCCAGTGGGTCATAGATGCTATTCACCACGGACAGGACTCCTCTCTTAGTGAAGGGTTTGTCACAAATTGACACTTGGAAGGTGAATTTGTCTTGCTTGATGTTCCACAACAAACCCAGACTTCGCTGTACAGGAGGCACATCTGTACCTAAGTCAAGTTTTTTTAGACTAGTGGCATAGTCCTCAGAGTGAAAGGCATTCATAAGTTCCTGGCTGTTGGATATAATCTTGTGCAGTCTAAGGCCCCATGCACACGAGACGCCGGTGCAAACTCTGCTGAACACACGTTTTTAAAGGCTAAAACCGGCGTTTAAAAACACCCGTTTTGCCGCGATTTTAGCGGCGTTTTACCGCGTTTTACCGCGTTTGCGTCTATTGGCGTTTAGTTAAGAAACATCATAAGACCCTCCCTAAGCTCAAAAAACATTATTATTTAACCATTTCAGCCATTTTGGGAGACCAGCAGCTGAGAGAGCAGCAGTGTACTTGTATTTAGCGTTTCACTTGCCACATCATCTGCCACAAACTGTGGATTGTCCACTTGCCACGTCACCTGATAAGTCACCTGGCCACGTCACCTGCCACAAGTTGTGAATTGTCCACTTGCCACGTCACCTGCCACGTCACCTGGCCACAAGTTGTGGATTGTCCACTTGCCACATCACCTGGCCACGTCACCTGGCCATGTCATCTGCCACGTCACCTGCCACAAGTTGTGGAATGTTCACTTGCCACGTCACCTGCCACGTCACCTGGCCACGTCACCTGCCACAAGTTGTGGATTGTCCACTTGCCACGTCACCTGCCACATCACATGCCATGTCACCTGGCCACGTCACATGCCACGTCACCTGACCACGTCACCTGCCACAAGTTGTGGATTGTCCACTTGCCACGTCACCTGCCACATCACCTGCCATGTCACCTGGCCACGTCACATGCCACGTCACCTGACCACGTCACCTGCCACAAGTTGTGGATTGTCCACTTGCCACGTCACCTGCCACATCACCTGCCATGTCACCTGGCCACGTCACATGCCACGTCACCTGACCACGTCACCTGCCACAAGTTGTGGATTGTCCACTTGCCACGTCACCTGCCACATCACCTGCCATGTCACCTGGCCATGTCACATGCCACGTCACCTGGCCACGTCACCTGCCACAATTTGTGGATTGTCCACCTGCCACGTCACCTGCCACATCACCTGGCCACATCACCTGCCACAAGTTGTGGATTGTCCACTTGCCACGTCACCTGCCACATCACCTGGCCACGTCACCTGCCACAATTTGTGGATTGTCCACCTGCCACGTCACCTGCCACATCACCTGGCCACGTCACCTGCCACAATTTGTGGATTGTCCACCTGCCACGTCACCTGGCCACGTCACCTGCCACAAGTTTTGGATTGTCCGCTTGCCACGTCACCTGCCACGTCACCTGCCACAATTTGTGGATTGTCCACCTGCCACGTCACCTGGCCACGTCACCTGCCACAAGTTTTTGATTGTCCACTTGCCACGTCACCTGCTACGTCACCTGCCACAATTTGTGGATTGTCCACCTGCCACGTCACCTGCCATGTCACCTGGCCACGTCACCTGGCCACGTTACCTGCCACAAGTTGTGGATTGTCCACTTGCCACGTCACCTGGCCACGTCACCTGCCACAATTTGTGGATTGTCCACCTGCCACGTCACCTGCCATGTCACCTGGCCACGTCACCTGGCAACATCACCTGCCACAAGTTGTGGATTGTCCACTTGCCACGTCACCTGCCACAAGTTGTGGATTGTCTACAGTGCAATGCAAGCAATTACAGTTTTTTTTCATATTTTTTTGATGGTTTTTCATCATTTGCCATCATTTTTGAGATTTCTAATGTAAAAAAATAGGTCACCTTTAAAAATGCTAATAAACGAAATCGCGGCAAAACGCCGGTACCGCGTTTTGCCGCGTTTAGCGGCGTTTAGCCGCGTTTTGCGTCTGAAACGTGGAAAACGTTTGCGTCTGAACCCATTTTTTTGCTTCTGGAAAAACGAGGTTAAACGCAACTGCCTAAAAACGGCAATAAACGAGACTGTGTGCATAGACACATAGGATAACATTGAATGGGTTCAGGAGCAGTTGAAAAAAGTGTCCAACTGCCTCTGAACGCGCGTTTAACAGCAAATAACAGCGTCTCGTGTGCATGGGGCCTAAGGTTTGCTACAGACAGCATCTCCTTTGTTCTGGTGAGAAGATCAATTGCTTCTTTAGCAGTTGGAAAGGACTTAAGTGCGTCGTCAACGTAGAAGTTTCTTTCAACAAATTGACGGGCATCAGATCCATATTAAACTTCTCCAGTCTGAGCTGTTCTCCTTAGCCCATAAGTTGCCACTGCTGGGAAAGGACTGTTACCGAAGACATGTACCTTCATGCGATAATCTATAACTTCCTTGTTGAGGTCATTGTCCTTGTGCCATAGAAACCTGAGGTAGTTTCTGTTGTCTTCTCTGACAATGAAGCAGTGAAACATCTGTTGAATGTCGGCCATTACTGCTACAGGCTCTTGTCTGAAACAAATCAAGACTCCTATTAGACTGTTGTTCAAGTTGGGTCCCGTAAGGAGCATGTTGTTAAGAGAAACACCTTCGTGCTGAGCACTGGAATCAAAGACAACTCTGATTTGGTCTGGTTTGCGTGGGTAATACACGCCAAAGGATGGAAGGTACCAGCATTCTTCTCCCTCCTTTAGTGGGGGAGCAGGCTCTGCATGATCTCTGTCAAATACATTTTGCATAAAGTCCACAAAGTGCTTTTGCATCTCTGGTTTCACTTTAAGGAGGAGAATCTACTGATGGCCTGCTGTAAGTTGTTGGGCAATCTCTCTCTTGGGAGATGAAAGGGTAGAGGTGCTACCCAGTTATTGGAGTCATCTTGAAAGAACTCATTGTCCATTACCTTAATGAATTCTTTGTCTTCCATTGAAGGAGCCAGTATGTCATCTTCACTGGTTGCATTAAACACTGTAGAGCCGAAGTCGCCATCATGGCAGGAGAAAGGGCTTGTGTCACCTGAGATACCATGTTGCCATTCGTGGCTGGCTATCTTCTCTTTCACCCAGTAGTGATGTGGGCATGGCTCAAAGTAAGTGTTTCGGCCATTTGGCAGAACATTTGTCTTGAATGACGAAATGTTGGTAGGTCTTTTCATTTTGCCTATGCAGACATTGCCTATGATGACCCACCCTAGATCCGTGCGCTGGGCAAATGGGGTATCTGGGGGTCCACTGACTTGTCTGTGTACCTTGTGAACTCTTAGAATGTCTCTTCCTAACAGAAGAAGGATCTGAGCATCTTTGTCAAGCGGCGGTATCTCATTTGCTATTACCTTGAGGTGAGGGTGATGGAAAGCAGCAGCTGGAGTAGGGATTTCTTCCCTGTTAGCAGGTATCTGATTGCACTCAACAAGTGTAGGTAAGGGTAATTGCAAGTTACCTTTGAGAGAAGATACCATGAGTCCATGAGCCCTTCTTCCAGAAACCTCTATAGTTCCACTACAGGTACCCAAGGTGTAAGGATGAGCTTCGCCTTTTATTTCAAATAGATTGAACAATTCCGATTTTGCAAGTGATCGATTGCTCTGATCGTCTAAGATAGCATATGCCTTTAGAGGCTTTTCTGGTTGATCCTTGTGGTATATGTTCACCAAGCATATCTTAGCACAGGACTTACCACAGCGGTCTTCTCCACAAACTTCAGTGCAGGATGAAGAAATTATGGTAGAATTAGGCACTTGGTCTGTATTCTCCCCGCCATGCGTTAACCTGGGAGGAGTGTTGGCAGGTTGTGCAGAGCTGGACTCAAGAGGATGGAGGGCTTGCACATGTTCTTCAGAGCCGCACTCTATGCACTTGATGGACACATTACAGTCCCTTGCAAAATGTTCTGTAGAAGCACAGCACCTGAAACATACCCTAAATGTCTTTAAAAGCTCCTTGCGCTCTTCCAGAGGCTTTTTTCTAAAGCCGATACATTTATTGAGGGGGTGTGGCTTCTTGTGTATGGGACACTCTCTGTTAGGGTTTTCAATCTTCCTACTCTGTTTGTTCGTGGCCAGAACTGTGGTAGGAGTGGGAAGGATGTCAGTCTTTTTCACGGACACTGGGCCTCTATGGTTTCTATAGTTGCCCTGAAGACTGGTACTCTTAGGAAAGGGTGAGAAGAGGCTGTACTCACCGTAGGAAAAACTTGGATCGTTCTTGGTCTCTGCAATTTTCCTTTTGAATTCACAGAAGAAAGAGAATGGAGGGAAGGAAACCTTGTTATCTCTTTTGTATGATGACCCTAGTGCAGTCCATTTCTCTTGCAAACTATACGGGAGCTTGGAGACAATTGGGTTTACCCCTCTTGGAGTGTCAAGGTAACTGAGTCCAGGTAGTTTTGGGTCTGTCTTGGCTAGCTGAAGCTCAAGGAGAAGGTCACTCAGTCTCTGGAACTCCTTGTTGTCCTTACCGGATATCTTTGGGAAAGTTTCCAGACGCATGAAAAAAGCATTTTCTATAGCTTCTGGACTGCCATAACTTTGCTCTAGTCGCTCCCATGCAGCTGTGAGGCCTGCAGTAGGATTGTCCATGAAAACCGATCTTAATGGCTTAACACGTGCAGCAGATAGAGGACCAAGCCATTTGATCAGCAGATTCAATTCTTGATCAGCTGTAATGCCAATATTGCTGATTGTAGTTCTGAAGGCACATTTCCAACTTCTGTAGTTCTCTGGTTGGTCATCAAAACTTGTAAGACCAGTCTTTGTGAGCTCTCTGCGAAGCATGTACCTCACAAACTCTTCTGTCTCAGTTGTCTCCGCCTTTATGTGAGATGCTGTTGGCTGTATGGTGCTGATTGCGTTATCTTTGACATTGTTGTTAAAGGACACAGGGAAATATGGTGCAGCAGATGCATCCAGGTGAGTTGCTTGCTTGAAGTCAGTTGTTCCAATGGTACGTTGATTCAAGGCTGTACCAATGACTGGAGATTGATGACTTGCTTGAAGCTTGCGCTGATGCTCTGTGACGTATGAAGGCAGGCAAGGTAGGCAGGTAGGAAATGCAGTGGAGTGATTTTGAGTGCAGGAAGTTGCTGGAACCTCTTTAACTTGAAGCTGTGAAGGAGTCTCTATGTAGTCGGGAGCATTGGAGACAATGGAGTGTGCACTGCAGTGGCTTAGGACATAGTCTTTAGTGCGTTTGAGGGGGTCTTCCATATCTGCTATGTTTAGGTTAATGCTGTCTTTCTCACTTGCACCTTCGTCTGCACTGATAGCTTGCTGTAGGACCTTTAGCTTTGCCATAGCTGCGTCATGTTTACACGGTTCATTTAAGGTTTCCATTGTTGCTCTTTGTCGTGCTGACTGCGCTTCCAACTCTGCCCTTTGACGTGCTGACTGCGCTTCCAACTCTGCCCTTTGACGTGCTGACTGCGCTTCCGACTCTGCTCTCTGAGCTTCCAACTCTGCTCTTTGACGTGCTGACTGCGCTTCTGACTCTGCTCTTTGACGTGCTGACTGCGCTTCCAACTCTGCTCTTTGACGTGCTGACTGCGCTTCCAACTCTGCTCTTTTTTCTGCATATGCCACCTGCACTTTGCTGGCTTCCACTTCAGCGCGGGCATTAATAAGTCGCTCACTGAGTGTCGAGTATCTTGAACTATGGGATCTTGACGAGTTTTTAGAACATCTGGTGGAAACAGATCTGTGAGATGCAGTGTCCTGTAACAGCTTTATCTTTGCTTCTGCCTTTAATCTGGTTTGCTGGATAAAACTGTCTCTTTCAATATTGAGAGCATTGACGCGCTTTAATTGCATCATCGCATTTTCTGACTTCATGTTTTGTAAGACATTAGTGAATTTGATGCTGGTAAGCTGATAAAGCTCATATGAGGCAGAAAGTTGTTTAATGGCGCCCTCTAGTGTCAGTAGTTCACGTTCAACAGACACTGTATTGGCTTCAGCAAGGATTTTCTCCCAGACTAATTCCAAGCTATTTGACAATTCAGTCCTTGAAGCTTCATAATTCTCCATTACTTTCCAAGTGGGTTTAACTGAGCGTTTGGGTAACTCAGTTTCTTCAGGAACTTGTGGGGAGGTAGATGTGAGTTCACATGCAGAAGCTTGGTCACTCATGATAGCAGACTGACTGTGAAAGCAGGCAGGATCTGTGTGCTGAAATATGACACTGTGTATTATTGTCCCGATTGTCCTTCCCAACCAGGCCTTTGTTTTGGTCGATGTTTCCGTCGTTACCATACTTTTCTACATTATTAGGAAAGTATGGTAAACCTAATTGTCATTTACCGCCACACCCCTTATGCCACTGTACATACCGCTGCCTTCTCCGGAACTGACCCTGACCTGCTAAACGACCACGCCTCTGCCTAACGCTAAACTGTACCTACCTCTGCCTGCCCTGGAACTGACCCTGGCCTGTTATACGACCACGCTTCTGCCTAACCCTAAACTGTACCTACCTCTGCCTGCTCTGGAACTGACCCTGGCTTGTTATACGACCACGCTTCTGCCTAACCCTAAACTGTACCTACCTCTGCCTGCTCTGGAACTGACCCTGGACTGTTTGACCACGTTTTTTGCCTGCCTCTTGGATTGATCTTTTACCCTGCTATGCTAATGGGGACACAGGGGTCTCACATATGTGAGGGGCTCCAGAATTGTTTTTCTGGATGAAGAAAACTAATTTTTTAGTTTTCTCATTCACGGATTAGGGTCTGGAGACTCGGAGGCTTCAAAGAGATTTGGGTGGGAGAAGCCTCTACCCCTGTCCCCATTCTTTCCTGGCCTGCTACTTGGACCATGTTCCTGCTTACTACCAGGACCAATATTTTAGCACTGCTGGCAATGTCTCTACTTGCACTGACCTTGGACTGTATATGGACAGTATCTCTGCCTGTACTGACTATGGACAATATTCCTGCCTGCTGCCTGGACAATTACATTCACTGACGCTGACCACGTCCCTGCCTGCTGCCTGGATCAGGGCTCTCCTTCTGTGGACAATTGCACTACTAAAACCACAGGTAATCTTTTGTTTACCATTTACTCAGCAGAATGTAGTTCAGGGTGTAATTCTTGGTATGTACATGCTATATGCTAGAAATATGAAGGGCCTTCAAAAATGTGATAGATTGTAAGGAAATTAGATGCGTAATTTATGTCCCTAGGTCACCTGATGGTGCTTCCTGGATATTGGGCCTCTATGTGGCCAGGCTGTGTAAAAGTCTCACACATGTGGTATCGCCATACTCAGGAGGAGTAAGAGAATATATTATGGGGTGTCATTTTTGCTATGTACATGCTATGTGTTGGAAATATCTTATAAATGGACAACTTTGTGTAAAAAAAATGTGTTTTTATTTTTTTTCCACATTTTCCAAAAACTTCTGGAAAAAAATGAACAGTTCAAAAGACTCATAATGCCTCATAGATTATACGTTGGGGTGTTTGCTTTCCAAAATGGGGTCACTTTGTTGGCGTTTCCATTGTCCTGGTGCTCCAGGGCCTTCAAAAGTGTAATAGGTGTTTGAGAGATTAGATGTGTAATTTATGCTCCTAGAACGCCTGAAGTTGCTACTTCAATGTTGGGCCTCTGTATGTGGCCAGGCTGTGTAAAAGTCTCACATATGCGGTACCGCCATACTCAGGAGGAGTAGGAGAATATATTTTGGGGTGTAATTTTTGCTATGTACATGCTATGTGTTGGAAATATCTTATAAATGGACAACTTTGTGTAAAAACAAAAGCGTTTTCATTTTTTTTCCACATTTTCCAAAAACTTCTGGAAAAAAATGAACAGTTCAAAAGACTCATAATGCCTCATAGATTATACGTTGGGGTGTTTGCTTTCCAAAATGGGGTCACTTTGTTGGCGTTTCCATTGTCCTGGTGCTCCAGGGCCTTCAAAAGTGTAATAGGTGGTTGAGAGATTAGATGTGTAATTTATGCTCCTAGAACGCCTGAAGGGGCTACTTCAATGTTGGGCCTCTGTATGTGGGCAGGCTGTATAAAAGTCTCACACATGTGGTACCGCCATACTCAGGAGGAGTAGGAGAATATATTTTGGGGTGTAATTTTTGCTATGTACATGCTATGTGTTGGAAATATCTTATAAATGGACAACTTTGTGTAAAAAAAATGCGTTTTCATTTTTTTTCCACATTTTCCAAAAACTTCTGGAAAAAAAATGAACAGTTCAAAAGACTCATAATGCCTCATAGATTATACGTTGGGGTGTTTGCTTTCCAAAATGGGGTCACTTTGTTGGCGTTTCCATTGTCCTGGTGCTCCAGGGCCTTCAAAAGTGTAATAGGTGGGGGCGTGTCCGGACGTGAGCGGCGAAAGACGTGGTTCTGAGGAGCTCCGCCATCAGCTATCCCTATCTAATGCCATCCGTGGCATTTAGACAAGGCCCAAACCCCCAAAACAGCTGTCCAGGCTCCGGGGAGCCCCCTGCATCAGCCTAAAGTCAAATTGGTCTTTCTGACCGCCGGACAGCTCCGCTATACGGCCCGCGGCCGCATCGGCTTCCCAGGGCCCCGCCGCCATCTTGCGGCCTACACTGTCCCCACACCCTCGGCGCTTGAGTTTCCTGGTCCGCCCGGCGGGCGGCGGCGGCAATCCCCCACACCGGTGGGGGGCCTTCCCCGCGCGGACCGGTGCGGGATCGTGGTGTCGCCGGAGAGCCGCCGTGTGCCCGCGACTGCATCGGCCTGCCAGAGCCCCGCCGCCATCTTGCGGCCTGCGTGATCCTCGCATCCTCGGCGCTCGGGTGCAGCGATCCACCCGGCGGACGTCGACGGCATTCCGCCACTCCAGAGGAGGACCTTCCCCGTGCCGACCGGCGCTGAGTCGCCGGGGAGCCACCGTTGGCCTGCGACCGCATCAGCCTACAATAGCCCCGCCGCCATCTTGCGGCCTACACGATCCCCGCATCCTCGGCGCTCTAGTGCTGCTGTCCACCCGGCGGGCGGCGACGGCAATCAGCCACACCAGAGGAGGACCTTCCCCACGCAGACCGGCGCTGAACAACTGGAGAGCCACAGGGGACAACTTGTGAGGCACATCGCAACTGAAACACAGGTGAGAGGTGGCCATCTTGCTACACCCCCGGAGCCCACAGTAGCCTCCCCACCCCTTGATAGCCTGCGGGACTACAGCATCATCTGGCCCACATGGGGGGTGTTCTCAGCCAGGGATTTGGGATCTCCTCGGTCCAGTGTTTGCCCTAGGGATCGCCGGGGCCCTGTCCCCACAGTCTATTGTAGCGGCCATCTTGCTGCACCCGACAGCAGTGTAGCCAGGACTCCACAGGCTCCTATAAGACACTCTGCAGAAATCCTAGTACTACCCAGCAAATCAACCTATCAACAATAGCCCCCATCATAGGTCCCCAATATATTCTGCCTCAAGAGACACTGCTGTACTTATCACTCCAAAGAGCGGCCATCTTGCTACACCCACACCCCATTAACCAGCTCTCCCTGGCTCCTAATTGCTTAACCCTTAATCTGATGGCCTCGCAGCCCCCTCATCAAGAAGTACATACCAACATTGCAGGCATGTAATGAATCATCTACCGGGGACATACGGGACAGGATGAGCTAAAAGTCACAATCAAATCTTAGAGGGGACGCATGCGCGGCGCGATGCAGATCACCATCTTCAATTAAGCCTTCCATCAGATCAGCGAGGATTTAACCCACACTGCATTGTTTAATCTCCACAAACTACCATATATTTTTTATAAATCCACCTTGCAGTTCATACTAGTGCATGCCGTCGGGCAAGAAGGCGTACAATCGCCGTGCGCAACAGCACTCTTTGGTCACATACTCATTACGCAACAAGGAACATAGAAAGATGGCCCATATGGGCGCTGGTTCTCCTTCGGTACAGTCTCCTACAGCTTCCAATATTCCTCAGCAGAAATCTGCTTCCACACATAACAATAGTGATCTCTCCTCCCAGATCACAAAATCAGATCTGGACTTCAGCTTAACCAAAATCTACGAAAAACTTGTAGACAAGATACAGTGTGAACTCCAAAAAACAACAAATACACTCACACAAGAAATAGCAACCCTGGGAGGTCGTACCGATATTCTAGAAACCAAACACGACGAGCTCTCACTTGCACACAACGATCTTAGAAAGGACTTTGAACTTTTAGCTGAAAACTACACGTACCTACAATCGCAAGTAGAAGATTTGGACAACCGCAACAGAAGGAACAACCTAAGGATTCGTGGTATCTCAGAATCAGTCACTGAACTGATGCCTGCAGTGTCTAAATTGTTCCACAGTCTCCTCCCTGACACACCCCCATCCTCATTTGCGTGTGATAGAATTCATAGGGCCCTGCGCCCTAAACCTCCCCCAGACAAACCTCCTCGTGACATCATTCTATGCATGAAAGATTTCATCATTAAGGAAAACATATTAAGAGCATCCAGAAATATGCATAATATCGAATTGGAGGGCACCAAAATCCAAATTTTTCCAGATATCTCACAGGCTACCCTGGAAAGAAGACGCAAAATGAAGGAGATCACTTCGGTATTACAATCAGCTCATATCAGATACCGGTGGGGTTTTCCATTTAAGTTAACAGTGCCACACAACGGGACAACCTATACAATATTCAACACCTCAGAAGGCAAGGATCTCCTTGTGAAGTTAGGTCTTCTAGATCCGGGAACAAATACAGGACCTCCAGCAACTCCCCACACCTCACCTATCTGGGCCACCCCAGCCACACGCCGTGATCAAAGGAGATGGCGACCATCATTCAGAAATTTAAACGCTTGAAGATAAAGATGGATCCCATTTGTGGCCCAAAACTTACCCCCCTTCTTTTATAAAAACCTTGCTCTTTTCCTCCTCCCCCCCTTTTTTTTTTTTTTTTTCTCTCCCTTTTGCAAGGTTCAAAATATCACTTTTACAGTTCGAATTGTTTGAGGTTGTTTTTCCTGATTATAGTAAACAACTGTACCACACGTTTATATGGTACCGGACCGGCATTACCACAGTTTCTTCTATACGACATTATATATCTAACATTTCTTCTTGCTCCTTTTTTATACAGTTTCGTTTGCTAATTTTTTATAAGTAACAGCATGCACTTATATAAAAAATGTTCTTTTTATAGCATCCTCGCTAAGGCTGATGTGCTCCGCCTGCGTTAGTTTGTCCCCCTGCTCACAAAAGACTCCAAAAGCATGGTCCAACTGGTGGATATTTTTCTGCTACTGATCCTGCTATCCTCCGTTCTAGTGGTGGAGGGTCTATTTGTGAGTAATGGACAGTATTGTCCAAATCAATACTTTTTTTGGTCAGGAAGTGCTTCTCACCCTGACCCCCTAATCATAAAAGTTAATTCACATAGTCATACTAAAACACTCTATATTTACAAAATGTCGAAAAGGTCAAACAAACTCTCTTTACCTCAATTAAAACATTATTATGGAATGTCATTGTACAATACAGTACTGTTATTTTCTATAAGTTTACTAGCTCTAATGTGCCACTGTTCAAGAGCCCTGTTCTTCATGGTTCTGTGGTATAGGCACAAAATGTTATTCAAAAAACAAAGGTCAACGAGGAAATATTTGAGCTGGATACGAATGTATAACCTGATATATTACATATATACACAGTTACAAATGGCAATACGATGTTGGCTAATTCCGCCTATATCTCAAGTAGCTTCACTTTCGATCTTAATGGCGATAATCAAATTATCAACTCCACTCCGATGTGGCTATATACCCAAACCTAGGCTTGACGACCCACTGCCATTTCTTCATAACCACCATCGCCCCTTAAAACCAATACAATGGGTCTCAGAGTGATTTCTCATAACGCCCAGGGTATTAATTCACCTCACAAGAGAAAGAAGGCCTTTCGCCATTATAAAAGATTAGGAGCTGATATAATCTTAATGCAGGAAACGCACTTTGCCACAGATAAACACCCTAAATTTTTTGACAAAAGTTACAGCCAATATTATTGCACTACTTATAACACAAAATCTAGAGGTGCTGCTATATTCATTAGAAACACAGTGTTATTTGAGGTTCAAAATATATTTAAAGATCCAGACAGTCGTTACTTGATCTTGAAAGGTTCAATCAAAGGACGTTCTATCACCATTGCCTCAATTTATGCTCCCAACGAAGCCCAGTCAAACTTTTTCACCAAATTTTTTGATACTCTAGACAATTATCACTCCACACATTTAATAGTGGGTGGGGATTTTAATTTAGCTGCCCATTCAGCTCTAGATAGAAGCAATGTTGTCCCATCCTCAAAAGCTTTCCCCAAATCCTTGAATAGATCACTATATAACCATCAATTAATAGACACTTGGAGAGCCCATAACATAGGATCCAAATCTTACACATTCTACTCCCATCCGCACAACTGCTTCGCTCGTCTTGACTACATCTTTTGCACCCCAATTCTACTTGCCAATTCCTCTAGAGCAGATATCCATCCGTGTCCTTGGTCTGATCACCACATAGTCTCCTTTGATACTTCACATATAGGTCTAGCCAACACAGCACACTCATGGCGAATAAACGATTCTTTGCTCACAGATCCCTCAAGCAACCAACAAATTCTATCTTACCTTGAACAATATTTTGCACAAAATGTAGCACCAGACATGTCCCCTACAACTATATGGATGGCACATAAAGCAGTAATGAGAGGTCATCTGATAAATATCGCCTCAATCAACAACAAATCCAAACTTGCAGACATTAGATCCCTAACAAAAGATCTAGATCACTTGTATCATAGAAACAATCAGAACCCATCTAGTGACCTACTTAAACAGATACAAGAGAAACGCACTACCTTAGACACATTATTAACATCAGATACTGAAAAAGCTCTCAGATGGTCTAAAGCTAGATTCTTACTCAACAGTAATTCTTATTCCACCATGTTTGCTAAAAAACTAAATCAATCTATGAAACCCCCACACACCTATAAATTAAGGAACCCTTCTGGTAATTTGGTATCCCATCCCAAAGAAGTCATGAAATTATTCTCGGACTTCTATAAAAATCTCCTGACCTCACCAAAAACACCTCCGAAACAGTCCTCCTTAGACTGGCTTAATAACATTACGTTACCCACTCTTACTAGAGATCAAATTGAATCTCTTAATGCCCCTTGCTCGGAGATGGAAGTTAACAAAATCATTGGAACACTAAAAATATCCACAGCCCCAGGCCCTGACGGCTATTCCACATCTTACTATAAAAAAATTTCCTCTACCATTACACCACACCTTACTAAACTGTATAATAATATCTTACAGGGTGGCCAATTCCCACCCGAGATGATTTTGGCTAATATGTCCCTACTTCCCAAACCAAATAAAGATCACTCCACCCCTCAAAACTACCGCCCGATATCAGTTATTAACAACAACCTAAAAATATTCGGCCGTGTATTAGCAGACAGATTATCAGCCGTTATCTCCCCATTAGTTGATCCTGATCAAACGGGCTTCATTCCCAACAGACAAATAACAGACAACATACGACTTACCACAAATATCATTCAAGACTCCAACATTCATTCCAGATCCACGCTGCTTCTTGGTCTTGATATACACAAAGCTTTCGACAGCGTTTGCTGGTCATATCTTGACACCCTTCTCCCAAAATATGGCATCAACAATGAATTTCTACATGGCTTTAAGGCTCTCTATCACAACCAACAGACACGTATTAAACTCCCAGGTAACAATTCTGACTTTTTTCCCCTGACTAAAGGTACCAGACAAGGTTGTCCACTCTCCCCCCTACTCTTTGCCCTCGCAATAGAACCCCTCGCCTGTGCAATTAGAAACAATACAAATATTAAAGGATATCTTAAGGGATCCAAGGAATACAAACTGAGTCTTTATGCGGATGACGTCCTTCTATTCATAACTGACCCTCTTATTTCCCTACCTAATCTAACTAAAACCCTGGACGTCTTTCATGATTTGACAGGTCTGGGAGTAAACCTATCTAAGTGCTCGGCTTTACCAATCAACATTCCCCCAGCATTAATATCCTCACTTAAAGACAAATTCTCATTCAATTGGCACGTAGATTCGTTTAGATACCTAGGTATTCAGATTACATCTTCATATAAAACGTTATATCAAGCAAACTACCCTCCTTTATTTAACAATATTAAAAACCTACTTAAACTATGGTCATCATATCAGATTTCTTTCTCGGGCAGGATAGTAGCCACAAAAATGATGATATTACCCAAACTTCTATTCTTTTTCAGAACCCTTCCACTTATTCTACCTAAAAAAACACTAGAATCTTTACAGAGAGAAATTAATAAATTAATATGGCAAAACAAGAAACCCAGATTTAGTTATTCCCTTATGTTTAGACCCCATTTAAAAGGAGGCCTCGGCATTCCAAACCTTTGGCTATATTACTTGTCGGCCAGATTCACCCAATTAGCCCAATGGTATGCCCCTTCATCCCAAATCCCTTGGCTCCTGTTCGAGGAAGAATCTATCCTTCCCTACAATTTACAAGGACTTCTCTGGTCCAATATCATCCCACCACAAAAAATAAGGCCCTTAAATCTCATCGTCACTCACACTCTTCAACTATGGAACAGACAAATCTCTAATTTTAAGTTATCCTCAGATGTTCCCCCCTTAGCTTCCTTTATGGGCGACCCACGTTTTTCCCCCCCAGATAGAGCTCAGGATGAAAATTTGCTAACATATTGGAAGTCACATAATCTAATACATTTAAAATCGCTCTCCCAAGACAATACATTTCTTACTTTCACCAGACTACAAACAAAATACAATATCTCTCCTACTGAACTAGAGATCTATGCGAAAATAAAAAAATTCTATGAGAAATATTACTCACTTACACTCCACCCCCCTTATACACAATTTGAGCAAATCTGTATCTCTTCCCCCCGTGACCGGGGTTTAATCTCCAGAATATATAAAAATTTAAATGAGACAAACATGCCTGATAAATCACATCCCATGCTACAATGGGAATCAGATTTAAATACCTCATTTACTCTTGATCAATGGGATACGATTTTTACAAATCTCCACAAATGTACCAGAACAACCTCGATTAGAGAATCGGCCATCAAACTACTTTATAGATGGTATCTTACTCCCGCTAAACTCAATTCATTTTATCCCTCAGTGTCCCCACTCTGCTTTAGGGGTTGCCCCACCCAGGGGACACTTTTACATATATTTTGGGATTGCCCCCACATTAAAGACACTTGGCATAAGGCAAATATTATAATAGATAAAATATCCTGTAGAAAGATCTCTCTTACACCCCAAATAGGCCTTTTATTCACCCCTATACAGGACATTCCAATGACTAGTACAAGGTTAATACATACACTCTTTAGTTCCATCCACTGGGCCATAGCATTTAATTGGCGCTCCACTACGGTACCTTGGCCACAAATTCTTAACCGCATGTCAAACATTAAGCTTTCAGAAAGAATTCATCACACATTATATGATTCTATGCCCCTTTACCAGAAAAAATGGACTCTCTGGGATACCACCTCTCTGGTCTAGTACCTTCCCGTTTTTTGTTTCTTTTTTTCCTCCCACTCTTAAAATATATACAATTGTCATTTAACCCTCTCTCCAATACAATGCTCTTGATTGACTCTATTTGAACAATATACATTTCTATACCAGTCTTAAGAAATAAGAAAAATAAATAAATTAAGAAAAGAAAAAAAAAATAAAAAAAAGAAGAACCTTTTCTCCTTCCTCTGTACAATGCTCAATATGTACAATGTTCATATATATACCTGTACCATCATTGTGATTTGTGTTTATAACTTGACCTTTTCTATAATAAAAATCGTTTGTAAACACAAAAGTGTAATAGGTGGTTGAGAGATTAGATGTGTAATTTATGCTCCTAGAACGCCTGAAGGGGCTACTTCAATGTTGGGCCTCTGTATGTGGGCAGGCTGTATAAAAGTCTCACACATGTGGTACCGCCATACTCAGGAGGAGTAGCAGAATATATTTTGTGGTGTTATTTGTGGAATGTACATGCCATGTGAGAGAAATAACCTGTTATAATGACAATTTGGTGTGAAAAAAAATAAAAATAAAAAAAATCTTCATTTTGCAAAGAATTGTGTGAAAAAATGGCAACCTCAAAAAACTAACTATGCCTCTTACTAACTACCTTGGAATGTCTACTTTCCAAAAAGGGGTCATTTGGGGGGTAATTGTTCTTTTCTGGCTTGTTAGGGTCTCAAGAAATGAGATAGGCTGTCAGTACATCAGGTGTAATCAAATTGATACATTTTCAGTGATTGGCACCATAGCTTGTAGACCCTATAACTTTCACCCAGACTAAATAATATCCACTAATTTCGGTTATTTTTACCAAAGATATGTAGCAGTATACATTTTTTCCCAAATTTATGAAGAAAAATTACTTATTTGCAAAATTTTATAATAGAAATTAAGAAAAATTCATTTTTTTACAAAATTTTCGGTCTTTTTTCATTTATAGCACAAAAAAACAACAACCCAGAGGCAATCAAATACCACCAAAAGAAAGCTCTATTTGTGTGAAAAAAAGGACGAAAATTTCATATGGGTATAGTGTTGCATGACTGAGTAATTGTCATTCAAAATGTGAGAGCACCGAAAGCTGAAAATTCGTCTGGTTAGGAAGGGGGTTTAAGTGCCCAGTTGTCAAGTGGTTAAACAGCTTCCTCCCTCATGGTGGACAGCTTGGGATCCCCTTTAGAATTGGATACCCCAGCCAGACTAGCCGGGCCTACCAAATAGCGATGCAGCCTTGGGCCAACGTGGCACCGAGGCCGAAATCACACACACATACCTCGCGCCAGGAGGGTAGCGAGGCAAACGCTGACCCCGAACAATAGCGTCTGCCCCTTAAGTATCCCTCCCAGCATGCACAGCGGGGCACCACTCCCACTGTACCGATGCCGAGAAAGGACACCCAATACACCATGGTCTGCCTGTATTCCAACATGGGCCTGAGGTGGTACCGCCACCTTCAGGCAACAAGGGAAAACACTACCAGGCACCACCATAGCCATAACAGAGGCAATTTAGATATAATCACATAGATCTGAGCCCAACTATTGGCTCAGACACCCCCTAAATTTACAATAGCGCCCCGATCATTGGGGGCAGGGCGCTACACATACAAATTGAAAGTGTTTAGGTTTGACCTCATATTATATGGTTTTGGTTAATCTAAAGGAAAATTGTATAAGAGAATTGTATAATGTATAGCCGGCCTAAGGCCTTATGTACACTGCTGGCTTTTGGAGTTATTTTGCCAAAGCCCCTGAACTCAACTCAATAAAAGCCTATGTGTCCATGTACGTGTAGCACACAGACCCCTTTACTGCCGTCCTCCATTCGCAGTCGGGCACACCTGCTACTTGCCCGGTATCCCCCCTTGTGTAGAGGGGCGAGCAGTGTTATTATTTGGGTCTTGCAGCAATTACCTCCCTCAAGTGGATCCCCTTTCTCCGTTGTCTAGGTAAAAGTTCCTCAGAATAAGGCCAATGTCCACACAGGAGTAAAACCCAAGCAGCAAGGTTGTATTCTTTATATTTGCAGCAAACTTGAATAGAGAGTAGGAAAATTAGAGAAGTAGGGGGATAAGGTTCAGGCACGCAACACTTAAGACACAGTGCAACTCTTTCGTCGCCACTCAAGCCTGAGTGGGTATTGCTCACCCGGATAGTCCCTTTATGAGCGGTCCTAGCAGCCGGGATGGAGCACGGATAAACGGTTCAATAGTCCCGAACCTCCCAGCCAAGCAATAATGAGAGAAACCTTTGTACCAAATTGGTGTATTGCAGGGCTTGTAATAAAGATGACGATGGATCCCTCTTTAGGCGAGTTTCCAGGCCTTTTCCCGAGACAGCAGTGCCATCGCTAGTCTGCTCTGGGACTAATCCTCCCATGGTCTCCTTTCCTAAAGGTTGGCTCCCTACAGGTGGGCAGCCTGGGATCCTTCTTCAGTTGTAGGCCCTAGCTGAAGGTGCTGGACCTACCAGGTAGCGATGTAGCCTCAGGCTGAAGGTGCCCAAGACTCAAAAACACACGCGCACCTCGTGCCATACGGGCCACGAGGTGCACACACAGGACCAAGGGGTCCCCTGGAGCGAACAAACCCCAATGGCGTCTGCCCCTTATGTACCCTCTCCCAGCATGCACAGTGGGTAGACCACGCCCACTGCATGGCTGCCGAGAGAGGACACCCAAGGTGTTGTGATACCCCCCTTGTGGTTCAACCTGAGCTGGTGGTGACAGTGCCACCCACAGGCACCAGGGAACACTACTACCAGGCAGCATCACACCCAGAGCAGAAGCAATTTAGAACAATCGATTGGTCTGAGCCCAACTACTGGCTCAGACCACCCCTAAATTTATACATAGCGCCCCCAAATATGGGAGGGGCGCTACACACACATAGGCTTTTATCAGAGTTTAGGAGCAACAGAACTTGGGGGCAGTTAAATGTCCCTCTTCTGAATGCAGTAGACTGCACATTCAGGAGAGGAACGTTTTAGCAAAAAAATTTAAACGCTGCAAAAATTGCAGCAAAAACATGGTACTACTTTTGTGCCGTTTTTAGCATTTTTCTTCTGCCGGGAGAGTTAATTTTAGGAGTGGCCAGTGTGCATGTAGCCTTAGAGAGACAGATATGTTACAGTCTAGCAAGGGTTTGAATGCTTGCCTACTCTATCCAAAATGCAAGAAAAATAAATAAAGTTTGATTACTTCCGGGGCTGCTGGATTAACAGGGCCTTTCTACTGGTGATTTCCCCCTTAGCTGCACCTAAACACTTAGGCTACTTTCACACTGAGGCGCTGGATGTGCTGGCGGTATAGCGGCGCTATTTTTAGCGCCGCTATACCGTATTTTTTCCCGCGATTTGCGGGCGCTAGCGGGGGGATTTTAACCCCCGCTAGCGGCTAAAAATGGGTTAAAAACGCCCGCAATACCGCCTCTTTGCAGCGTTTTACGGGGGTTTTGGAGGCGCTACCCCATTGATTTCAATGGGCAGGGGCGCTATAGGAGCGGTATTTTTACCGCTCCTATTGCGCCTCAAAGATGCAGCTTGCAGGAGTTTTTTGACCCTCCTGCAAGCGCAACGCTCCAGTGTGAAAGCCCTCAGGCTTTCACATTGGATACAATTGAGCGGCTTTTTTGGGGCGCATTGCAGGCGCTATTTTTAGCGCAATAGCGCCTGCAAAGTAGACTTGTGCACAACGGAAAAATTTGTTTCGCTTCGGTTCGTTTCTTTTCGGTCCTGTTGATTCGTAATCGTTCGTAATTTTGCTAGACGGGATTTTTCGTGTTCGGACTAATTTGTATTTTCGCAAGTGACATTTTTCGTTGAATCGGAATGATTCGTATTAATGTAAGCCTTATTTTTCGTTGATTTATAATTCGTACTTTCGGTAGAGTACATTGTTTTTCGTTGATTCTGGACACAACTTTTTTTGGGTTCGTTGATTCGTAATTTTCCATGTCTCTCTCACAACGACGCTGCCTATTATGCCTAATGTGCTTCGAATGGATTTGTACTTTTCTAAATACATAGCGGTTATTTGTAACGATTCAAAATCTCGTATTTTACTTTCGTTTTTTACATGCGGCTATAGCCTCTGCCCCTGTACACCATTTTGAGAGGGTTCAGCACGGTGAGGGAGAAGCAGAGAGCAGAGCAGAGTGTTATTGTGCTTCGAATGGATTCGTACATTCAGAGGCGGCTCTAGGCTTTGTGAGGCCTTAGGCAAATCTGAGACATGAGGCCCCACTCACTCCCATAATGGGAAAAATAATTCAAGCAATAGAAATTAACTGTATAAATTGCATATATTAAGAGTTTTAAAGTCTATGAACTATTTAATCAATATATATATTACATATATATAATATATTACACGCATATTTCTCCATTTACATGAAGGTCAGGTTAATATAACCCAGCCAGCACAGAGCTCCCCCATATATCAGAGTCTGCAGGATTCCCCCTTACATTGCAAGGGAACTCTGATATAAAGGGGAATGCTGCGGATCATGATCTAAGGGGGAACTCTAATGTAAGGGAGGGGGGAAACTCTGGTGACCAAAGATTACCTTTATATCAGAGTCCACTGCATTCCCCTTTACGTCACAGTGTTCGAAACTTGCATTTAAAATGGGAACTCTAATGTAGAGGGGGCTCTGGAGCACCTTCCGCAGAGTGAGAAAGTCAGACATGATACAAGAGATGGTCAGAGACTGCAGACATAATACAAGAGATGGTCAGAAACTGCAGACATGATACAGGAGATGGTCAAAGACTGCAGATATCATACAGGAGATGGTCAGAGACTGCAGACATGATACAAGAGATCACCCATCAAATGCAGCCACTGTACACATCAAATGCAGCCACTGTACCCATCAAATGCAGCCACTGTGCCCATCCAATGCAGCCACTGTGCCCATCCAATGCAGCCACTGTGCCCATCCAATGCAGCCACTGTGCCCATCAAATGCAGCCACTGTGCCATCAAATGCAGCCACTGTGCCCATCCAATGCAGCCACTGTGTCCATCCAATGCAGCCACTGTGCCCATCAAGTGCAGCCACTGTGCCCATCAAATGCAGCCACAGTTCCATTAATTGCAGCCACAGTGCCCCATTTATCCACATCTCTTGTGGGGTGTCTAGAGCCACCCCTTTTGTGGCAGACAGCATCTGTTTGATTGCAGGGGAGGATATGTGCTAGGGGGGCTTTGGGAGGGGAGAAGACGTGCTGGGGGGCAGGGCTGGACTGGGACCAAAATTTGGCCCTGGACTTCACCCAGACCGACCCACTTTAATTCAATAGAATGCTGCCCCCCACCCCCCCAAAAAAAAATCACGCCCACCAAAAGGCCCCTACATCCATTATTGTATATCATGAGAGGGTGAGCGAGAGGGGAATGAGAGAGAGAGAGAGAGAGAGAGTGAGGGTTGAGGGAAAGGGGATAAGAGGGGGTGGGGGAGAGAGGGGGTGAGTGTAAGAGAGAGGGAGTGAGTGTAAAAGAGAGGGGGTGAGTGTAGGACCCCTTTCACACTGAGGTGTTTTTCAGGCGCTTTTGGGCTAAAAATAGCGCCTGTAAAGCGCCTGAAAAACACCTCCACTGCAGTCCCAGTGTGAAAGTCATCCAAGCAGCATCTTTGGGGCGGTGGAGGAGCGGTGTACACACTGCTCCTGCCCATTGAAATGAATGACTGAGAGACAGAGGAGGGGTCTGAGAGACAGAGGAAGGGTCTGAGAGACAGAGGAGGGGTCTGAGAGACAGAGGAGGAAGCTGAGAGACAATGGGAGGGAGCTGAGAGACAATGGGAGGGAGCTGAGAGACAGAGGGGGAGCTGAGAGACAGAGGGGGAGCTGAGAGACAGAGGGGGAAGCTGAGAGACAGAGGGGGAACCTGAGAGACAGAGGGGGAAGTTGAGAGACAGAGGGGGAAGCTGAGAGACAGAGGGGGAAGCTGAGAGACAGAGGGGGGAGCTGAGAGACAGAGGGGGGAGCTGAGAGACAGTGGAGGGGAGCTGAGAGACAGTGGATGGGAGCTGAGAGACAGTGGAGGGGTCTGAGAGGCAGTGGAGGGGTCTGAGAGACAGGGGGAGCTGAGAGACAGAGAGGAGAGCTGAGAGACAGAGGAGGAGAGCTGAGAGACAGAGGAGGGGTCTGAGAGACAGAGGAGGGGTCTGAGAGACAGAGGGGGGGTCTGAGAGACAGAGGGGGGGTCTGAGAGACAGAGGGGAGCTGAGAGACAGAGGAGGGGCTAAAAGAGGGGGGACTGAGAGACACGGGAACTGAGAGACAGAGGGGGGGACTGAGAGACAGAGGGGGGGACTGAGAGACAGAGGGGGGTCTGAGAGACAGAGGGGGAGCTGAGAGACAGAGGGGGAGCTGAGAGACAGAGGGGGAGCTGAGAGACAGAGGGGGGGCTGAGAGACAGAGGGGGGGGGCTGAGAGACAGAGGGGGAGCTGAGAGACAGAGGGGGGGCTGAGAGACAGAGGGGGAGCTGAGAGACATAGGGGGGGCTGAGAGACAGTGGAGGGGGCTGAGAGACAGTGGAGGGGGCTGATAGACAGTGGAGGGGTCTGAGAGACAGAGGGGGGAGCTGAGAGACAGAGGGGGAGCTGAGAGACAGAGGGGGGAGCTGAGAGACAGAGGGGGGAGCTGAGAGACAGAGGGGGGAGCTGAGAGATAGAGGGGGAGAGCTGAGAGATAGAGGGGGAGAGCTGAGAGACAGAGGAGGAGAGCTGAGAGACAGAGGAGGGGAGCTGAGAGACAGAGGGGGGGAGCTGAGAGATAGAGGGGGAGAGCTGAGAGACAGAGGAGGAGAGCTGAGAGACAGAGGAGGGGAGCTGAGAGACAGAGGGGGGTCTGAGAGATAGAGGGGAGCTGAGAGACAGAGGAGGGGCTAAAAGAGGGGGGACTGAGAGACACGGGAATTGAGAGACAGAGGGGGGACTGAGAGACAGAGGGGGTCTAAGAGACAGGGGGGTCTGAGAGACAGAGGGGGGAGCTGAGAGACAGAGGGGGAGCTGAGAGACAGAGGGGGAGAGCTGAGAGACAGAGGGGGAGAGCTGAGAGACAGAGGGGGAGAGCTGAGAGACAGAGGGGGAGAGCTGAGAGACAGTGGGGGGGTCTGAGAGACAGTGGGGGGGTCTGAGAGACAGAGGGGGAGCTGAGAGACAGAGGAGGAGAGCTGAGAGACAGAGGAGGAGAGCTGAGAGATAGAGGAGGGGTCTGAGAGACAGAGGGGGGTCTGAGAGACAGAGGGGGGGTCTGAGAGAAAGAGGAGGGGTCTGAGAGACGGAGGAGGGTCTGAGAGATAGTGGGGGGGCTGAGAGACAGAGGAGGGGGCTAAAAGAGGGGGGACTGAGAGACAGAGGGGGGGACTGAGAGACAGAGGGGGGGACTGAGAGACAGAGGGGAGGGCTGAGACAGACCACATAGCACTGTCCCTTTCTACAGTCCCTCCTCTGCTCACCTCCCCGCTGTCTCAGTGTTCTGGCATGTTTGTGTAGGATGCCAGGTACCTGATGGCCAGCAGCGGCAGCGCCGAGTCTCCCTCTTGATCCGGGGGGTGCTCACGCTGCTCTGCTCCTTACAGCGGCACATGGTCTCTTCCTCCGGGCTCCCAGTCAGCCTGCCCTCCGGCCCAGGCCACATGGTTCCTGGAGCAGAGAGGAGGTGGAGGAATCGAGGTTCTGGGAGCGCCGGGGTGGCCGCGCTCGCTACTGTCCGCCTCTTCGGTGGTCAGGGAGGGGGTGGAGCTCTTCTCCCTCGGAATTTTACATCCAACTGCCCTCCTCGATGGCCATCTTCCCCGAATCCCCACCGCTGTTTGCTGCCACACTCCCGCTGCCACCGAACTGCATAAAAAAACGGGTCACAAAAAAAAAAAATTTGTGTGGGCCGTTTTTTTTTTAAAACGGCCCACTGAGCTATCAGCCCACCAGGAAACTCCCGGTAGTCCCTATGGCCAGTCCATCCCTGCTGGGGGGTGGATTTCATATCCAAGCCCCCTTGTAGCACAAGTCCTAAAGTGCCCCCTAGCACACAGTGGCATCACTAGGGTTGGTGTCACCTGGTGTGGCAGAACATGGTGTCACCCCCCTGCACTTAGCAGGCTAGTGCGTCGGTGTGGCTCTCCCCCCTTAACCTGCCACAATGGATGGAGCAGGTATGGGATTGAGGGGGGGGGGGAATAGAGTTGGAATGGGATCGGGGGAATGGATAGAGCCAGAATGGGATCGGGGGAGGGGGAATAGAGTTGGAATGGGATCGGGGTGGGGTGGATGGAGCCGGGATTGGATGGGGGGTGGATGGAGCTGGGATGGTATTGGGGTGGGGTGGATGGAGCTGGGATTGGATCGGGGGGATGTATGGACCCAGGATGGGATTGGTGGGGACTGAATGGAGCTGGGATGGTATGGGGGGATGGATGGAGTTGGGATTGGATCGGGGGGATGGATGGTGCTGGGATGGGATTGGGGTTAGGTGGATGGAGCCGGGATTGGATGGGGGGTGGATGGAGCTGGAATGGGGGGTGGATGGAGCTGGGATGGTATGGGGGATTATATGGAGCTGGGATGGTATTGGGGTGGGGTGGATGGAGCTGGCATGGGATAGGGGGTGGATGGAGCTGGGGTGGGATGGGGGGAGGGATGGTATTGGGGATTGGATGGAGCTGGGATGGTATTGGGGTGGGGTGGATGGAGCCGGTGTTCTAACATCCTGGGTCCCCCATCAGATAGTGCCCGTGTAAGACTGCGCATGCGCAATCGGAGATGACGGAGATCTCTGAGACTGAACAGCTGTTCCATCAGCTGTAGTTGGAGCATGTGCAGTTAACACGGCGCTCGCTCCCGCCGATCGTTGTATCAGATGGGGACCCATCTAGATAGAAGAGCGCTGACCGCGCTCAACTCAATACAGCAAGGGGCGGGATGGTTATATAAAAGGGGCGGGTGTATTATTGAGGATCCATCTCGATAGGAGAGCTCTGGCCGCGCTCAGTCAAATACAGCAAGGGGCGGATATGATTATACACGCAGAACGAGCGCGGCCAGCGCTCTCCTATCGAGATGGGTCCTCAATAATACACCCGCCCCCTTTATATAACCATCCCGCCCCTTGCTGTATTGAGTTGAGCGCGGCCAGCGCTCTTCTATCTAGATGGGTCCCCATCTGATAGTGGCGGGAGCGAGCGCCGTGTTAACTGCGCATGCTCCAACTACAGCTGATGGAACGGCTGTTCAGTCTCGGAGATCTCTGCGATCTCCAATTGCGCATGCGCAGTCTTACCCGGGCACTATCTGATAGGGGACCCAGAATGATAGGACACCGGGATGGGATGGGGGGATAGATGGAGCTGGGATTGGATCGGGAGGGGGGGATGGATGGATATCCTCTCCCCCAAATCACTCCAAGTGAACACTTTGCTTGTCCCTGTCCCTCACCCTCTTCTTCATGCCCCCTCCCCTCCCCTCCTCGAGTCCGACTCACTTTTAGATTAATCAGACTCTCAAGACCAGCGTGCTCTCGGTACAGGTAGTATGCCTCCTTCCCTCCTCCTCTGACCTCTGTCCTGTGGTCAGGAAAACATTACAGCACAGGAGGAGGAGGGGCGGCTTCACTTCGCTCCGCTCTGCAGTGCACTCACTGCACTGTGTGTGTGTCACGCAGCTGGGGAGAGATGCCGGGTCGGCTGCAATGCACAGTAAAGTGGAAGCTCGCGGCGTGCGGGAATGGAGACACCCTGCACAAGCCGCGGGCCTTGCCGCGGGACTCTGATTCGCCGGAACTCTGGATCATATTGCAGGACGGTCCCGGCGAATCATCAAGGTTGCGGTATGGGCAAATTAGGCGGCCGCTAGGCGAGGCCTCTTTAAGGGGGCGAGGCCTAAGGCGACCGCCTAATTTGCCTAATTAGAGAGCCGCCTCTGCGTACATTCGTAACTTTTTTCATAACGAATTATGCCGAAGACATTCGGGCATTCGCTATTTGCGATATAATTTATTTCGGATTCGGTTTTATTCGTAATTGCTTTGTTCGGAAATTCGAATGCTTCCGAATGTCCGAAAGTTGCTAAATTCAGACGAATTTTGATTCGTTACGAAACGAATTGCACAAGCCTACTGCAAAGCGCCTCATTGTGAAAGGGGCCTAACAACCCACCAACAGTAATCAACCTACACGCTGCCACTCTGTCAATCTTCTTTTTGCTATTTTATTGGCTCCATTGTCCAGGGGAAAGAGCAATAAAGTACAGGATACCTCAAAAACAACAGCAAAACTTCCATTCATCACAACGGATTAGTGTTCTTCAGTAGATAGAGAGAGAAGATATAATCAGGTTAAGGTCAGGATTAAGGTCAGGATTTTGTGCAGGCCAGTCAAATTCCTCCACCCAAAAACTTGCTCATCCATGTCTTTATGGCCCTTGCTATGTGCATTGGTCCAAATCATTTGTGGGAAGAAAGATTATGGTGTGGGGTTGATTTTCAGGGGTTAGGCTTGGCTCCTTAGTTCCAGTGAAGGGAACTCTTAAGGTGTCAGCATACCAAGACATTTTGGACAATTTCATGCTCCCAACTTTACGGGAACAGTTTGGGGATGGCTCCTTCCTGTTCCAACATGAATGCGCACCAGTGCACAAAGCAAGGTCCATAAAGACATGGATGAGCGAGTTTGGGGTGGAGGAAATTAATTGGCCTGCACAGAGTCCTGACCTCAACCCGATATAACACATTTTGGTTGATTTAGAGCGGAGACTGTGAGCCAGGCCTTCTCGTCCATATCAGTATCTAAACCTACAAATGCGCTTCTGGAAGAATGGTCAAACATTCCCAAAGACACAATCCTAAACCTTGTGGACAGCCTTCCCAGAAGAGTTGAAGCTTTTATAGCTGCAAAGGGTGGGCCAACCTAATATTGAACCCTACGGACCAAGACTGGGATGCCATTAAAGATCATGCGTGTAAAGGCAGGTGTCACAATACTTTTGGTAATATATTGTGTGTATATCTATATCTATATCTATATATATTGTGAGGGGGTTAGCTCGGCAGCGGGTATGTGTGACCCCCGGGATGGGCTCCCCACCCAAAAACAGGCCCAGCAGACGGAGGTTGTGGTTTTCAAAATCAAAAAGGTGCGGTTTATTTTCTATTTACAGTGACAAAAACACAGCAAGGCAAAAAAAACATAAACAAAATAAATCCTGGTCAACTTGACCTCTGACTAAACATACAGGTTTCCTAACTAACAACTGGGATCAGCCTAGTGCTGTCCTAGTCCCTGGTTTTAAATGTCCAAGCAAAATATAGCCACACAGGCTTTCTCTCACCGCACAGGGGTTCACTCTCCCTAGACAGTCCACACAGGTCTGGTTCCAGGCATGAGCTAACATCTAATGAAGCTGGGCTTTCTTATAGAGGCCTAAATGAGCTGACAAGGTTCAGCTGGTCTCATCAACTCCCTGTCTGCACGACGCCCAGCCCTCTCCCTAGAGGTATGAGTCATCCATGAGCACACTAGCCTTATACAACTCTCCACCTAGTTGTACAAATCGGCGTAAAGCCTGAATCTGGGCGAAATATATCTACCCCCCTGGATGCAACCAGGTGACTTTACCTTCCTGCTGTCACATACCCCCCCCTCTTGTTTTAACCTCGGGGTTGGAACACCAGCAATCAGGCATTCATGTACTCGAGACAAAGCATCCACATTCCCCATTTGAACGCCAGGGCGATGCTTTACTGTGAAGTTGAATTCCTGGAGGGCCAGGAACCACCTATTCACTCTTCTATTTGTTTCCTTGTTTTGAGCCATCCACTTTAACGGAGCGTGATCCGTAACCATGTCAAAGTGCCTACCTAGCAGGTAGTACCGAAGGGAATCTAGAGCCCACTTCACCGCTAAACACTCCTTTTCAACGGTGGCGTAATTTACCTCATGGGACTTCAACTTCCTGCTGAGGTAAATGACTGGGTGCTCTTCCCCGTTCCAGACCTGGGACAATACTGCTCCTAACCCCACATCTGACGCATCACTTTGTACGACAAAGTCTCTAGAGAAGTCGGGTGAGTACAACACTGGCTGGCTACATAAGGCTTGTTTCAAGAATTGGAATGCTGCCTCAGCCTCGGGGGTCCATTTAATCATGACCGACCCTTTCCCCTTCGTCAGGTTGGTTAGGGGCACAGCCTTAGAAGCAAAGTGGGGAATGAATCGCCGATAATACCCAGCGATTCCCAGAAAGGCTCGTACCTGCTTCTTGCTGTTGGGACGTGGCCAACTCTGGATGGCCTCGACTTTGTTGAGTTGGGGTTTTATTACTCCCCTCCCAATGGTGTACCCAAGATATTTGGCCTCCTCCTGCCCAATGGTACACTTCTTGGGGTTAGCCGTAAACCCTGCTTCCCGAACAGAGTCCAGGACTGCTTGCACTTTTGGCAGATGTGAGGCCCAATCTGTGCTATGGACAATTATGTCATCCAGGTAAGCCGCAGCATACTTCCGATGGGGCCTCAGCATCTGGTCCATTTTCCGCTGGAATGTGGCCGGCGCATTCTGTAACCCGAACGGCATTCTTTTATATTGGAACGCCCCGTCTGGGGTTACAAATGCGGTTTTCTCTTTGGCCGACTTGGCCAGGGGGATTTGCCAATACCCTTTTGTGAGGTCAAGAGTCGTCATGTATCGGGCTGTTCCCAGCCGGTCGATCAACTCATCTATACGTGGCATGGGGTAGGTGTCAAATTTTGTAACTTTGTTCAACTGACGAAAATCGTTACAAAATCGCCAGCTCCCATCCGGTTTAGGCACCAACACGATGGGACTAGACCAATCACTTTGGGACTCCTCTATCACCCCTAAGTTCAGCATTTTCTGTACTTCCTCCCGTATTGCCTCCCGTCGGGCCTCTGGGATCCGATAGGGTTTTAACTTCACCCTTTCACCGGGCGGGGTAATAATGTCATGCTCTACCCCAGATGTTTGTCCCGGCAGCTCAGAGAATACCTCCTTGTTGCGAAGCACAAACTCCTTAACCTCCTGTTGTTGGGGTTGTGACAAGGTGGCTGCGATTCCAACCTCAGGAATCACGCAACCAGTTTGAGCTGGTGACCAAGTGTCTGCGACTAGGGACTCTCTATCCCTCCAGGCTTTCAACAGATTAACGTGATAGATCTGTTCGGGCTTTCGCCTTCCTGGTTGTCTGACCTTGTAATTCACTTCGCTCACTTTTTCCATTATCTCGTAGGGGCCTTGCCATTTGGCAAGGAATTTACTTTCAACCGTAGGGACAAGTACCAATATCCTATCCCCCGGGGAAAAGGTACGGGTCTTGGCTCCACGGTTGTACACTCTCTGCTGTGCCAACTGCGCTTGGGCCAAATGTTCCTTCACGATGGGCATTACCTGTGCAATTCGATCTTGCATCAGGGCGACATGCTCAATCACACTCCTGTGGGGAGAACTCTCACTTTCCCAAGTTTCCTTGGCAATATCCAACAGCCCTCTTGGGTGTCTCCCATACAGTAACTCAAAGGGGGAGAATCCCGTAGAGGATTGGGGCACCTCCCTAATAGCAAACATCAAATAAGGAAGTAGACAGTCCCAATCCCTTCCATCTCTATCCACCACTTTCTTCAACATTTGTTTTAGGGTTTTGTTGAATCTTTCAACCAGCCCATCGGTTTGGGGGTGATACACAGATGTACGCAATTGCGTCACTTTGAACAATTTACACAGCTCTTTCATAACCCGGGACATAAAGGGTGTACCTTGGTCCGTAAGCAGTTCTTTACAAATACCCACCCGGCTAAAAACAAGAGATAGCTCTTTGGCTATGGTTTTGGCCGAGGTATTTCTGAGAGGGATCGCTTCTGGATAACGGGTGGCATAGTCCATTATAACCAATATGTACTGGTGCCCCCTAGCGGACTTGATTATAGGACCTACCAAATCCATTGCGATTCTCTCAAACGGGACCTCAATGATGGGTAGAGGGACCAGCGGGCTACGGAAATGTGGCATCGGGGCCGACCTCTGACACACAGGGCAGGAGGAACAATAATTTTCTATGTCCTTCATCACCCCAGGCCAATAGAATCTCTGTAATACCCTCTCTCGGGTTTTCTCTGTCCCCAGATGACCTCCAAGAATGTGCCCATGGGCCAACTCCAACACCAACTTCCTGTAAGGTTTGGGCACCACAAGCTGCTCAACGGTTTCTTCTGCCCTTTTTGCCACCCGATACAGTAGGTCCTTCTCTACGCTGAAGTATGGGTAAGTGCCGGTATTATCTGGGTTCACTAACTCGCCATCTATTTTCACTACGTTTTCCCGTGCCTTTATTAGGGCGGGGTCTTTCAACTGTTCTGTGGCAAAGTTTTCCCTGTGAACCTCAAGATCAGAAAACTCCACAGACGGTAGGTTTTCGTCTGAGGAGGTGGGCTCCTCTCCAGTTTCTTGAGTCTCCCCTGCCAATACTGACAAGGGAAATTCCGGAGAGTCCTCACCACTCTCAGGGGAGTTCTGGCTATCACATTCCTGGTACATAGGGGCACCAGTGGGGGGCTCAGGATCATCCCACAGTTCCCAGAACTTCGGAAAATCCCTTCCCACAATGGCGTCATGCGGTAACTGAGATACTAAGCCCACTGGATGAGAGAGGGTACCTTTGGGGGTCTCGAAACACACTGTAGTCACTGGATACTCTCGGGTGTCCCCATGCACACAAATAACGGCTACCTTGCTATTCCCAGAGACCTCTGTTTTAACTAACTCAGCCTTTATCAGGGTCACAAGGCTACCTGAATCCAGCAATACCACAACATTTCTACCATTAATACACATTTTGCATAAATGTTTCTCAGTTCCCCGAATGGCAGTGCATGCGACTGTCGCACACAGCGACTGACGTCTGCCCGTCAGAAAGTCACACTGCATGGGTTCCTCCACAACCGGGCAATTTGCTGCAATATGTCCCGCTTGCCGGCAGCGGTAGCAAACGATCCTTCTTGCGGCCTCTTGAGCCGCTGATTTCCCAGGCTGTTCTCGCCAAACTTGGGGTAGAGCTCCCACCCTCTCACTCTCTCCACCCTCACCCCTTGGAATCCTCTTATCCGCCCCTGGGGATGGTCTGGTCTTAGGGTGGAAAGTCCGAGTGTCTCTGGAAGAGGCCGTCAGGTTCTCTGTAGCCAAGTATTTCTCCACACGATCCACAAGACCATCGGCCGTCTCTGGGTCTCCATGGCTTACCCACTTTTGGATGGCAGTAGGAAGAGCTCTCAAAAACCGATCCATTACAACACGTTCCACAATCTTTGGTGCGGACAAAGTCTCTGGCTGTAGCCACTTTCTGCTCAGGTGAATGAGATCATACATTTGAGACCTGGGGGGTTTTCCAAGCTGGAAAGTCCAGTTATGCACACGCTGAGCCCGGACAGCCAGGGTGACACCCAGCCTTGCCAATATTTCAGCTTTTAGCATCACATAGTCTTTTGCTTGGTTAGGCTCTAGGTCATAGTAAGCTTTCTGCGATTCACCAGTTAACAGAGGAGCCACTAGTCCAGCCCACTGCTCCTCAGGCCACTTTTCTCTTTCAGCGGTCCTTTCAAATGTGGTCAAAAATACCTCTGGATCATCCTCTCCAGTCATTTTTGTCAATAAACGACTCACCCCAAAGGACGCGGTATTAGTGGGACGGCTTTCCTCACTGGTCTGCGGACGTTGCTGCATTACTGCTTCCATCTGTTGTTGTAGTCTCTGCTCTTGCTTCTGCAACAGGTCTATGAAGCGGGCCTCAGATTGCTGTTGGGCTTGTTGCTGAGCCTCCAGACTCTGTTGTAAAGTTGCAAGGCTCTGTTGATGAGCTTGCTGCTGGGCTGCAAGGCTCCTTTGCAAACCTGCATTTGTCTGCTGTTGATTGGCATTTGCTAGAGCCAGCTGTTTCAGTATCTCCTCCATGCTGGCTTAAAAAAAAACTGCCACTGGTTCTCCACCAACTGTGAGGGGGTTAGCTCGGCAGCGGGTATGTGTGACCCCCGGGATGGGCTCCCCACCCAAAAACAGGCCCAGCAGACGGAGGTTGTGGTTTTCAAAATCAAAAAGGTGCGGTTTATTTTCTATTTACAGTGACAAAAACACAGCAAGGCAAAAAAAACATAAACAAAATAAATCCTGGTCAACTTGACCTCTGACTAAACATACAGGTTTCCTAACTAACAACTGGGATCAGCCTAGTGCTGTCCTAGTCCCTGGTTTTAAATGTCCAAGCAAAATATAGCCACACAGGCTTTCTCTCACCGCACAGGGGTTCACTCTCCCTAGACAGTCCACACAGGTCTGGTTCCAGGCATGAGCTAACATCTAATGAAGCTGGGCTTTCTTATAGAGGCCTAAATGAGCTGACAAGGTTCAGCTGGTCTCATCAACTCCCTGTCTGCACGACGCCCAGCCCTCTCCCTAGAGGTATGAGTCATCCATGAGCACACTAGCCTTATACAACTCTCCACCTAGTTGTACAAATCGGCGTAAAGCCTGAATCTGGGCGAAATATATCTACCCCCCTGGATGCAACCAGGTGACTTTACCTTCCTGCTGTCACAATATATATATATATATATATATATATATATATATATATATATATATATGTATATGTAGCTGGTATTTAAAATCCAGGGGGAGTGCAAGGGTGGTAGTATGACCCAATGCACTGATTGTTGGGGAATCTGGGACCCTTTTATGGTTCTTGGAGGACTCTGGTGGTGTGAGGTCCCCTGCGGCCTGCAGGTGGCATTGTTGCCCCGGGCCGGAGTTGAACCCTCACCTGCTGTGACGCAAAGGGAGAGGAGATAAAAGGGATGGACGCCCTGAACACGGGTTCAGAGTCGGAGGTCAGAGTCGTGCCCAGGCACCTTCAGCCTCAGTGCCGGCGTTCCGGAGTTCCGGGCCCAGGTGCCCTTGACCTGGCCGGAGCGGGAAATGGAGTCCATCCCAGGCACCTTTAGCCTGGGGTGAGGTACTATTGAGAAGGCCTGGGGCCCGGTACCTTTGACTGGGTCCCGCAAGGGTGGAGGAATCCAAGGGGGCCCTAAAGCCTTGGGTGCCTGAGTCTGAGATGAGGAGGCCAGGGAGCGTAACCCCTCCGAACAGTCCGGTGCAGCATTGCTGGTGACGGCGGGGCCTCTGGTAACTCTCTTGGACGGATGTCTTCCCTCTGACAGGGGCTGCGCTTAGCGAAGGTAATTCACTTTCTGTTCTACACAGTCGGTGGCAGCGACTGTACGCCATAACCGCTGGTGACACCACAATGGTTAGTTCTATCTAAGGATTGTGCCTCGACCTACTTCCCACCTATACTAAACTGTTCTTTGGTCACAACCTGTCTGTGCTAAATGACGATTTATTGCTGTTGGAGAATAAATACGAGTTGGACCTTTTCAGTGGTGTGGAACTCCAGTTACTGGGAGCCAAGGGGGTAATTTACAGGAAAGACGTGGCTCTGGGTTATGCACACGACCCGATGGTAAATTAGGTTCTGGCCTTCACCTCTATCCAAAAGAGGACATGGGCCGTGGTGTATCTCATCCCTCCACCCGTACTCCCCCCTAGACGAGACAACAAGCCGAGAAGCAGAAGGGGTGAGAGGGGTGAGGTCGCTACACGTGGGGGCTCGTCCGGGATGTGTGTTATACATATGGAGCTGAGAATGTCTGAATTTGAACTTTGCTGCCCAGGGAAGTTCCGAGTAGGTCGGCCATGTTGGCCAGTGCGCCACGAGGCACACCATAGCTGTGCAGTTCGTGGGTGGGGAGAAGAGAAAGCCCGCGAACAAGTGCAGAGTATGGGAGGAGTCTGGCCATGTGGAAGGACACACGTGGAGATTCCGGCACGAATTGGTCAGTGCGTAATGGAGCAGCAGACAGTCGGAATCACCTCAAATACTCAGTGGATTTCTGTTCCTTCTACCACGGAGATTACTTATTTTGTTGTTCCGATCATGGACACAGGAATAAGGCTAAGGCCCCGAGGACGTTTGGCTCTGTACACATGCAGAGACATAGAGGCCTTCTGTATGATCTGTCCTGGCTGTTCGGGACTGGTGGTCCACTTGAAGCCATTCGGGCGATGTGAGGCTTGCAGGGAATTCCTTTTTGAGGTGGAGCCATCCACAGAAAGGCCTGGTGCCTACAACCTTAACTACCTCACAGGTGCTGCCACTCCGGAGGGAGAGATCGAAGCCTATGTGGGCATTCCTGCGCGCACTGACCAGGGCGAGGTGAAGGCCCCAGCGGAGACTGAGAGAGAGAAATCCGAGGATGCTGCCTCGGTCACCACAAGCTCCCTGCTCCCACCGCCGAAGAGGAAAGTTGGCCTAGGGAAGGCATCCTATGGACGTGGAAGAGCTTTGCCCCGTTGCTTGCCTGGCCTGGATGGATCCGGAGGGAAGAGCCCTGGACGTACAGGAAAGACGTGGCTCTGGGTTATGCACACGACCCGATGGTAAATTAGGTTCTGGCCTTCACCTCTATCCAAAAGAGGACATGGGCCGTGATGTATCTCATCCCTCCCCCCCGTACTCCCCCCTAGACAAGACAACAAGCCGAGAAGCAGAAGGGGTGAGAGGGGTGAGGTCGCTACATATATATATAGGGTAACCCTATATATATATATATATATATATATATATATATATATATATATATATACACACACAATATTTTTTTATGTAATTCATATTGCAGAGAGCTGATATGTTCACTCTAGTTTTCACATGAGATTAACAATGGAATTTAGCTGCAAGAATGAGATGCTTGAATCTTGCTAACAGACTGCAGCCAGAGGCAATTGGTTGATGGCTTTATTTCTGCTTAACTGGATTCATGAGCCGGGTACATTTGTTTTAATGTACGTTTGTCCTAAGATTGTTCTCCCTGGGATAATCAGTGATCTGTCTGAGGCTTCCCATAGGTGGGCAGATTTCTTCCCAAGATAAGCCAACAGAGAGATATCTTCCTTGTCCCATCCCTCTTTGGATAAGTCACATAATACCTCATACATTAACCACTTAACGACCGCCCACCGCCGATTTACGTCGGCAGAATGGCACCGACAGGCAGAATCACGTAGATCTACGTGATCGCCTTTGTGCAGTTGGGGGGTCCTTCCGGACCCCCCTTCACTGCAGTGAGCAGCCGTTAAGTGTTCGGGAGCGATCAGGCATGAGGGGGCGGCCGCTCGATTCCGCCCCCCCTCGTGATCGCTCCCGGCGAATGAAATTGCTTCCTCCTGCCTGAAATGTAAACACAGGCTGGAGGAAGTGATGTCATCTCCCTCGCCGCGGTCTTTTCATTCCCGGCGCCGAGGAGAGAAGAAGCAGGTTAGTGCACCAACAGTCCACTGACACGTAGGTACACATAGGCACACAAATCACCCCCCAGTCACCCCCAGATCACCCCCCAGGTCACCCCAAAGCCCCCAATCACAGTGTCACTGATTGCAGTGATCATTTATTTTACTGATCACTGCATTTAGTGTCATCTGTGATTGTAAAAAGTTGCAGGGCAGTTAGGATTAGGCCCCTTTAGGTCCAGGGTAGTCCCCTAACCCCCCCTAATAAAGGTTTAACCCCTTGATCACCCCCCAGGTAACCCTTTCACCCCCTAACTTCAGCGTCACTAAGCGATTGTTTTTCCGATCGCTGTATTCGTGTCGCTGGTGTTTTAGATAGGCAGTTATTTTTTTTTAGGTTCGCCGCAGGTTTTTATTAGTGTCAGGTACCCCCATATATTATTTTAACCCCCTGATTGCCCCTAGAGTTAACCCTTTCACCAGTGATCGCCGTATAAGCGTCACTGGTGTCACTGGTTAGCCAGTAAGTTATTTAGTTATTTAGGTTACCCGTCAGGTTTTTATATAGTGTCAGGTACCCCCATATTTAACCTAATAAAGGTTTTAACCCCCTGATTGCCCCTAGTTAACCCTTTCACCAGTGATCACCATATAAAGGTTACGGGTGACGCTGGTTGATTAGTTTGCTTTTTATAGCATCAGGGCACCCGCCGTATATAACCCAATAAAGGTTTAACCCCCCTGATCGCCCGGCGGGTGAGATCAATTAGGTTTTAGCGCCAGAGAGGGTCTGCGTCGCCCCAGGCAGTGTTAGGTTAGTGCCAGTAACGCTAACACCCACGCGCAAAGCATACACCCCCCTTAGTGGTATAGTATCTGATCAGATCTATACTAGCATCCCCAGCGGTTTAGGGTTCCCAAAAACGCAGTGTTAGCGGGATCAGCCCAGATACCTGCTAGCGCCTGCGTTTAGCCCCTCCGCCCAGCCCAGCCCAGCCCAGCCCACCCAAGTGCAGTATCGATCGATCACTGTCACTTACCAAACACAACACACATAACTGCAGCGTTCGCAGAGACAGTCCTGATCCCTGCGATCGCTAACAGTTTTTTTGTAGCGTTTGATATATTTGCTGACGACAGTCAGGTGCTTTTTTTCCTGTGAATCTTACTAGTGTACCCCTAAATTTAGAGCCCAAAATGGCAAGACGAAGGTACACTAGTAAAGAGGCCTACGAGATTCTGAGCATGACAGATAGTGAAGAGGAGGTCACGTATCTGTCAGATTCAGGCTCAGAATATCTTCCCGTAGAAGACAGTGACGTCAGCGGCCCCACGTCAGATAGCTCTGACGACGAAGTTGAGGTCCCTGCTAAGGTCAGGTGTACCCGATCCCGATCTTCTGAGGTTGTTGAGGAGCAAGAACCACAGGTCTCTCGTATCATGGAGCAGAGTAGTACTAGCGCCGCTATTCCTTCTGGTGAACTGGCAAGCACCAGCGGCCTAGTACAGCCTGGACGTACATCCAGCACTGCAGTAACACTTGGTGACGTGGCGAGTCCCATAAGTGCAGTTCAAGCTGGCGAGGTGGCAAGCACAAGTAGTGTCCCGCTGCCACCAAGAAGACAAAGGCAGGCCCGTCGTGCCCATACTGCCCTTCCTGCAGAATTCGCCTATCCTGATTGGGTCCCCACCACTTCTGCAGAACCCGTACTTCCCCCATTCACTGCCCAACCCGGTATTCAGGTGGAAACAGCTGATTTTATTCCAATTGATTTTTATTCGCTGTTTTTCACGGAAGATCTCTATAGATCTATTGTGGACCAGAGTAATTTATATGCTGGTCAATTTATCGCCGCTAACCCCCAGTTGCCTAAAATTGCCAGAAATTGGAAACCAATTACGGTTTCCGAATTTAAGACCTTTCTGGGCCTTTCCCTCAACATGGGCACACATAAATTTCCGTCATTGCGTGCTTATTGGTCCACGCACCCAATTGACCACATGCCCGTGTTCTCTGCCTCCATGTCCAGGGCACGATACGAGCAGATTTTGCGGTTCATGCACTTCAACGACAATGAACTTTGTCGTCCACGTGGGGACCCTGAATACGACCGGCTCTATAAAATTCGGCCCCTCATAAACCACTTCAACGAACGTTTTGCAGCCTTGTTTATTCCCGATCAAGTTGTCTGCGTTGATGAGTCCCTGATTAAATTTTCTGGCCGCTTGGCTTTCAAGCAGTACCTTCCCAGCAAGCGTGCCAGATACGGGGTCAAGCTCTACAAGTTCTGTGACAGGGCAACAGGCTATGTAGTGAACTTTACGGTTTATGAGGGAAAAGATAGTCAGATTGAGTCGGTCAACTGCCCGGATTACATAGGGAGCGCTGGCAAGATAGTGTGGAACTTGGTGTCACCCTTATTCGGAAAGGGGTACCACTTGTATGTGGACAATTATTACACGAGCGTGCCACTGTTTAGTCACTTGTTTGATCATCAGATTGGAGCATGTGGCACCGTGCGACCTAATCGCCGGGGCTTTCCCCAGCGGCTTGTAGATGCCCGTCTTAGGCTGGGGGAGAGAGCCTGCTTGAAGTGTAATAACTTGCTCGCTATGAAGTGGAGGGACAATAAGAATGTTTTCCTTCTTACCTCCCTTCATGCAGACACGACAGTCCAAATTCGTACGGTGACTGGTGTTGTGGAGAAACCCCTCTGTGTCCACGAATATAACCAAAATATGGGAGGGGTGGACCTCAACGACCAGTTGATGGCGCCGTATCTAATTGACCGTAAGGCGAGACGCTGGTACAAAAAAGTGTCTCTATCATTATTCCAATTGGCTTTGCTGAACGCTCATGTGCTATACAGAGCTTCAGGCGGGACGTTATCTCTTCTAAAATTCCAGAATGAGATAGTCACAGAACTCCTGTATCCAGGCGGTTCTGCACCTCACCATCCCCTACCAAATGCAGTAAGCCGGCTGCATGAGAGGCATTATTCGTATGTCCTCCCGAGTACCCCTACCCAAAGCCACCCCCAAAAAAGATGTCGTGTCTGTAGCAAGAGCGGATTTAGGCGTGACACCCGTAGTTTTTGTCCACTCTGTCCTGACAAGCCTGGTCTTTGCCAAGGTGAATGTTTTGAACGCTACCACTCAAAAGTGAAGTTTTAGCGTAGGGTACAGCATTTCACAGACTAGGACACACTTACACAGGGTCTCCCAAGATGCCATTACATTTTGAGAGACCCGAACCATTACAGTTGTAAAGTTACAAAAAAAAGTGTAAAAAAGAAAAAAAAAAACGTAAAAAACAAAACACAAAAAAAATATAAAATAAAAAAACCAAAAATAGTTGTCGTTTTATTGTTCTCTCTCTCTCTATTTTCTCTCTATTGTTCTGCTCTTTTTTACTGTATTCTATTCTGCAATGTTTTATCATGCTTGCTTTTCAGGTATGTAATTTTTTGTTTTCAGGTGCGCCATTCAACTGCAGCGCGGAATTATTTATCTTGACAGCAACAGCGTTTGCTCCCACGATACATAAAGCCGTGACTCCAGTGCTGTAGGAGGTGATTTCACCACCACAGTTAAAAAAAAGAGCATATATGCCGAAGCATGGGGGCAGCAGGGGCGGAGGAGCGATTTTGCTCCTAATGCCGCGTATATACGGTCGAAATTCCAACGGAGGCTTGCCCGTGGAAAAGTCCGACCGTGTGTACGCGGCATAACCTTTTATGCCGCGTACATACGGTCGAAATTCCGACGAAGGGTTGACCGTGTGTACGCGGCATAACTTTTTTGCGGGAGGATGCCCCCATGCTTCGGCATATATGCCCATCATTAGAAGTGGGTGGATGAAGGGAGGTATTCTAATGGTGGGCATACCCACCAATCAATCTCTTTTTTTCGTTCAGCCAATAGGCTGTATGAAAAAAAAGATTACAATACATGTCCAACAAGGACCAGCAACGTACTGGTATGTTGCTGGACTTTGAATGTTTATACCAGAATGATGCCTGCGGGTTTAGGTATCATCTTGGTATCATTCTTTTCAGCCAGCAGCCGGCTTTCATGTAAAAGCAATTCTAGCAGATAATTAGCCTCTAGACTGCTTTTACAAGCAGTGGGAGGGAATGTCCCCCCCCCCGGATATAAAAAGCGCCATTGGGAAATTGGGAAAGCATTTTATCACACCGATCTTGGTGTGGTCAGATGCTTTGAGGGCAGAGGAAAGATCTAGGGTCTAACCCCCCAATTTTTTTCAAAAAAAGAGTACCTGTCACTACTTATTGCTATCATAGGGGATATTTACATTCCCTGAGATAACGATACAAATGGTAAAAAAATAAAATATGGAAGGCACAGTTTAAAAATAAAATAAAAAAGCCAAATAAATAATAAAAAAAAAAAAAAAAAAAGCACCGCTGTCCCCCCCTGCTCTTGCGCAAAGGCGAACGCAAGCGTCGGTCTAGCGTCATATGTAAATAGCAATTGCATCATGCATGTGAGGTATCACCGCAAAGGTCAGATCGAGGGCAGTCATTTTAGCAGTAGACCTCCTCTGTAAATCTAACGTGGTAACCTGTAAAGGCTTTTAAATGCTTTTAAAAATGAATGTAGTTTGTCGCCGCTGCGCGTTTGTGCGCAATTTTAAAGCATGTCGTGTTTGGTATCCATGTACTCGGCCTATGATCATCTTTTTTATTTCATCAAACATTTGGGCAATATAGTGTTTTTTAGTGCATTAAAAATAAAAAAAGTGTGTTTTCCCCCCAAAAAATGCGTTTGAAAAATCGCTGCGCAAATACTGTGTGGAAAAAAAAAATGCAACACCCACTATTTTAATCTGTAGGGCCTTTGCTTTAAAAAAATATATAATGTTTGGGGGTTCAACATAATTTTCTTGCAAAAAAATTTTTTTTTTCATGTAAACAAAAAGTGTCAGAAAGGGCTTTGTCTTCAAGTGGTTAGAAGAGTGGATGATGTGTGACATAAGCTTCCTAATGTTGTGCATAAAATGCCAGGACAGTTCAAAACCCCCCCAAATGACCCCATTTTGTAAAGTAGACACCTCAAGCTATTTGCTGAGAGGCATGTTGAGCCCATTGAATATTTTTTTTTTTTGTCCCAAGTGATTGAATAATGACCAAAAAAAAAAAATGTACAAAAAGTTGTCACTAAATTATATATTGCTCAAACATGCCATGGGCATATGTGGAATTACACCCCAAAATACATTCTGTTGCTTCTCCTGAGTACGGGGATACCACATGTGTGGGACTTTTTGGGAGCCTAGTCGCGTACGGGACCCCAAAAACCAAGCACCGCCTTCAGGATTTCTATGGGTGTAAATTTTTGATTTCACTCCTCACTGCCTATCACAGTTTCGGAGGCCATGGAATGCCCAGATGGCACAAAACCCCCCCAATGACCCCATTTTGGAAAGTAGACACCCCAAGCTATTTGCTGAGAGGTATGTTGAGTATTTTGCAGATCTCGCTTTTTGTCACAAAGTTTTGAAAATGTAAAAAAAGAAAAAAAAAAGAAAAAAAAATGTCTTTCTTAATTTTCAAAAACAAATGAGAGCTGTAAAATACTCACCATGCCTCTCAGCAATTAGCTTGGGGTGTCTACTTTCCAAAATGGGGTCATTTGTGGGGGTTTTGGGCTATTTTGACATTTTATGGCCTTCAAAACTGTGATAGGTAGTGAGGAGTGAAATCAAAAATTTATGCCCTTAGAAACCTTGAAGGCGGTGCTTGGTTTTTGGGGTCCCGTACGCGGCTAGGCTCCCAAAAAGTCCCACACATGTGGTATCCCCGTACTCAGGAGAAGCAGCAGAATGTATTTTGGGGTGTAATTTCACATATAACCATGGCATGTGTGAGCAATATATCATTTAGTGACAACTTTTTGTACATTTTTTTTTTCTTTTTGTCATTATTCAATCATTTGGGACAAAAAAAAAAATATTCAATGGGCTCAACATGCCTCTCAGCAAATAGCTTGGGGTGTCTACTTTCCAAAATGGGGTAATTTGGGGGGGTTTTGTGCCATCTTGGCATTTTATGGCCTTCAAAACTGTGATAGGTAGTGAGGAGCGAAATCAAAAATTTATGCCCTTAGAAACCTTGAAGGCGGTGCTTGGGTTTGGGGTCCCGTACGCGGCTAGGCTCCCAAAAAGTCCCACACATGTGGTATCCCCGTACTCAGGAGAAGCAGCAGAATGTATTTTGGGGTGTAATTTCACATATGCCCATGGCATGTGTGAGCAATATATCATTTAGTGACAACTTTGTGCAAAAAAAAAAAGTTTGTCATATTCCCGCAACCTGTGGCAAAATATAAAATATTCCATGGACTCAACATGCCTCTCAGCAAATAGCTTGGGGTGTCTACTTTCCAAAATGGGGTAATTTGGGGGGGTTTTGTGCTATTTTGGCATTTTATGGCCTTCGAAACTGTGATAGGTAGTGAGGAGTGAAATCAAAAATTTACGCCCTTAGAAATCCTGAAGGCGGTGCTTGCTTTTTGGGGCCCTGTACGCGGCTAGGCTCCCAAAAAGTCCCACACATGTGGTATCCCCGTACTCAGGAAAAGCAGCAGAATGTATTTTGGGGTGCAATTCCACATATAACCATGGCATGTGTGAGCAATATATCATTTAGTGACAACTTTTTGTACATTTTTTTTTTCTTTTTGTCATTATTCAATCATTTGGGACAAAAAAAAAAAATATTCAATGGGGTCAACATGCCTCTCAGCAAATAGCTTGGGGTGTCTACTTTCCAAAATGGGGTCATTTGGGGGGGTTTTGTGCCATCTTGGCATTTTATGGCCTTCAAAACTGTGATAGGTAGTGAGGAGTGAAATCAAAAATTTATGCCCTTAGAAACCTTGAAGGCGGTGCTTGGTTTTTGGGGTCCCGTACGCGGCTAGGCTCCCAAAAAGTCCCACACATGTGGTATCCCCGTACTCAGGAGAAGCAGCAGAATGTATTTTGGGGTGTAATTTCACATATGCCCATGGCATGTGTGAGCAATATATCATTTAGTGACAACTTTGTGCAAAAAAAAAAAAAGTTTGTCATATTCCCGCAACTTGTGGCAAAATATAAAATATTCCATGGACTGAACATGCCTCTCAGTAAATAGCTTGGGGTGTCTACTTTCCAAAATGGGGTCATTTGGGGGGGTTTTGTGCTATTTTGGCATTTTATGGCCTTCGAAACTGTGATAGGTAGTGAGGAGTGAAATCAAAAATTTGCGCCCTTAGAAATCCTGAAGGCGGTGCTTGGTTTCCGGGGTCCCGTACGTGGCTAGGCTCCTAAAAAGTCCCACACATGTGGTATCCCCGTACTCAGGAGAAGCAGCAGAATGTATTTTGGGGTGCAATTCCACATATAACCATGGCATGTGTGAGCAATATATCATTTAGTGACAACTTTTTGTAATTTTTTTTTTTTTTTTTTGTCATTATTCAATCACTTGGTACAAAAAAAAAAAAAATATTCAATGGGCTCAACATGCCTCTCAGCAATTTCCTTGGGGTGTCTACTTTCCAAAATGGGGTCATTTGGGGAGGTTTTGTACTGCCCTGCCATTTTAGCACCTCAAGAAATGAGATAGGCAGTCATAAATTTAAAGCTGTGTAAATTTCAGAAAATGTACCCTAGTTTGTAAACGCTATAACTTTTGCGCAAACCAATAAATATACGCTTATTGACATTTTTTTTACTAAAGACATGTGGCTGAATACATTTTGGCCTAAATGTATGACTAAAATTGAGTTTATTCGATTTTTCTTATAACAAAAAGTAGAAAATATCATTTCTTGTTCATACATCACGGGACACAGAGCAGCATAGTCATTACTATGTGGGTTATATAGAATTACCTTCAGGTGCTGGCACTGGCAACTTCCAAAACAGGAAGTACCCTCCCCTATATAAGCCCCTCCCATCCGGGAGTACCTCAGTTTTTTGCCAGTGTCTAAGGTGTTGGCCAAGGTTAACATGTATTCATCTGGGCTTGTGTACAGGTTCTCTGGGCCTTAGCAAGCTATTCCGGATCCGACCAAAAAAGCTTCATAGCTAAACGGTCGGTACCCGGGCCTTGCAGAGAAGAGCAGGGTTTTGCCTGTAATGCCTCTCTTAGGAGGGCTGGACCCTGGGATCCAGAGCTCTGGTCATACCCAAAACCAAGAGGCTATCTGTGCAGGGTGCTATACAGGTCCAGGGGAGTGGAATCCTTGGGAACCCGGTCCCTGAAGGTCTAGTACAATGCCTGCCGTGAGAGGTGAAGTTTGGGCTTCTGTGGACCAAACAAAGTCCTGCGGCGGGGAAAAGGTAAGTGGGGGCCCCTCAGGAACTTGGTTCTATTGAGGGGACCCCCAAGCCTAATATGTCTTTCTGCCTGTTACCTAAAGGGTATTCCCGCTAATAGCTGTATATGCCTAAGAAATCCTAGAAATGTTTTTTCATAAGGGAAGTTTTAAAAAAAACTGTAAACCTGGAAATGTTTTTCATAAAGGAGGTTTTAAAAAAAAAAAAAAAAAAAGACAAAAGTGCGGTACCTGTGTTTGTCCACTAGAGGCCGCTGTGGAACGTCTTTTTTCTTGGGACTATTCCTTCCATGGTGAAAGTCCAGGCAGATGAGTGAGCTCTCTATCAGGGAAGCTGCATTCCTCTGTCATGCTGCCAAGTAGTTTCCTTCCATCCCCGAGTCCTGGTGAAACAGGGACCCTGGCTCCTCTCCCTACATGGCGCCAAAAGCGCACACGTGCACGCGCGCGCACGCACACATGCTTTCTTTTTATAAGGTTTAGCTTCAAAAAAGGGGGCGGAGCCTGGCGGATGACGCGCTCTGTGCGCCCAGCGCTTCTGCGCATGTGCGGGCGTCCCAGCAAGATAAAAGGACTCAGTCCACGCTGCTTGCTATGGACACAGAGCATGAAAAGGAGCTGGTAGCATGGTATAGGGGCTTACAGCGGGCGGTTGATACAGGCATCCCCAGAAAGACGCATTAGTAGACACCCACTGATGTACATAGCAGCAAATTGCATTAGACTATTTCAGTAAGGGGTGTATTGCGGCTGGAATACCTCAGCTTTGAACTAAGGAATATGCCGCCTAAAAAACTCCGAGATATACCTCTCAGGAAGTGTAGGGGGTCTCCATCGGGCTCTGAGGATCTGGAGCAGTCATCTGCACCCTCCTCCCCTGAGAAATCAGAGGTTAATACCCATAAGGAACCCCCGGGAGTGCCAGGTACTGCGGCTGTCCTCAGTCCACCTGCTCCTACATATATAACAGAGGAGGTTTTTTCCTCAACTCTGGAGGGATTGGAGCAGAGATTGGCTGCATTGATCGCTTCTTCTCTACAGGAAAGAAAGCGCGCCAGATCTCCATCACCTCCATTAGAGTGCCTGTTGGCAGAGCAACAGTCCCAGGAAGGGACCGACCTACCTGAAGGGGATCAGGAGGAGGTTAGCTCTGTTTTTGAGGAATCGACAGTAGATGAACCATTTTCAGCATCACAGACTGAAAGATTGTGGGTCCAGACCCTAACTGACATGGTTCGATCTGCATTTAAAATGCCTCTTGTTGAACCATCAACTACTGCTGTCTCCTCATTGGGGTCGCTAAAAGCTCCCCAGGTTAATTGCTCCTTTCCAATACATCCATTATTGGAAGGACTTATATACCAGGACTGGGAACATCCTAATAAACTATTTGTTCCGCCTAAAAGGTTTCCAGTGATCTATCCCATGGAGGAAAAGTTCACCCAGAGATGGAATGTTCCTACGGTGGATGCAGCCATCTCTTCTGTGAACAAATCACTGACATGTCCAGTAGATAATGTTCAAATGTTCAAAGATCCAGTGGATAAAAAATTGGAATCTTTATTAAAATCTGCTTTTTCCACAGCAGGGGCTGTTACACAGCCAGCAGTGGCAGCTATTGGAGTCTGCCAAGCTTTAAAGGATCAAATGAAAATGGTCCTGAGGGATTTGCCAGACCAACAGGCCCAGGCTCTGGCTGATCTGCCTAGAGCATTATGCTTTGCGGTTGACGCCATCAAGGATTCTATCCATCAGGCCTCCCGCCTCACGCTGTCTTTGGTACATATGCGTAGGCTTCTGTGGCTCAAAAACTGGTCTGCTGAAGCTCCCTGTAAGAAGCTCTTAGTTAGCTTCCCATTTCATGGGGAACGCCTTTTTGGCGAAGACCTGGATAAGTATATCCAGAAGATTTCCAGTGGTAAAAGTACTCTCTTACCGAGTAAGAAGAGGTCTAGGGGTCCATCTTTTAAGAGGACTACCTCTCCTATCCCTGCGACGTCTGCTACTAAGCAGTTCCGACGGCCTCCTCGGTCAAACTCAGGAGGTAAAAATCAGGGACAGCCACAGGGTAATAAAAAGCCCTGGATCCGAAGAGGTACTAAACCAGCCTCCAAGTCAAGCCTATGAAGGGCTGCCCCCACTCAAACGGGTGGGGGGAAGACTTCAGTTGTTCGCAGAGACCTGGCGGGAGACGATCAAAGACAGATGGGTGCTCTCCGCAGTAACTCTGGGATACAAGTTGGAGTTAAAAGAGTCTCCTCCGTCCCATTTTATGTGGTCAGGCATGCCAAGAGACCCTCTGAAAAGACGGTCTCTCCTATTGGCGTTAGAACAACTATTGCTCCAAGGAGTAATTATGGAGGTTCCTATGGAAGAGTGGGGGTTGGGTTTCTACTCAAACCTTTTCACAGTCCCGAAGCCAAACGGGGACATAAGACCCATATTGGACCTAAAGAGTCTAAACAAATTTCTAAACGTCCGGTCTTTCCGGATGGAGTCGATCCGATCGGTCACCGCTGCCCTACAAGGGGAGGAATGGTTAGCCTCGATCGACATCAAAGATGCTTACTTGCATGTTCCCATCTTTCCAGGTCATCAAAAATTCCTACGCTTTGCAGTAGAAGGGCGCCATTTTCAGTTCAGAGCCTTACCATTCGGTCTGGCCACAACACCACGAGTGTTCACAAAAATTCTGGCCCCACTGTTGGCCGATCTAAGAACACGGGGTGTAACGATAATGGCATACCTAGATGACCTGTTGTTGATGGACCACTCAGTTGCCAAGCTAGAAGTGGTAATTGTCGATACAATCAAGTATCTAGAATCTCACGGTTGGGTCATCAACCTGGACAAGTCAGCCCTACAGCCAGTGAAAAACCTGGTATATCTAGGGCTACGGCTGGATTCAGACCAGAGGAAGATTTTCTTACCTCTAGACAAGGTATCCTCTTTGAGGGGCTTGGTCCGTCTGCTTTGTGCAGAAAGACAGCCGTCCATACGCCTGTGCATGAGGCTGCTAGGAAAGATGGTAGCATCATTCGAAGCTGTGCCATACGCCCAATTCCACTCAAGGAATTTACAAAGGGCCATATTATCAGCCTGGAACGGAAAAGTTCAGGCTCTAGACTTCCCGATGGCTTTGTCCCCTTCCGTTCGGAAGAGTCTCTGCTGGTGGTTGATCCCCCAGAATCTCCAGAAGGGAAAACCCTTCAGCCCGATATCTTGGAAGGTGGTCACTACAGATGCCAGCCTTATAGGCTGGGGGGCAGTACTGGAGCAATGGTCTCTCCAGGGCAGATGGTCAAATGTAGTAAAAACCCTGCCCATCAATCTCTTAGAGATACGAGCAGCCCGGTACGCCCTAGTAGCCTGGACATCCAGACTCCAAGGGTCCCCTGTCAGAATTCAATCAGACAATGCCACAGCAGTGGCATATATCAATCATCAGGGAGGCACCAGGAGTCGTGCAGCCCAGAGGGAAGTAAGTCACATCCTGGAATGGGCAGAAAAGCATGTCCCATGTATATCAGCTGTCTTCATTCCAGGGGTGGAGAATTGGAAGGCGGACTTTCTGAGTCGCCAACAGTTATGCCCAGGGGAATGGTCCCTTCATCCCGAGGTCTTCCGAGCAATATGTCAGCGGTGGGGAACACCGGATGTAGATCTGCTAGCATCCAGATTCAACGCAAAGGTGGACAGATTTGTCTCCCGAACAAGGGATCCCCTCGCTTGCGGCTCGGATGCTCTGGTGTTCCCTTGGGATCAGTTCAGACTGATATATGCATTCCCTCCGCTACAATTGTTGCCTCGACTCCTTCGCAGAGTCAGGTTGGAGAAGAAGCCGGTGATCCTGGTGGCTCCAGCATGGCCCCGAAGGGCCTGGTACGCGGAGATCATCAAAATGTCTGTGGGGAGTCCTTGGACCCTTCCACGTCGTCCGGACCTGCTTTCGCAAGGACCGATATACCACCCTTCCTTACTAACTCTAAGTTTAACGGCCTGGCTATTGAGTCCCACATCCTAAAGAAGAGAGGTCTCTCTAACTCTGTGGTATCAACTATAATCAATGCCAGGAAGCCTGTATCCAGGCAGATCTACTATAGAGTTTGGAAGGCGTACATCACTTGGTGCGAGGCCAGAAAATGGCATCCGCGTAAGTACGTTATAGGCAGAATTCTGGACTTCCTGCAGTGGGCTGTAGACAGGAAGTTTGCCTTAACTACTATTAAGGGCCAGGTTTCGGCCTTGTCAATACTATTTCAAAGGCCCCTGGCTATGCATTCACTTGTCAAATCCTTTATGCAAGGTGTGACTCGTATTATTCCACCGATTAAGGCTCCCATATGCCCATGGGATCTAAATTTGGTTCTGTCGGTTCTGCAGAAGCAGCCATTTGAACCTTTGCGGCACATTTCCTTGGTTCTACTCACCAGGAAATTGATATTTTTAGTAGCCATATGCTCGGCTAGAAGAGTGTCGGAATTAGCCGCCATGTCCTGTAAAGAGCCATATCTGGTTATCCATAAGGACAGAGTAGTATTACGTCCTCACCCAGCCTTTCTTCCTAAGGTGGTATCGAGGTTTCACTTGAACCAGGATGTGGTTCTTCCTTCTTTTTTCCCCAAACCAAGCTCGGTAGAGGAAAAGTTATTGCATTCTTTGGATGTAGTAAGAGCAGTTAAAGCTTATCTAAAAGCCACTGCTCAGATTCGTAGAACGGATTCTCTGTTTGTTCTGCCGGAAGGCCCCAGAAAGGGTCAGGCAGCATCAAAATCTACTTTACCCAAGTGGATTCGACAGGTCATAATACAAGCCTATGGCTTGAAAAGTAGACCGCCTCCGTTCAAAGTTAGGGCGCACTCCACGAGAGCAGTTGGAACTTCATGGGCAGTGCATCACCAGGCCTCCCTGGCGCAAATTTGTAAGGCCGCAACATGGTCTTCAGTACACACGTTTACTAGGTTCTACCAGGTGGACGTGAGAAGTCAGGAGGATGTCGCCTTTGGGCGCAGTGTGTTGCAGGCCGCAAAAGATCCTCATGCCTGATGGCGCCCAGCTTATGTATGGTGTATCCCCCCCCTCATGTGGCATTGCTTTGGGACGTCCCACATAGTAATGACTATGCTGCTCTGTGTCCCGTGATGTATGAACAAGAAAGTAGGATTTTTAAAACAGCTTACCTGTAAAATCCTTTTCTTGGAGTACATCACGGGACACAGAGCTCCCACCCCTCTTTTGGGGACACGTATTGCTTTGCTACAAAACTGAGGTACTCCCGGATGGGAGGGGCTTATATAGGGGAGGGTACTTCCTGTTTTGGAAGTTGCCAGTGCCAGCACCTGAAGGTAATTCTATATAACCCACATAGTAATGACTATGCTGCTCTGTGTCCCGTGATGTACTCCAAGAAAAAGGGATTTTTATAACAGCTTACCTGTAAAATCCTTTTCTTGGAGTACATCACGGGACACAGAGCGACTTAGTCATTACTAATGGGTTATATAGATTACCTTCAGGTGTTGGCACTGGCCAATTCCAAACCGGAAGTACCCTCCCCTATATAAGCCCCTCCCACCCGGGAGCACCTCAGTTTTGTAGCCAAGCAATAAGTGTCCCAAAAAGAGGGGTGGGAGCTCTGTGTCCCGTGATGTACTCCAAGAAAAGGATTTTACAGGTAAGCTGTTATAAAAATCCCTTTTTCTTTTTCGTACATCACGGGACACAGAGCGACTTAGTCATTACTAATGGGACGTCCCAAAGCAATGCCAAATGAGGGGAGGGATACATAAGCTGGGCGCCATCAGGCATGAGGCTCTTTTGCGGCCTGCAACACACTGTGCCCAAAGGCGACATCCTCCTGACTTCTGACGTCTACCTGGTAGAATCTAGTAAACGTGTGTACTAAGGACCATGTTGTGGCCTTACAGTACTTGAGCCAGGGAGGCTTGGTGATGCACTGCCCATGAAGTTCCAACTGCTCTTGTGGAGTGCGCCCTAACTTTGAACGGAGGCGGTCTCCTTTTCAAGCCATAGGCTTGTATTATGACCTGTCGAATCCACTTGGCTAAAGTAGATTTTTGATGCTGCCTGACCCTTTCTGGGGCCTTCCGGCAGAACAAACAAAGTATCCGTTCTACGAATCTGAGCAGTGGCTTTAAGATAAGCTTTAACTGCTCTTACTACATCCAAAGAATGCAATAACTTTTCCTCTACCGAACAAGGTTTGGGGAAAAAGGAAGGAAGAACCACATCTTGGTTCAAATGGAACCTCGATACCACCTTAGGAAGAAGGCTGGATGAGGACGTAATACTACTCTGTCCTTATGGATAACCAGATATGGCTCCTTACAGGACAAGGCGGCTAATTCCGATACTCTTTTAGCCGAACAAATGGCTACTAAGAAAATCAATTTCCTGGTGAAAAGAACCAAGAAAATGTGCCGCAATGGTTCAAATGGTTGTTTCTGTAGAACCGACAGAACCAGGTTTAAGTCCCATGGACATATGGGAATACTAACCGGAGGGCTAATACGCATCACTCCTTGTATGAAAGCTTTGATTAATGAATGCAAAGCCAAGGGCCTTTGAAAAAAAAAATATTGACAAGGCCGTCTGACCCTTGATAGTACTCAAGGCAAGCTTCCTATGTACAGCCCACTGTAGGAAGTCCAGAATCCTACCTATTACGTACTTACGTGGATGCCATTTCCTGGCCTCACCCCACGTGATGTACGCCTTCTAGATCCTATAATAGATCTGCCTGGATACCGGCTTCCTGGCATTGATCATGGTAGATACCACAGGATTAGAGAGCCCTCTCTTTTTTAGAATGTGGGCTTCTATAGCCAGGCCGTCAACCTAGGGCTGGTAAGGAAGGGTAGTATATCGGTCCTTGCGAAAGCAGGTCCGGACGATGTGGGAGGGTCCAAGGACTTCCCACTGACATTTTTACAATCTCCGCGTACCATGCCCTTCGGGGCCACGCTGGAGCCACCAGAATCACTGGTTTCTTTTCTACCCTGATTCTGCGGATTAATCGCGGTGGGAATGCATATATCAGCTTGAACTGATCCCAAGGGAACACTAGGGCATCCGAACCGCAAGCTAGGGGATCCTTTGTGCGAGACACAAATCTGTCCACCTTTGCGTTGAATCTGGATGCTAGCAGATCTACATCCGGTGTTCCCCACCGCTGGCATATTGCCTGGAAAACCTCGGGGTGAAGAGACCATTCCCCCGGGCATAATTGCTGGCGACTTAAAAAAGTCCGCTCTCCAATTTTCCACTCCTGGGATGAAAACCGCGGATATGGCTGTGACATACCTTTCTGCCCATTCCAGGATGCATTTCGCTTCCCTCTGGGCTGCACGACTCCTGGTGCCACCCTGGAGATTGATATATGCCACTGCTGTGGCATTGTCTGATTGAATTCTGACAGGTGACCCTTGGAGTTTGGATGTCCATGCTACTAGGGCATACCGGGCTGCTCGTATCTCTAAGAGATTGGTGGGCAGGGCCTTCTCTGCTTCTGACCACTTGCCCTGGAGAGACCATTGCTCCAGTACTGCCCCCCAGCCTATGAGGCTGGCAACTGTAGTGACCACCTTCCAAGAAACCGGACTGAAGGGTTTCCCTTCCCAGATTCTGGGGCACCAACCACCAATGGAGGCTCTTGCGAACGGAAGGGGACAGGGACATTGGTAAGTCTAAAGCCTGAACTTTTTTGTTCCAGGCTGACAGTATGGCCCTCTGCAAGTTCCTTGAATGGAATTGACCGTAGGGTACCGCTTCGAATGAAGCCACCATTTTTCCCAGCAGCCTTATACACAGGCGTATGGATGGTTTTTCTTTTTTGTACCCACTAAGTGGGTCAAATCTTTCAAAGACGACACCTTCTCTGGAGGTAAGAAAATCTTTCTCTGATTTGAATCCAGTCTTAGCCCCCAAGTATTCCAGGCTTTTGACTGGTTTTAGGGCTGACTTGTCTCGGTTGATAATGCAACCGTGAGATTCCAGATACTTGATTATCTTGTGAACGACCACTTCTAGTTTTTTTCACTGAGTGGTCTATCAGCAACAAGTCGTCTAGATATGCCATTATCGTTACACCTTGTGTTCCTAGTTTGGCCAATCGTAGGGCCAGAATTTTTGTGAACACTCGTGGTGCCGTGGCCAGACCGAAAGGTAAGGCTCTGAACTGAAAATGGCGCCCTTCTACTGCAAGGCGTAGAAATTTCTGGTGGGCCGGACAGATGGGAATATGCAAATAAGCATCCCTTATGTCGATCGAGGCTAACCATTCCTGCCCTTGTAGGGCGGTGGCCACCGATCGGATCGACTCCATCCGAAAAAAGTCCTGATATGTAGGAACTTGTTTAGCCCTTTTATATTCAATATGGGCCTCATGTCCCCATTTGGTTTGGGGACTGTGACAAGGTTCGAGAAATACCGGAACCCGTTTTCTTTCAAGGGAACCTTCATGATTACCCTTGGGGCAATAGTTGCTCTAGTGCCAGAAGGAGGGATCCACTCTTCTGGGGATCGCTTGGCACGTTTGACCTTATAAAATGGGCAGGAGGAATGTCTTTTAACTCCAGCCTGTATCCCAGACTTACTGCGGGGATCACCCATCTCTGATGGTGTCCCGCCAGGTCTCTGTGAACAACTGAAGTCTTCCCCTCACCCGACTGAGTGGGGGCAACCCTTCATGACTTAGGGGGAGGTTTTGTACCTCTCTTGACCCAGGGTTTCTTGATACCCTGTGATTGTCCCTGATTTCTGCCCCCTGGATTTGACCGCGGAGGCCGTCGGAACTGTTTCACAGCCGATGTGCCAGGGACTGGAGAAGTAGGCCTCTTAAAAGAAGGACTTCTACCCTTGTTCTTAACCGGTAAGAGTGAACTTTTACCGGCAGAAATTTTCTGGATATATTTGTCCAGATCTTCTCCAAATAAGCGTTCTCCATGAAATGGGAAGCTAACCAGCAGTTTTTTACAGGGAGCTTCAGCAGACCAGTTTTTGAGCCACAGAAGCCTACGCATATGTACTATAGACAGCGTAAAGCGGGAGGCCTGTTGGATTGTATCCTTTATGGCGTCCACCGCAAAACACAAGGCTCTAGGCAGGTCAGCTAGGGCAAGAGCCTGCTGATCTGGTAAGTCCCTTAAGACTTGTTTCAACTGATCTTTCACTGCTTGGCAGACTCCAATCGCTGCTACCGCAGGTTGTGTCACCATGCTTGCTGTAGAGAAAGCAGATTTTAGTAAAGACTCCAATTTTTTATCTATTGGGTCTTTGACATTGGAACATTATCTACTGGACATGTCAGTGATTTGTTAACAGAAGAGATGGCTGCGTCCACTGTAGGGACCCTCCATTTTTTTATGAACTTATCCTCCATGGGATAGATCACCGGAAATCTCTTGGGGGGAGCAAATATTTTATCAGGATGCTCCCAATCCTGGTAAATAAGCCCTTCTAATAAAGGGTGGATTGGGAAGGAACAGACAGCCTGGGGAGCTTTTAGCGACCCCAGCGAGGAAACCGTAGTGGATGGTGGTTCCGCCAGAGGCATTTTAAATGCTGATCGGACCATATTAGTCAGAGACTGAACCCATAATCTTTCAGCCTGAGATGCTGAGAAAGGTTCTTCCACTGTTGATTCCTCCATAACTGAATCAACCTCATCCTGATCCCCTTCAGGTAGGTCGATCTCTGGGACTGTTCCTCCACTAACAGGCACTCTGAAGGAGGAGACGGAGATCGGACGCGCTTTTCCTGAGACAGGGAAGCAGCGATCAATGCTGTTAATCTCTCTTCCAATCCTCCCAGAGTTGAGGATAAAACCTCCTCTGTTATATATACAGGAGCAGGTGGACTGGGGACAGCCGCAGCACCAGGCATTCCTGCGGGGTTTCTACGGCTACTGACCTCTGAATTCTCAGGGGAGATTGGTGCAGTACAAGCATGCCCAATATCCTCAGAGCCCGACGGAGACCCCTTTGGCTTCCTGGAAGATCTATTTCCGGAGCGTCTGGACGACATATCTTTAAGCACAAAGCTGAGGTATTCCCGTCGTCATACACCAATTTTGCTGGTAATAATCTAACACAGGTGCTGCTATATACCAGCTGGTGTCCACTAAAGTGCCTTTCTATGGGGATGCCTGCATCAACCGCCTCTGTGTGCCACTGTTTGTTGCTAGCTCTGTTTGCATCCAGCTGACACTTGTACTGTGTCTTTTAACTATGCTGGGACGCCCGCACATGCGCAGAAGCGCCGCGGCGCGCATCGAGCGTCATCCACCCGCCCCGCCCCTTTTTTTCATAGGAGGCGCGTGCACGCGCCCGCGCGCGCACCCGTGCGCCATTGGCGCCCTTTTCTAAATCAAACAGGGGACTAGGAGCCAGGGCCCTTTTTGCCGGAGGGCCTGTGCGGTGGATGAGCGCAGCAACAGGGCAGAGGAAGTGGATTCCCACAGAGAAACTTACCAGCTGCCTGGATCTTTTGACTTGAGAAAACCAAAGATCCACATGACAAGAAAAATGGACTACAGCGGCCTCTAGTGGTTTAACACAGGTACCGCGGTCCCTTTTTTTTTTTTTTTTTCTTGACTACTATTAAAATTTTACATTTTCAGTAGTTACAGGCAAACACAGATATTTAGCGGGAATACCGTTAGGTAACAGACAGAAAGACAAATTAGGCTTGGGGGTCCCCCAATAGAACCAAGTTCCTGGGGGCCCCCACTTACCTGATCCCCGCCGCAGGACTTTGTTTGGTCCACAGAAGTCCAAACTTCACCTATCACGGCAGGCATTGTAATTAAACCTTCAGGGACCGGGTTCCCAAGGATTCCACTCCCCTGGACCTGTATAGCACCCTGCACAGACAACATCTTGGTCGTGGGTATGACCAGAGCTCTGGATCCCAGGGTCCAGCCCTCCTAAGAGAAGCATTACAGGCAAAACCTTGCTCTTCTGCTGCAAGGCCCGGGTACCGACCGTTTAGCTATGAAGCTTTTTTGGTGGGATCCGGAACAGCTTACTAAGGCCCAAAAGAACCTGTACGCAAGCCCAGTGAAAACACATGTTACTCTTTGGCCAACACCTTAGACACTGGCAAAAAACTGAGGTGCTCCCGGGTGGGAGGGGCTTATATAGGGGAGGGTACTTCCGGTTTGGAATTGGCCAGTGCCAACACCTGAAGGTAATCTATATAACCCATTAGTAATGACTAAGTCGCTCTGTGTCCCGTGATGTACGAAAAAGAAAAGGATTTTACAGGTAAGCTGTTTTAAAAATCCTACTTTTTTTTCAAAATTTTCGGTCTTTTTCTGTTTATATCGCAAAAAATAAAAATCGCAGAGGCAATCAAATACCATTAAAAGAAAGCTCTATTTGTGGGAAGAAAAGGACGCAAATTTCATTTGGGTACAACATTGCATGTCCGCACAATTTACAGTTAAAGCAGCGCAGTGCCGAATCCCAAAAACAGGCCTGGTCCTAATGGCCCGAAATGGTCCGGGGCTTAAGTGGTTAATATTCAATACTTTGAATACACTGATAGTGGTGCCCTTGCTGGGAACTAGGAAAGTCATCTTTGAAAAATAGCGCTTGAAGCACCCATAGGGGGTTACAGCAAAACCTTGGATTGCGAGCACAATTTGTTCCGGAAGCATGCTTGTAATTCAAAGCACTTGTATATCAAAGCGAATTTCCCCATAAGAAATAATGTAAACTCAAATGATTTGTTCCACAACCATTTGTTCATAAGTCCTTCAGTTTATAGTCCATATAAAAAGATTATAGCAATGTTATAGGTTGTGTAACCATAAAATGTCCATCCACAAATGGAAGTCTCCACAAGGGGATTAGAAGCAAAATCCAGCAGGAGCTACAGAGTATAAAAGAGAAGAAAGGCGCCTCTAATTGTAGCAATATGTTTACATTTAATGAAGGTACAATATTTAGCAACTCACATGGTTGATGATTAAAAGAGGCACATCTAAGTATGCAGGGACCCAGGGTTAAGCTGTCTGCAATAGTGACCGGGAGAACTACCCTGCAGTAAAGCGTTCTGAAAGCGAGGCTTGAAGCACTCGTGGAGCGCAGTGTGGAAGGGACAACGTCAATGGCGGTGAGGAGGATGGTCTATGTGGACATCTTTGCCCCGGATACCTGCATACTTAGATGTGCCCGTTTTAATCGTCAACCATGTGAGTTTCTAAATGTTGTACCTTCATTAAATGTAACTGTATTGCTACACTTAGCAATACATCTCTCTTCTCTTTTATACTCAGCTGTGACGTGACGTTACTTGTATATCAAGACATCGCTTGTATATCAAGTCAAAATGTATTAAAAATGTTTGCTTGTCTAGCAAAACGCTCTTAAACCAAGTTACTCTCAAACCAAGGTTTTACTGTATTTACTAAAGGCAAATCCACTTTGCACTACAAGTGCAAAGTGCACTTGAAATTGCACTGAAAGTGCACTTGGAATTGCAGTCGCTGTAAATCTGAGGGGTAGATCTGAAATGAGGGGAAGCTCTGCTGATTTTGTTTCAATGGTTTTTATTTCGAGGTTTTCACATTTTCCATAGTAAAACAGAAATACAAACTATATTAACAGTTTCATAGTGGTACAGAATTTGCCACGCCACTCTTTAAGGCAAATATAATCTTCTTATGATATGGCGCTGACATATTACCATCTGAGATGTAATATATATTATTATTACAACACATACGTGTTCTTCTAGTGGGGTCTATGTCTAGGCTAAATTAACATTTTTAGGTTTCAGCAAGGTGACCCACATTATTTTGTCAGCCCAATCAGGGGTAACAAAGAGGATAATTGTACCTTCAGGCCTCGTACACACGACCGTTTTTCTCGTCCAAAACAGTCAAGAAAAGTGCCGCGAGAGTTTTTTTGTCTAGAAAAACGTTCGTGTGTATGGTTTTACGACGAGAAAATTGCAGAGAATCTCGACGAGAAAATAGAAAACCTGCTCTCTATTTTCTCGTCAGGATTCCAGATTTCCTCGTCGTGTTTCTCGTCGGCCTGTTTTGTGATGAGAAAATGGTTCGTGTGTATGCTTTTACGACTCTTCCAAAAGCGCGCATGCTCACAAGCAACTATGAGACGGGAGCGCATCTTCTGGTAAAACAAGCCTTCGTAATGGAGAGAGCATATTCGTCACGCTCAAAAATATTTCATCGTTTAAATGTTCTGCATTGAAATCTTCGTTAGAATGTTACATTAATCAAAACGAGTGACCTTCTTTTACTGCTGATATTCACACAGAGTTATGCCTTATTTTTAACCTTTTTCATGCTGCTCTTTATAAGATTTATGTGTATTATATCGTGCAAGTTTTTAGGAATAATTTAAATGGTTAGATTTTTCAAAATTATGTTAATTATAATTTCACAATGTTTTGATAGTGATCTCCCATTTAATTTAGGAATCTATATTATTTAAATTTCCCACCATGTTTTTGTGCTAATCAGATTTAGTTATTCTTTTGGGGGGGTGATATCTGTGCCTTTTATTGTCAGTCAAATGTATCTGCTTACTCCAAAGCTTGATTTTGTTTATTTAAAAATACACATAGTCAAGTATGAACTTAAACAAAAATCACATTTATTCATGTTTATAAATTAAATAAAGAGAAGGCAGCGCTGGATAAGCTGCTGCCATTTGTGCATCCCAGGGACCCCAGAGCACACAGCAACCCTGTGTGGACACTAAAATTGGGAGCTTGAGAAGGCCAACATTTCTGAACACAATCTGATGCTGGCCTCCCAGAGGTCAGGAACAGCAGCAGGTGATATATATGTCCCAAGTGTGTGGTACTACAACAGGCTGCCTTCTGTCCGACCACAATGAAGCAAGGCCATCACTTCCTCTTCTTCCTGGCAACCTTCCCTGCAGCCTTTCCTGAAGCCTTCCCTGCAGCCTTCCTTCTTCGTTTGTCTGGAGGCTGGCCCACTGGAGGGGTACTCCTGTCAGGAGGAGGAGGTGGAGGTGTAGCAGAAGGGGGTGGGGCAGAAGAAGAAGGTGGAGGTGTAGCAGAAGGGGGTGGGGCAGAAGAAGAAGGTGGAGGTGTAGCAGAAGGGGGTGGGGCAGAAGAAGAAGGTGGAGGTGGAGGTTGAGGTTGGGTCAGTTGGGCCACCTCACATATGGCGGTATTGGGTGTAATTTTCTCCATCACCCCCTTGTTGAGGAAGGTGATGAGCAGGGGCTCGCATAGGAGGCGTTGCTCCATGCTCATCACCTTGAACTTAGCCTCCACTAGGCCGGCAATGGCCTATTCAGGGGATGTGGGCTCCTTGAGGGTGGCATGGGCCTCTTTAATAAGGGCCATTGCTGCCTCACTGGTGGTCCTGTCCCTCCTGCCTCTTTTGTGAAGCCGGATGGGAGGCACCTGGGATCTGGTGCTTCTCCTTTGCCCTGCCACCTCCTGTCTGCCACTGGGCCCTGCCACCTACTGTCTGCCACTGGGCCCTGCCACCTCCTGGCTGCCACTGGGCCCTGCCACCTCCTGGCTGCCACTGGGCCCTTCCTCCTCCTGCCTGACAGTTTCCAGACCCTCCTCCTGGCTGATTTCATCCTGTGTATGAAAAAGGAACATAGTTTAATATGTTGGTTTAATCTTTGCATCAAACTTTGTAATCCTGATTGAAGCAATTAGAATGTAAATGCATAAATCCTTGCTTTAAATTTACCACTACATCAGATTGACTATTTAGCACCCAATTAAGTGCAGAATAATGTCTACAGATCTTGATTTCACTTGTGGAATCCAAAATAATGTATGTTTCTCATCCTGACATATTTGTCAAACATTAATTTTATCCCAATACATTTTCAGTTAATACTATACCTGGCTCCAGATGGCCAAATCTGGAACATCCAGGATGGCTGCCTCCTCTTGCTACAGAGAAGGCTCAGGTTGGCTGCAGGGAAGTCTGGGGGGAAGAGTGGAGAGTGATGGCCTTGTGTCAATGTGGTCATCCAGGAAGGACATCCTGTTGTAGTACCACAAAATAGGGACATAAACATCATCTGCTGCTGGTCCTGACCTCTGAGAAGCCAGCACCTTAGAGCGTTCAGTCCTGTAGGTACCTCTCAAGCTCCCAATTTTAGTGTCCACTTGTTTTGCTGTGGCTGTGGGCACCTTGGTATGCACAAATGGGAGCAGCTTCTCCAGCGCTGCTTTTCTCACCCCTTTTTTTTTATGGATGGGGTTTTTCGTCTCCCACAGAGCCGGCAGCTCCCTTACCCGGTCAATAAATTCCGCCAGGAACTCTTTGTCGCTAATAAAGACATTCATATTGTATCTGCAAGTTAAATAAATTATATTTAACTAATGTGAGGCAAACAGTCTAACCTCCTTAACATCCTAGTCACCATATATATCCTCCAACAATCTCAAGACAGTATAGGCCAACAATTTTTACAAGTCACAAAATCACATACCTTCGTTCGCACGTCCGTCACTTGAACTCCTCTCTCGGCACACCGAACGTACTATAGTCACATGTGTGTTTGCTATATACACACACCACGCATGCGTCAAAATTCGAACACGTCGCTCCGCAAACGTCGCCCGCCCATGGCGTTCTAACTAACATCTTTTCCCCGCCCCTTCTCTTTCGGCGCGCAGACAGATATGGCGGAGTTACAGCAGGTGTCTGATAATTCCGCAACTAGCGAGGAGACAAGCCCGGAGACCGAGGACACGTCACGATCAAGGAGGAGATTCAAGGCATCGAATATGTCTTTGGCGGAGATGGCGGAGATGGCGGAGATGGTGGACATCTTGGTCAAGGCTGATTATGATGCCAAGCATGGGCCGTATAGCAAACCAAATAGAAGGAAGGCCAAAATCCTCACTAAAGTTGTGAAGAGTCTGAGGGCGAAGTTCGGGGTGAAACGCTCAAATGAGCAGCTCAGAAAGAGGTGGTCAGACCTCAAACTGAGGGAGCCAGACCAGTTGAGGAGCATAAAGAGAATGCTCGCTAAAAGTAAGTAAAATGTCGACGTTTCTGCTATTAATCTTTTTATAAACTGACATGTTTTTATTTTTTTCTCATATTGGACTCCCTTCCAAAATGTAATATTTTGAACTTGGTTGGGCACAGTAATCGTTCGTTACGTTACCGACACTTCGTTCGGCCACTATCCGCGGTTTTGGCTTATTTTAGAGACTCAAAAGTAATTAGACATCTGCCATTTTTGAACAACTATTGTGGATAATATTTTAGTCTAGATGATGTGTTTGTAAAGAGAATGAAATGCAAACTTTTATCAGTGTAAAGGAGAGGACACTCAGCAGCTGCTTCCACATCTGTACTTTGGAGCACTATAGTGTGGGCCACCAGACCCGCCTTTTTTGGGTGTCCCACGCAGGTGCATCAGAGAATTTTTGTGGTGCCTCCATGTCAAAAAAATTACATCCAAATGTGAATACTAAACATATTTGGGGTCATAAATAATGCATTCTTCTTTAAATTCCGCACAAACACACACTTGTACCCCACTTCCAAGCAATTTAGCCTGTTTTTATTTTAACAATGAGATTTACAGTGTGATAAATAGACCTTTGGTTTTATTCTCATAGGGGAGAGAAGACTGGGAGGAGGACACTCCAGGGAGCACATGCACCCCACAACTTCCAAGCAACCCCAAACTCCCAAAGACCCACAACCGAAAGATGTGCAGGAAGTTGAGGTGGAGGAAGGAGAAGTGCAGGAAGGAGAGGTGGATGACGTTGTGGATCTGGTCACCACATCAGGTCAGTATCTGTCACCACAGCTTCAGGTAAGCGAGGTAGGCCTGCAGAGTTATAATACTTTTTTGTTTTGGTTTTTAGGGGATGTAAATGTTGTGAAGGATAGTACACGGTTCTCTGCTGACAGTGCCCTCCGCCTCATCCAGCAAGTGATGGAATGTAGCACGGAACTGGACCTAATTAAACAAAGAATCCATGTGATGGAACAAACATTTAAAGACATTTTCGATGTTTTGGGGAGAATTCAATAAGCCATCCAAACACATTTGTTTTTACATGTTTGTTTTTGTAATTATTTCAAATTTTTTGACTATCAAACCAGCCAAAAATTGAATATGCACACAGTGTGTCAACATGTGCTATCTGCCATCAGGGGATATCCATGTACGTCTTTTGTGGGTGCAACCCCTTCCTCGTATCAAAAGTCGGTGAACTGAGGAAGGGGATGCACCCCCAAAACACGTCCATTGATCACCCCTGATGGCATATAGCACATGTTGACAATAGGGATCAGGATTGTAAACTTCCTATATGAAAAAAAAAACAAATGTGTGCATATTCAATTTTTGGCTGGCCAAGGGGTGGCAGGACCCCATATTAGGACGGGCACATAGAGACATAGTTTGTGTAAGTGAATGTCTCCGATTGCTCAGAGGTATCCAATGTTGTAATTTTTGAAATGCAACTGTTATTTTTGTATTTTCATAAGCCAAAAATTGCCGGGTTGGGGCCAGGCCAACCCCAAAGTAAAAAAAATTAAAAAAAATTAAGAGAATGTGCACAGAGTAAAATATTTGACCACAAACAACGTGTAGCTTCTTTTTATAATACCCTCTAAGCTTATTTGGTTATTTTGTAAGGTTACATAGTGAAATGGTTGTTATTTACTAAAGTAAAATACACTTGCCACTACAAATGCACAAAGACAAACTAGGAGACAGGAAAGAACAAATAATTAAAGGTTTAAACAAGATTTTTATTGGGATACTTAGACATAGGCTGGCATAGGAATTGCCCCCCTACCCGTGAAATACTCCATGTATTTGTCCCGAACCACACGGGCATTTTGGGGGGGCAAGCCAAGACGGGCAGATTCCAGGCCCGGAAGGGGATTTGCAGGGGAAAGTCCAGCCTCTGGCAAAACTGAGGCCATATATGAATTAGATTTGCGGCAAAGAAAATTGTGTAGCACACAGCAGCATAACACTACATAGTTTATTTTGTAGTCCGCCAAGTGGATGGAAGTCATAAAAAGGCGGAACCGGCTGGCCATTATGCCGAAGGCATTTTCAACGACTCTTCGGCCCCTGGCCAGCCGGTAATTGAACACCCTCTTCTCTGGGGTCAGGGTCCTCTGTGGAAATGGCCTCATAAGATGCCGTCCGAGTCCGAAGGCTTCATCAGCCAAGAAAACAAAGGGGAGTCCTTCAATATTCCCTGCATCCGGTGGCAATGCAAGGTCGTCACTCTGGAGACGGAGGGCAAACTCCGTCTGGATGAAGGATCCCCCATCGGACATCCAGCCATTCTTCCCTACATCAACATAGAGGAATTCATACCGTGCTGACACCACCGCCATCAGCACAATGCTATGAAACCCCTTGTAGTTGTAGTAGTAGGACCCAGAACGGGGTGGCGGCACGATGCGGACGTGCTTCCCGTCTATGGCACCACCGCAGTTGGGGAAGTCCCACCGCGTGGCAAACTCCGATGCCACAGTCTGCCATTCCTGTGGCGTGGAAGGAAGCTGTGGAGTGAAACAAGATGAAATATTATTAGAAAAACAAAGTCATACATTACAAGGAAATTCTATCCCAAAAAATTAGAGGCCAACATTAATCAAATTATACGTTTATTAAGGTGTGTAAAAAAAGGATAATGGAAGGCTCATTTATCATATTCATCACCCCCTCTGATGGGCAATTACTAAATTATTTGGGGGGGGGGAGAGATGTGTTTGGCCACAGGATAGCATTGCAGTGGCGGTGCGTCCAGAGTGGGCGCTGGAGCACTGCCCCCTCTCTCCTGTGCCCATCACTCAGAACAATACATAGGTTCATGCGTTGCATGAACCTATGTATTGTCTATGCCGCACATTATTCAGGTGGATGGCCTCTTGTAAAGCGACCGACATATGAATCATTGCGGCATTTAGGGGGTTAAAATTGCATAGCAGAAACAGGTAGTAAAATAGTCTTGCAAATTACAACCTGAGGGATGTAATTGGCTTCCTAAAAGAAAAATCGGGGACGCAGGGGGGGGGGCATTCCTTGGGTAAACACTGACAGGCTGCTCTGCCAATCATGTTCACCAAGTCTGTTTAATGGTAACATGATTGGCTGATGCAACATGAAGGGAAGGAGAAGACATCAAGGACAGAAGAAGGATGGAGCTGACCACAAGAAGGTAAGTGCAGGGCTGGGGGGAAACTGGCTGCATTAGAGGGGACTAAATGGCTGCATTTGAGGGAACAAAATGGCTGCATTGGAGGGGACAACTGGGGGCGTTTAATAGGCACCAGAGCAAAAAAGGAGGAAGTTTATTTCCTAAATTGGGGTTTGAACCCCCAAACATTTGGAGCAACAGGCGCCCCTGCTGGAAAAGTTAGTGAAGGGAAATATTTAGGAGAAAAAAGGGGCAATCTAAAGCTTCCAACATGCATGGGGACAAAGGGGACATTCTCAGCATATTACAATCATGGTAATTAGGGAAGGATGAAAGAAATACAATACATTAGCATACATGTAATACCTAAAATGTGATGTTAAGGGAGCAAACTTACCCTAATATAGTCCTCCTGCAGGACTTGGATGATGGCAGAACAGGTGTCTGGGATTATGAGGCCCAGAGCCTGGGGGGAGATGCCTGTGGTGAACTTCAAGTCCTGAAGACTTCTCCCTGTCGCCAGGTAACGCAACGTGGTGATGAGCCTCTGCTCAGCACTGATGGCTTCCCGCATAACGGTGTCCTTCCTGGTAATATAGGGGGACACCAAAGCCAACAGTTCCTGAAAAACGGGGTCAGACATCCTCAGAAAATTCCTGTAGTCCTCAGGATTATTCTCGACGATCTCCCGCAGCAGAGGCATGTGGCAGAATTGGTCCCGCTGGAGCAACCAATTCTTAGTCCATGAACTCCTCCTCACACCATTCATGGACTGGTCTTGGTCCAAAACAAGCAGACCAACACCAAGCGCACGCACAGCACGAACTCGACGACGAGAACGTCCAGGCGACATGGCTAGGAAACGGTCGTCTTATCAGAACGTACAGAACAGAACGCACTTTAGAACAGCAAGGCCTATGAATAACGAACTGAAAATCAGAAACGAACAGGCAAGAACGCACTGTAAAACAGATACGACCTGCCTAGACGCCCTGAAGGTCAAGATACGAACCCACAAGCACAAACTGAACGGCAGAAAACGATCTGAAAAGTACGAAGACTGAAAAGCGCGAATCGTCTCTTCCCAAACTTTTACTTCACACGCGGTAACACGAGATCAGCAAAAGCAGCCCAAGGGGTGGCGCCAAGAAAAAAGATCTTCCCCTTTATAGTGCCGTCGTACGTGCTGGACGCGAGCGCGGAGAACAACGAGGAAATTGGGAAATGACAGTGTGTACGCATAGAAAGCTTGACGAGAAAATCGACAAGCTTAACAAGAATCTCGTCGAAAAAAACGACGTGTTTTTTACGACGAGAAACTCGGTCGTGTGTACGAGGCCAAAGAAAGGTAGTTCAAGAAGAAGAGAAGAAAGAAAGAGTTAGAAATTTAGAAAGTGACGCCCGCACCCCGACATCCATCCCCCACTGGCCCCCTACATCAATATAGTCCTAGTGTCTCCTGTTAAGTACTGGATCCAGGGACTCCATATCTTTTCAAACTGTTGCATTTTATCATGTAAAGTTGCAGTCATTCGTTCATTAAGCATAATCCAGGAGAGTTTATGCTTGAGCTGGTCAAATGGCACCACCGCCGATTTCCATGATTTTGCTATGGTAATTTATAAACGTTATAAGGCGCCTTTGGGATTTTGAGGCTGATTCTAGCTCGGCACACAGCAATGTCTGTCTTATGGATTTAATGAGGTTTACCTGGGTGAGGGTATACACAAAATTGTACACCCTGGTCCAGCAACGCCTCACCTTGGGACACTGCCACCATATGTGGTACATCGCCCCCAGTTGTCCACAGCCTCGAAAACATTGAGGGGATGCCTCGGGTATAAATGTCGCCAGTCTTGCAGGGACCATATACCATCTTATTAAGACTTTGAAATTTGCTTCTATTAATGAAGTATTTATGATGGATTTCATGGCCCCCTGGGCTATATTGTGCCACTCGTCCAGCTCAATGCTCTCCTGGAGGTCAGCCTCCCATCTCTTCATATATTCTAGCTGTAGCGGGTATGTACTTTCCCGAGTGTAATTTGAACTTGGCAGAGACATTAGTGATGTGTAATTCCCTGCAGCCCAGCAGGTGGCGCTGTCGCCCTGGGCTGTGGTTGAATCATTGCTGTGTGCCGTACCTCCTTTTTGTCCTTTCTCGGCAGCGGTATGGTGGGGCGGGGAACCCGCCGTGCTTGCTGGGAGAGGGTATAAAGGGGCCGGCCATCTTTGTCACGGGGTCGAGTCCCAGGCACCTTCAGCCTGTGGGCGGTGGTTCGTGTCGGTTCTCTAGGGGGGCCTAGGCCTAGAGGACAGCCGGAGGTCGTGTTCCATCCCAGGCACCTCTAGCCTGGGGTGAGATACTCGGGTGGAGATCTGGAGCTCAGTGCCCAACACTGAGTTCCGCGAGGGAAGGAGATCCTAGGGAACCCCGGGAGTGGGTACCCGAATCCGGAAGGTGTAATGAACCGCGGGGAGCTCCTCACTCGAAGACCTGGTGCAGCATATTGCCAGTGACGGGTGAGCCTCTCATCGGAGACCGCCTGGAAGGAAATCCCCCCCCCCCCGCTCGGAGACCGCAACTCACTTTCAGGGAGGAAAGTGGAGAACACATTGTGTCTGGGCCTACTCGCATCCACACCTCCTTTTCTGTTCTGTTTCTACAAGGGAGTTCAACTGATTGTGTTCATTCGAGAGGAATAAAGGAGTGTTGAACTTTAATGGTGTGGGGCTCATTTCCTGACAGACATTGTTCAAGGTAATTCTTGGTGGAGGCTCAGCACTGATCCGAAGGTAAAATGACTTTGCTTATATCACACTGACACCTGTGGTGAAGGCCAGGCGTGGTGTCCCCGCTCCCTTCCCCTCTGAAAGATACCCCTAGACAAGAGACAGACGAGCTGAAGAAGAAGAGGGGAGTGAGGAGGGCGCTACATAGCTTTTCAGTAAAATTTGTTAGGACTGTGTATATTTTAGACATATGACCTCTGATCTTATCGTACTGTGTACACAAATATTCCATTGGGGTCATCGTAGTTATGTCCGAATTTCTTGAAGTAGTAGATAAGAAATGCGCTATCTGTCTGTACCTAAAGAATTCTGAGATTGGTAGCTGATGTTTATCCTCTAGTGCTTTTCTCGTTAAGATGCCCCTGTGATCACATATATCTGCTATTCTCAGTAGCCCTTTGTTCGTCCACCATTCAAACGTTTTAGGGGTGAGACCCGGGGTGAAGTTCGCGTTTCCCAATATTGGAGCTAATGCAGTATGTCAAGCCTCGTACACACGGCCGAGAATTTCATCGTAAAAAACACGTTGTTTTTTCAGCGAGATCCTTGGACAAGAAACTTGTCCCGGCCGAGTGTACACACGCTCATTTCAAAGAACCCGCGGTTCTTTGAATGGAGCGAACGCGGTGACGTAATTGAATACGACGAGCATGCGCTCGTCACATTCGATGCCGTCGCCGCCATCTTTGTACACCCTATCCTATGCCTAGGAAGCTACCGCGCATGCGTCAAAGTCATTTCGAGCATGCGCGGGCTTCCCGGAGGACAGGTAAGTGTACACGCACACAATTTTCTCGTCGAGAAACAGGCTGACGAGAATCTCGACGAGAAAATAGAGAGCAGGTTCTCTATTTTCTCGTCGAGATTCTAGTCGGTTTTCTTGACGAGAAACCATACACACGAACAAATTTCTCGGCAAGAAATCTCTGCCAGCAAGTTTCTTGCTGGTTCTTGCCGTGAAACTCGGTCGTGTGTGCGAGTCTTAAGGTTTGAAATTTGTGAGATTTAAGTAGTCTGTCCCAAATGCTCAAAGAGGTAGAGGCCTCGTACACACGACCGATTTTCTCGTCGTAAAAAACACGTTGTTTTTTTCGACGAGATTCTTGTTAAGCTTGTCGATTTTCTCGTCAAGCTTTCTATGCGTACACACTGTCATTTTCCAATTTCCTCGTGGTTCTCTGCGCTCACGTCCAGCACGTACGACGGCACTATAAAGGGGAAGATCTTTTTTCTTGGCGCCACCCTATGGGCTGCTTTTGCTGATCTCGTGTTACCGCGTCTGAAGTAAAAGTTTGGGAAGAGACGATTCGCGCTTTTCAGTCTTCGTACTTTTCAGATCGTTTTCTGCCGTTCAGTTTGTGCTTGTGGGTTTGTATCTTGACTTTCAGGGCGTCTAGGCAGGTCGTATCTGTTTTACAGTGCGTTATTGCCTGTTCGTTTCTGAATTTCAGTTCGTTATTCATAGGCCTTGCTGTTCTAAAGTGCGTTCTGTTCTGTACGTTCTGATTAGACGACCGTTTCCTAGCCATGTCGCCTGGACGTTCTCGTCGTCGAGTTCGTGCTGTGCGTGCGCTTGGTGTTGGTCTGCTTGTTTTGGACCAAGACCAGTCCATGAATGGTGTGGGGAGGAGTTCATGGACCAAGAATTGGTTGCTCTAGCGGGACCAATTCTGCCACATGCCTCTGCTGCGGGAGATCGTCGAGAATAATCCTGAGGACTACAGGAATTTTCTGAGGATGTCTGACCCCGTTTTTCAGGAACTGTTGGCTTTGGTGTCCCCCTATATTACCAGGAAGGACACCGTTATGCGGGAAGCCATCAGTGCTGAGCAGAGGCTCATCGCCACGTTGCGTTACCTGGCGACAGGGAGAAGTCTTCAGGACTTGAAGTTCACCACAGGCATCTCCCCCCAGGCTCTGGGCCTCATAATCCCAGACACCTGTTCTGCTATTATACAAGTCCTGCAGGAGGACTATATTAGGGTAAGTTTTCTCCCTTCACATCACATTTTATGTATTACATGTATGCTAATGTATTGTATTTCTTTCATCCTTTCCTAATTACCATGATTGTAATATGCTGAGAATGTCCCCTTTGTCCCCATGCATGTTGGAAGCTTTAGATTGCCCCTTTTTTATCCTCCCTAAATATTTCCCCTCACTAACTTTTCCAGCAGGGGCGCCTGTTGCTCCAAATGTTGGGGGGTTACAACCCCAATTTCGGAAATAAACTTCCTCCTTTTTTGCTCTGTTGCCTAATAAACGCCCCCAGTTGTCCCCTCCAATGCAGCCATTTAGTCCCCTCTATTGCAGCCAGTTTCCCCCCAGCCCTGCACTTACCTTCTTGTGGTCAGCGACATCCTTCTTCTGTCCTTGATGTCTTCTCCTTCCCTTCATGTTGCATCAGCCAATCATGTTACCATTAAACAGACTTGGTGAACATGATTGCCAGAGCTGCCTGTCAGTGTTTACACAAGGAATGCCCCCTCCTTGCGTCCCCGATTTTTCTTTGAGGAAGCCAATTACATCCCTCAGGTTGTAATTTGCAAGACTTTTTTAATACCTGCTTCTGCTCTGCAATTTTAACCCCCTAAATGACGCAATTAATCATATGTCGGTCGCTTTACAAGAGGCCATCCACCTGAATAGTGTGCGGCATAGACAATACATAGGTTCATGCAACGCATGAACCTATGTATTGTTCTGAGTGATGGGCACAGGAGAGAGGGGACAGTGCTCCAGCGCCCACTCTGGACGCACCGCCACTGCAATGCTATCCTGTGGCCAAACACATCTCCCCCCCCCCAAAATAATTTAGTAATGGCCCATCAGAGGGGGTGATGAATATGATAAATGAGCCTTCCATTATACTTTTTTTACACACCTTAATAAACGTATAATTAGATTGATGTTGGTCTCAAATTTTTTGGTCTTGAATTTGCTTGTAATGTATGCCTTTGTTTTTCTAATATTATTTCATCTTGTTTCACTCCACAGCTTCCTTCAACGCCACAGGAATGGCAGACTGTGGCATCGGAGTTTGCCACGCGGTGGGACTTCCCCAACTGCGGTGGTGCCATAGACGGGAAGCACGTCCGCATCGTGCCGCCACCCCCGTTCTGGATCCTACTACTACAACTACAAGGGGTTTCATAGCATTGTGCTGATGGCGGTGGTGTCAGCACGGTATGAATTCCTCTATGTTGATGTAGGGAAGAATGGCCGGATGTCCGATGGGGGATCCTTCATCCAGACGGAGTTTGCCCTCCGTCTCCAGAGTGACGACCTTGCATTGCCACCGGATGCAGGGAATATTGAAGGACTCCCCTTTGTTTTCTTGGCTGATGAAGCCTTCGGACTCGGACGGCATCTTATGAGGCCATTTCCACAGAGGACCCTGACCCCAGAGAAGAGTGTGTTCAATTACCGGCTGGCCAGGGCCCGAAGAGTCGTTGAAAATGCCTTCGGCATAATGGCCAGCCGGTTCCGCCTTTTTATGACTTCCATCCACTTGGCGGACTACAAAATAAACTATGTAGTGTTATGCTGCTGTGTGCTACACAATTTTCTTTGCCGCAAAGCGAATTCATATATGGCCTCAGTTTTGCCAGAGGCTGGACTTTCCCCTGCAAATCCCCTTCCGGGCCTGGAATCTGCCCGTCTTGGCTTGCCCCCCCAAAATGCCCGTGTGGTTCGGGACAAATACATGGAGTATTTCACGGGTAGGGGGGCAATTCCTATGCCAGCCTATGTCTAAGTATCCCAATAAAAATCTTCTTTAAACCTTTAATTATTTGTTCTTTCCTGTCTCCTAGTTTGTCTTTGTGCATTTGTAGTGGCAAGTGTATTTTACTTTAGTAAATAACAACCAATTTCACTATGTTACCTTACAAAAGAACCAAATAAGCTTAGAGTGTATTATAAAAAGAAGCTACACGTTGTTTGTGTTCAAATATTTTACTCTCTGCACATTTTTTTTTGTTTTACTTTGGGGTTGGCCTGACCACAACCCGTCAAATTTTGGCTTATGAAAATACAAAAATACCACTTGCATTTCTAAAATGACAACATTGGATACCTCTGAGCAATCTGAGACATTCAGTTACACAAACTATGTCTCTATGTGCCCGTCCTAATATGGGGTCCTGCCACCCCTTGCCCAGTCAAAAATTCAATATGCACACATTTTTACTTTTTTGCAAATAGGAAGTTTACAATCCTGATCCCTATTGTCAACATGTGCTATCTGCCATCAGGGGTGATCAATGGATGTGTTTTGGGGGTGCATCCCCTTCCTCAGTTCACCGACTTTTGATACGAGGAAGGTGTTGCACCCACAAAAGACGTACATGGATATCCCCTGATGGCAGATAGCACATGTTCACACACTGTGTGCATATTCAATTTTTGGCTGCTTTGTTACTCAAAAAATTAGTAAAAATATAAAAACAAACATGTAAAAACAAATGTGTTTGGATGGCTTATTGAATTCTCCCCAAAACATCGAGAATGTCTTTAAATGTTTGTTCCATCACATGGATTCTTTGTTTAATTAGGTCCAGTTCCGTGCTACATTCCATCACTTGCTGGATGAGGCGGAGGGCACTGTCAGCAGAGAACGGTGTGCTATCCTTCACAACATTTCCATCCCCTAAAAACCATAAAAAAAAATTTATAAAACTCTGCAGGCCTACCTCGCTTACCTTAAGCTGTGGTGTCAGATACTGACCTGTTGTGGTGACCAGATCCACAACGTCATCCACCTCTCCTTCCTGCACTTCTCCTTCCTCCACCTCAACTTCCTGCACATCTTTCGGTTGTGGATCTTTGGGAGTTTGGGGTTGCTTGGAAGTTGTGGGGTGCATGTGCTCCCTGGAGTGTCCTCCTCCCAGTCTTCTCTCCCCTATGAGAATAAAACCAAAGGTCTATTTATCACACTGTAAAAATCTCATTTTTAAACTTAAAACAGGCTAAATTGTTTGGAAGTGGGGTACAAGTGTGTGTTTGTGCGGAATTTAAAGAAAAATGCATTCTTTATGACCCCAAATATGTTTATTATTCACATTTGGATGTAATTTTTTGGACATGGAGGCACCACAAATAAACTCTGATGCACCTGTGTGGGACACCCAAAAAAGGCGGGTCTGGTGGCCCACACTATAGTGCTCCAAAGTACAGATGTGGAAGCAGCTGCTGAGTGTCCTCTCCTTTACACTGATTAAAGTTTGCATTTCATTCTCCTTACAAACACATCATCTAGACTTAAAAATTATCCACAATACTTGATCAAAAATGGCAGATGTCTAATTACTTTTGGGGGTCTTAAATAAGCCAAAACCACGGATAGTGGCCGAACGAAGTGTCGGTAACGTAACGAACGATTACTGTGCCCAACCTAGTTCAAAATAATACATTTTGGAAGGGAGTCCAATATGCTTTAAAAAAAAAAAAAAGTAAGTTTCTAAAAAGATTAATAGCAGAAAGGTCGTCATTTTACTTACTTTTAGCGAGCATCCTCTTTATGCTCCTCAACTGGTCTGGCTCCCTCAGTTTGAGGTCTGACCACCTCTTTCTGAGCTGCTCATTTGAGCGTTTCACCCCGAACTTCGCCCTCAGACTCTTCACAACTTTAGTGAGGATTTTGGCCTTCCTTCTATTTGGTTTGCTATACGGCCCATGCTTGGCATCATAATCAGCCTTGACCAAGATGTCCACCATCTCCGCCATCTCCGCCAAAGACATATTCGATGCCTTGAATCTCCTCCTTGATCGTGACGTGTCCTCGGTCTCCGGGCTTGTCTCCTCGCTAGTTGCGGAATTATCAGACACCTGCTGTAACTCCGCCATATCTGTCTGCGCGCCGAAAGAGAAGGGGCGGGGAAAAGATGTTAGTTAGAACGTCATGGGCGGGCGACGTGTGCGGAGCGACGTGTTCCAATTTGGACGCATGCGTGGTGTGTATATAGCAAACACACATGTGACTATAGTACGTTCGGTGTGCGGAGAGAGGAGTTCAAGTGACGGACGTGCGAACGAAGGTATGTGATTTTGTGAGACTTGTTAAAATTGTTGGCCTATACTGTCTTGAGATTGTTGGAGGATATATATGGTGACTAGGATGTGAAGGAGGTTAGACTGTTTGCCTCACATTTTTTAAATATAATTTATTTTACTTGCAGATACAATATGAATGTATTTATTAGCGACAAAGAGTTCCTGGCGGAATTTATTGACCGGGTAAGGGAGCTGCCGGCTCTGTGGGAGACCAAAAACCCCATCCATAAAAAAAAAGGGGTGAGAAAAGCAGCGCTGGATAAGCTGCTCCCATTTGTGCATACCAAGGTGCCCACAGCCACAGCAAAACAAGTGGACACTAAAATTGGGAGCTTGAGAGGTACCTACAGGACTGAACGCTCTAAGGTGCTGGCTTCTCAGAGGTCAGGAGCAGCAGCAGATGATGTTTATGTCCCGGTTTTGTGGTATTACAGCAGGATGTCCTTCCTGGATGACCACATTGAGCCAAGGCCATCACTCTCCACTCTTCCCCCCAGACTTCCCTGCAGCCAACCTGAGCCTTCTCTGGAGCAAGTGGAGGCAGCCATCCTGGATGATCCTGATTTGGCCATCTGGAGCCAGGTATAGTATTAACTGAAAATGTAGTGGGATAAAATTAATGTTTCCCAAATATGTCAGGATGAGAAACATACATTATTTTGTATTCAACAAGTGAAATCATGATCTGTAGACATTATTCTGCACTTAATTGTGTGGTAAATAGTCAAGCTGATGTAGTGGTAAATTTAAAGCAAGGATTTATGCATTTACATTCTAATTGCTTCCATCAGGATTACAAAGTTTGATGCAAAGATTAAACCAACATATTAAACTATGTTTCTTTTTCATACACAGGATGAAATCAGCCAGGAGGAGGGTCTGGAAACTGTCAGGCAGGAGGAGGAAGGGCCCAGTGGCAGCCAGGAGGTGGCAGGGCACAGTGGCAGCCAGGAGGTGGCAGGGCCCAGTGGCAGCCAGGAGGTGGCAGGGCCCAGTGGCAGCCAGGAGGTGGCAGGGCCCAGTGGCAGACAGGAGGTGGCAGGGCCCAGTGGCAGACAGGAGGTGGCAGGGCAAAGGAGAAGCAACAGATCCCAGGTGCCTCCCATCAGGCTTCACAAAAGAGGCAGGAGGGACAGGACCACCAGTGAGGCAGCAATGGCCCTTATTAAAGAGGCCCATGCCACCCTCAAGGAGCCCACATCCCCTGAAGAGGCCATTGCCGGCCTAGTGGAGGCTAAGTTCAAGGTGATGAGCATGGAGCAACGCCTCCTATGCGAACCCCTGCTCATCACCTTGCTCAACAAGGGGGTGATGGAGCAAATTACCCCCAATACCGCCATATGTGAGGTGGCCCAACTGACCCAACCTCAACCTCCACCTCCACCTTCCTCTTCTGCCCCACCCCCTTCTGCTACCCCTCCACCTTCTGCCCCACCCCCTTCTGCTACCCCTCCACCTTCTGCCCCACCCCCTTCTGCTACCCCTCCACCTTCTGCCCCACCCCCTTCTGCTACCCCTCCACCTTCTGCCCCACCCCCTTCTGCTACCCCTCCACCTTCTGCCCCACCCCCTTCTGCTACCCCTCCACCTTCTGCCCCACCCCCTTCTGCTACACCTCCACCTTCTGCCCCACCCCCTTCTGCTACACCTCCACCTTCTTCTTCTGCCCCACCCCCTTCTGCTACACCTCCACCTCCTCCTCCTGACAGGAGTACCCCTCCAGTGGGCCAGCCTCCAGCTAAACGAAGAAGGAAGGCTTCAGTAAAGGCTGCAGGGAAGGTTGCCAGGAAGAAGAGGAAGTGATGGCCTTGCTTCATTGTGGTCGCACTGGTCGGACAGAAGGCAGCCTGTTGTAGTACCACACACTTGGGACATATATCTCACCTGCTGCTGTTCCTGACCTCTGGGAGGCCAGCATCAGATTGTGTTCTGAAATGTGGGCCTTCTCAAGCTCCCAATTTTAGTGTCCACACAGGGTTGCTGTGTGCTCTGGGGTCCCTGGGATGCACAAATGGCAGCAGCTTCTCCAGCGCTGCCTTCTCTTTATTTAATTTATAAACATGAATAAATGTGTTTTTTGTTTAAGTTCATACTTGACTATGTGTATTTTTAAATTAAAAAAAACAAGCTTTGGAGTAAGCAGATACATTTGACTGACAATAAAAGGCACAGATATCACCCCCCCAAAAGAATAACTAAATCTGATTAGCTCAAAAACATGGTGTGAAATTTTAAAAATATAGATTAGAAAATTAAATGGGAGATCGCTATCAAAACATTGAGAAATTATAATTACCATCATTTTGAAAAATCTAACCATTTAAATTATTCCTAAAAACTTGCACGATATAATACACATAAATCTTATAAAGAGCAGCATGAAAAAGGTTAAAAATAAGGCATAACTCTGTGTGAATATCAGCAGCAAAAGAAGGTCTCTCGTTTTGATTAATGTAACATTCTAACGAAGAATTCAATGCAGAACATTTAAACGATGAAATATTTATGAGCGTGACGAATGTGCTCTCTCCATTATGAAGGCTTGTTTTACCAGAAGATGCGCTCCCGTCTCATAGTTGCTTGTGAGCATGCGCGCTTTTGGAAGAGTCGTAAAAGCATACACACGAACCATTTTCTCGTCACAAAACAGGCCGACGAGAAACACGACGAGGAAATCTGGACTCCTGACGAGAAAATAGAGAGCAGGTTCTCTATTTTCTCGTTGAGATTCTCGTCAAGTTTCTCGTCGTAAAACCATACACACGAACGTTTTTCTAGACAAAAAAACTCTCGCGGCACTTTTTTTGACTGTTTACGACGAGAAAATCGGTCGTGTGTACGAGGCCAAAGAGTGCCGGACATAGAATCGGGGGTCTTTGCTTAGGGGATAACCAAAGAATGAAGGACATTGGGTGTTTATTGGGTGTGTCTTACAGGCTTCGGCCTCCATCTTCATCCAAATTGGATGGGGTCGTGAGCTGTGGAATCTAGTAATGTGAGCCAGCTGTGCAGCATAGTAATACTTCAACAGATCTGGGAAGCCTAGTCCACCGTTTCTCTTGGGAGCATATAACGTACGTATGTTCACCCTAGGCCTCTTATTCCCCCAGATGAATGACAAGAGTCTAGTTTGGAATGATTTCAGGTCTAGTTTGGCTAGTGCCACTGGTAGTGTTCTAAAGAGGTATAAGCTCTGCTGATTTTATCATCCAATCATGTGCAAGCTAAAATGCTGTTTTTTATTTTCCTTGCATGTCCCCCTCGGATCTACAGTGACTGCACTTCCAAGTACACTTTCAGTGCAATTTCAAGTGCACTTTGCACTTGTAGTTTGCACTTGTAGTGCAAAGTGGATTTGCCTTTCGTAAATAACCCCATAAGTGTTCTGTGAATATTAGAGGGAGAGTTAAATGACAGCATCTCCTCTGCCCATTCACAGAACTCAATGCATCAAGAAAAGCCCGGAGCAAAAAAGACAGAATGCCATAGGCGGAGGGCTGGGCATGACTGAGTGAACAGAGTATGTAATAAGAGAAGATTAACTATTGGCTAATGGAAATATAGAGGGGAGGGGTGAAGGCTAGATAAAAGGAAGACCCCGCCCCTCTGAGTTACCACAGCGCAGGGGAAAGTTTCCAGCAGCATGTCAGCTAGCAGCAGCATGTCTGCTGTAGACAAACTTCTGGTCCAGCTTCGGGCAGAGGCTGCGACACGGGGCGAGGATTGGCTCCAGGAGACCCTGGGGCCGATGCTTTCAAGTCCGGCTGGGTCACAAGGTACCGCGGGGAGAGAGGCTGGGTGAGCTCGGAGGTCTAGACCCCGGATCGCTACTCACCGGGCCCCTCCCCGAGAGCTCAGCGGCAGATTGGGAGTCCCCCTAGGGCCCCTTCGGGCCCCCCGGCTAAGCGCGCCGCATTGCCCAAGGCGGGGGGTACCGGAAGGAATCCCCCTCAAGTGCGGAGCTCAGCGGGGGGCCGCACCGGGAGTTCCGGTGTGGCCGATAGTTTGGGGCTCCTGCGGGGGTCATCGGTGGCTGCGGCGTCCGGGCATCCCCCCTCGGCCGGACATCGGGTGCAGGAGGCTGCGGGAGGTGGTGTGCCAGTGAGCGATGACGGCGGTGCGGGTGAGCAGAGACAGCGTGGAGGCAAGGCGGTTAAGAAATCGGCGGGCGGGTCAGGTGCGCGGAGGTGGGACCAATCGGGTCCTGACCCCTCGGCTTCCAGGGACAGGTCACCTGGTGAGCTATCGTCTGGTGGTGAGGAGCTGGCTGGTGTGCTGTCAGAGGGTGAAGTGTGCAGCTCGGAGGAGGATCGGAGACCCGGACGGTCGGAGGCAGCGGTGGATTCGAGTGGATCGGCTGGTGTGAGTTCTTCCAGGCAGCCCGGTAAGTCCCTTTCAATTGTTTCTGCTGGGGGCCAGGAGGGGAATGGTGCCCAGGTGGGTATGTCGGCTGCGGGTGTGGGTTTTGCGGTGCAAGTTCGGGGTCCAGATGATGGACAGGCAGGGGGGGTGCGTTCCAGGATGGGGGAGGTGCACGGCCGGACGGGCTGCAGGGGTTTCTTGCGGGCATCAAATCCTTAGTCAGCCAATTTGAACAGGGGGATGGCGGGCGAGTCAGTCCGGCGGCAGCGTGGGTCCCGCCAACAGGGACGGCTGGGCCCGCTGCCGTGGTGGGGTCACCGGTTACACCTGCGGGGAATATTGGGGTGGGGGATGCTGTAGGGTTGGGTTCTGCAGCTGTGGCCACAAAAGAGGGTGGTACGGTGGAACAGGCGGCAAGGCAGGATGTCATTAGGTTGGATGATGCTGCTAAATGTGAGATGTATGTGTGTTATGAGGCATTGCTGGGATCACACCTGAAACCCGAAGTGAAGGAAAAGATATGGAAGGGTGAGTATGTGGAGATGTTCTCACTTCTGCCATTAGAGAAGTTTCATCTGGACAGGGTAAAACCGGATGATTCAAAAAAAGAGGATGAGGAGAAGAGGAGATATAGGCTGATCCCACGGACGTTTACAAACTGGTTGCAAGCGTTCTCCATCATGGCTAGTGTTATAGGGCAAAAGAACCCGGAACATTGTTCGTCACTATTTGGTTATCAGGACTCTATAGGGGAAGCATACAGAGTGTAGGGGGGCACGGGGTGGCTCAGATATTATGAACAATTCAGGCAGAGGAGAGCGGTGAGGCCTGGTCTGCGGTGGGATAATAAGGACATAAGCTTATGGATGCGGTTGATGACGGCGCCGAGGGCTTCTAGTCAGTTTTTTCAGGGGGGGGGGGGGGGCGGTGGAACCTCTTCCCCAGGACAATCGGCCGGGAAACAAAAGGGGGTGTGCTGGCAATATAATGAGGGCTCCTGCAAGTTTGGGGGGTCCTGTCGTTTCAAGCATGAGTGCTCCGGTTGCAGAGGCTCCCATACACAGGCTAGATGCTTTAAGCGAGGTAAGGGGCGGGCCGGGGACTCTGGGCAGAAAAGGGAGGACTCCGGTGATGGTGATGGTGGAAAGGATGCGGCTGTTCCTCGGTAGGTATCCGGACAAGGGGGCGGCAAGGTTGTTGGAGCAAGGGTTTTCAGAGGGGTTTCACATTCCATGTTCTTTGCAGGTTATTCCCCCGATCGCACTCAATCAGCGATCGGCCTTGCAGCAACCTGCAGTGGTCACGGAAAAGCTGCGCAAGGAGGTTGCTTTGGGCCGGATGGGGGGTCCTTTCCGGTCCCCTCCCCTGGTGAACTTGGTGGTCTCCCCGCTCGGGGTGGTACCTAAGAAGGAGCCCAACAAGTTCCGCCTCATTCACCACCTGTCTTTCCCGAAGGGCAGGTCGGTCAATGACGCTATTGATCCGGAAGCATGTACAGGCAGTTAAACTTCCTTTGATGCTGCGGTGGGGTGGATTCGCCGGTATGGCCAGGGGGCGCTGATGGCAAAAACAGACATAGAGGCGGCGTTTAGATTGTTGCCTGTTCACCCGGATAGTTTTCACCTCCTGGGTTGTAAGTGGGACAATGAGTTCTATGTGGATAAGTGCTTGCCTATGAGATGCTCCATATCGTGCGCACTGTTCGAACAGTTCAGTTCATTTGTGGAATGGGTGGTCAGGGATGTGTCGGGGGTGAATTCAATCATTCACTACTTGGACGATTTCCTTTGCGTGGGTCCGGCCTCATCCAGAATCTGCGCTGTGCCCCTGGCCACATTGGAGCACGTTGCAGAGCGGTTTGGGATACCATTGGCACCTGACAAAACGGAGGGACCTCGCACGGTTATCACGTTTTTGGGTATTGTCCTGGATTCGGAGGCCATGGAGTGCCGCCTACCATTGGACAAATTGGAGTCGCTCAAGACTGAGCTGAAGGTCATGATGGGGGTAAGGAAAGTGCAGCTTAGGGTTTTACAGTCGCTACTGGGAAAGCTCAATTTTGCGTGCCGCATTCTGCCAATGGGCAGGGTGTTTTGCAGACGGCTGTCGGCTAGCACGGCTGGGGTACGGTCCCCCACGCACTTTGTGAGTTTGGGAAGAGAACACAAGGCGGACTTGCGGGTTTGGCATTCATTCTTAGAGTCTTTCAATGGGAGAGCGTTATGGATGTCGGGCCCTATTAGCAATTTTGATTTAGAACTATACATAGATGCGGCTGGGGGGGCAGGTTTTGAGGCTTACTTTCAGGGCAGGTGGAGTGCGGGCCCATGGCCGCAGTCCTGGATGGACGCTGGTTTCACCAAGAATTTGGTTCTGTTGGAACTGTTCCCGGTGGTGCTGGCGGTGGAGTTGTGGGGGGCGTGTTTCAGGGATCTGAAAGTGCGTTTTCATGGGGACAACCTGGGGGTAGTACAAGTCATCAACAAAGTGTCGGCATCTTCCCCCCCGGTGGTGCGTCTTCTGCGCCATCTGGTGTTGAGATGTTTGCAGCTCAATGTGTTTGTGTATGCAGTGCACCTTCCGGGGGTGGACAATGTCATAGCTGATGCGCTGTCTCGCTTTCAGTGGGACAGGTTCCGAGAGTTGGCACCGGGGGCGGAGCAACGTGGGGTCCCTTGTCCAGGCTGGCTGTGGAAGATTCCGTTGGAATAGTGTCAGGTTGGATCAAAAAATCGGTGAGTACGGGCACATGGGGGGCGTATGAGAAGGTGTGGTTGGAATGGAAAGAGATGGTTCGGGAAGCAGGAGCGGATCCTGTTGGTCCCAATGTCAGGTTATTGGTGCTGTATTTCCTGGCTAGAAACATGGAGGCCCGTGTGTCCAGGTCCAGTTTGGGTAAGAAGATGGCAGGCTTGGCCTTTTTGTTCAAATGGCAAGGTTGCCCCGATTTTACAAAAGATTTTTGGGTGCGGCAGGCACTTAAGGGTTATGGGCGGGGGGGGGCAGAAGCCGGATGGCAGGCGACCGGTTTCGTTTGCTCTCTTGGTCAAGATCATGGGGCAGTTACAGGGCTTATGTTCATCCCCAAACGAAGTTTTGTTGTTCACGGTGGCATTCTCACTGGCATTCTTTGGAGCATTCAGAATAGGTGAGTTGGTCAGCCCGTCAAAAGCAGTACATGGGGGGTTGCTTGATAGCGAGGTGGGCTGGACGGAGCAAGGGGTGTCGCTGGTGCTGAGGAGGTCTAAGACGGACCAGATGGGCAGAGGTAAGTTGGTCCAGGTTTTTCCGGTCCCAGGTTCCCTGTTGTGCCCGGTAAGGGCTGTAAAAGGGTACTTGGAGGTGCGACCGTCGGGGGTGGGTTCCTTTTTGGTACACGAGGACGGAATCCCACTTTCAAGGTATCAGTTCATTGCGGTGTTCAGGAAGTCCCTTCGGGCTTTGGGACTCAAGGAAAATGAATTTTCCTCGCACTCTTTTAGGATCGGGGCAGCTACGGAGGCGGCCAGATTTGGGATGGATGAGGAGGCGGTTAAGAAGATAGGCCGCTGGGAATCCAGGAGGTTCCGGTTATACGTACGCCCACAGCTACTGGTGGGACTGGAATAATGTGGGGGTACAAGTCATTGGGCGTTGTTTATGTTTTGGTTTGGGTTTCTGTTCGGATTGCTGGGAATATATAAGGGTGATGGGAGATTCTCATGGGGAATGTCTTCTTGCAATTACAGGTCAAATGCAGGCGTTGGTCTGGATACTGGGCCATTCGTTTGTTTTCTGGGGGGCTAAGAGAGCCGATGTTCATCATGAGGGTCGGCAGCTGGGGTTCCCAAGACCGGAGGCGTGTGTCCGCTGGCTGGGAATTCCAGGAATGTTGTGGAGTAAGATGGTTCCGGAGGTGCACCGTTTTGCGCGTTTGGACAGGCCACCTGACGTTCTGGTACTGCACGTAGGTGGCAACGACTTGGGTTTCAGGTCCATGCTAGAAGTGACTCGGGATATGAAGTCTGATTTCCTGAGGCTAAGGATGTCATTCCCGGACATGATTATCATCTGGTCAGACATGGTGGCACGGGTAGAGTGGAGGGGGGCTAGGTCCGTGGCTGGAATCAACAGGGCCCGGAGGAAAATTAACCGAGACATGGGCAAGTTTGTGGTACGGAATGGTGGGTTGGTGGTCCGACATTTCGAATTGGAGGTGGATACATGGCGGTATCTACGAAGGGATGGGGTCCATCTGAACGATGTGGGGACTGATTTATGGTCTTTGGGTTTGCAGGATGGGATTCAGCAAGCCCTTAAGGTTTGGAGGGGCACCAAAGGGTAAAGGTGTTTTCCCTTTGGTGCGGTGGCGGGTGTTTGGTCTTTGCGGGAGAAGGAAGTACCTCGAATAAGCAAGTGGTCAGGAACCATCGGTGGTATGGGTTCTGAGGATGGTTTCCAGCTAACAGGAGTTTAGCTGGATGAGTTGGATAATGGGGGCACTGTGGTCAGTGGTCGTCTCTGAGTAGCTGATCGGCTTGAGGCCTATGACCATTGGTAAGGTACCGCAGTGTCCCGGGATAATAAGAATTTAATATGATGAGGAATATCGGGTTAATATGATTATGGCGAATTTGAGGTTCCTGCAAAGACCAACACTAGGGGGCAATATTTCTGTTATGTTTCTGGGTTTATGTGTTTTGATGGTTAAAGTTTTTGATAACTGATGGAACAGTTAAAAAAATAAAGGAGGCTGCTACGGCCATGTTTTACTCCAAAACAGCAATGTGTGGTCTCTTTGATTAAGATAAGTAAGGTATGGGGTATAATGTGGTGGGCAGTACTGGAATACATCGGTTTTACAATAGTCATGGAAGTGTAGTAAGATAAGTTCAATGAATGGCAGAAAGGCAGGAGGGGGCAGGCGAGTGGCACAACCTTTCTGATTAGAAGCTGCTGCAGTTAGCTTCAGACTTCAGAGCACTCGAGGACAGTCACTTAGAGCAGTATCCAGCGGCTGTGAAGGGGAAATAGCACAGAGCATTTTAAGCAGCAGAAGCTGTCTGCAGGTAATGGAATACACACCGTTACACATACCTAACCTAATATGTATGATGCTGTATTCTCCCCTCCCACCCAAAAAAAATCTTCAGTTTTAAAACAAGTCAGCAATTGCATCCTCCTATTGCTACGATGACAGGTTCCCTTTATAAATATCGTCATTTTGAGCTGACAACGTTGTTTTTTTTAATCCATAGAGATGATTCAATTATCCTTATGCTGCCCCCATCACTCATGACTTACAAATTCAGCTCCCTGAATAAAATTTGCATTTCGATTCCACAATGACGATCTCAATGAGCTTGGCTAAAATTTTAATATCTACAAAACTAATGTGATTTGCTTATTAATTACTCTCTTTCAGAGAGATCATTTAAGGCTCAATTAGTTTCCTCAGCGGGAAGCAACTTCAAATGGATAGCGGATAGATAAAATGTCACTTGTGCCCCACAGAGACTATTTGGCGATACTTGACTTTGCAAGCTTCGCGGGGATATTCTGCTCTTGGATTTTGTATTCGGTGGAGGTTTTTCTCTCTGCACAGAGACATATTTTTTTTCAGTGCAAAGATAAACAATGGCAAAGGACGGAAAGCCCTACCAAGCAGTAGGAAGTACAACAACCCTTTCCAAAGTGAAACTTGGAGACTGCCATTGCCAACCTTCTGAAAATGACAGTTGCTTGGCTGTTATGACCTTCTTTTGACTTTGAACTGCTGACCTGGAACTAATAGGAAAGTCAGAAGCCCTAGCCTGGACATTTATATTGGGTCATGACTCCAGGGGTCTGGCTGCAACTCTCTGGCTTTAATATTTGGGGGCCTATTTACAAAACATTTGTTGGATGGAAGTCACAAGCATTCGTCCAGGTTGCACAAATCTTCTTCCTATTTTCTGTAATACTATGACTTCCAATAATTGTCAGCTCCGTCACACAGTTCCCAATGGGAAGGAGGAGTGCGTAGTAGTCTCACTCTACTGGGATTGTCAACGCCATCTAGTGGGCAAAATGTGGTATATATTCATCATCATTAGAATGATTAGAACTGGATGGAGCTACTGATCTTAGGATGTCATTGTATTAGAGAAAATACATGGAACATTTGTGAAGCATGGACAAATGCTGTGACATTAATCCAACAAATGTTTTTTAAATAGACCCTGAAGTATTGGAGCTGGAGAGTTACAGCCAGACAACCAACAACTTCAGAAAGAATTCTGCAATGGAAGCCTTTGCGTTTCTTTGAAAAGCGCTCCTTTAAAAGTGTAACAGGGCAAAGAAACAAATTTCATCATACGTGGTATGGCTGCACTTTCTACATCTCGTTCACAATTAAAGTGTATCTAGCCCCAAAACATTAAGATACTGTGACTCACCAGTCTTTGGATGTGGTGGCTGTATTGTATTGTATTAGCTTTCTTTTTGTCAGGCTTTTTCCCATTATTTTCATATGATGATTCTAGTAGTAGTAATATGCTTCCTGTCCCAGAATGACAACACTTATTCACCCTTCTGTATGTCAGGAACCATGAAACGGAGACAGAAAATGCAGTGAAAATCACACCTTTTAATAAAATGGTAAAAATGGTACATGTGGTAAATGTAGCCAAAAGAGAGCCAGGGTTCGGCAGCCAAATTGGGTAGTCAGAACAAGCCAGGAAATCAGGAAGCCAGAGATCAGCGTAGTCGTAGGCACCAGACAGCATCAGGAACCAGAAGGGATGTCAGCCAGGCAAGTCTTCAACAGGAACACAGCAGAGAGTCTCTAGATATGTTGACCAGGGCGAAGACATTGAAGAAATGAACCAGGCAGTTTAAATAGCCAGAAGAGGCTGGCTGTGGGCTTGACTGGCAAGCAGGAGATGATCAACAGGTGAGCCACTGTGGAACGATGAGTACTGGCAATTAACCGACAGCTGTGCAACATGAGCACAGAGAAGAAAGGGCTGAGAGCCCAGCCCTGACACTGTGTCAGGATATTAAAGTGATTCTAAAGGTTTAAGGTATTATAACTTAATACATTCTATGCATTAAGATAAAAAACCTTCTGGGTACATCAGCCCCCCCCCTTGTACTTACCTGAGCCCAATCTCGAGCCAGCGATGTGCAGGAGAGCAGCAGCTCTCCTGGGTATCACTCTCTTCATTGGCTCACCCAGCAGCAGGAGCCATTGGCTCCTGCTGCTGTCATTTACAGCCAGTGAGCCATTGAGGAGAGACCAGGGGCGGGGCTGAGCCTCAGTCTGTATGTGAATGGACACACAGAGTGCAGCTAGGAATTGAGCCTGCTCGAGTGCCCCCATAGCAGGAGACTTACTATCATGAGAACTTGGCGGGGGGGGGGAAGCCAGGACTGCCAGCAGGGGACCCAAAACGACGAGGATCAGGGCTGCTCTGTGCATAAGTATAGCATGTTTGTTATTTATTTCTTTATTTTTAATTCTTTACTTTAGAATCACTTTAACAGCAGAGAACTATGGAAACTTGCCCCTCTCCTATTGTTCATAACATAGAGGGGTGCAGTTCTGTATTCCTGTAATTGATAACAGTCAGTACAGGCAAAGAGCATAGGAAGTTATCAGCTCAAAACTTTCCTAACAAGATCAAAAGGTATTTTTTTTTTTAATTATCAAGCAGCTTTTTGTTTTTAAAAAGGTCTTACAAGCAGTATTAAAAACATAAAGCAGCTCAGGCTGTAATAAATACTTGCCTTTATGGAGCTGTCAACTGCAGTACCTTTTCTCTGCCACAAGTTGTCCTCAGCCTTCAGGGTTGAATGATCACTCAACCAGGAAGATTAAGAACAAATTTTGGACTCACCTCCTGAAGGGTCAGTACCACGGTACCCCTTGTTCGCGATCAGTGAGAATCTTACGATTTTGTTCTGGCATCAGTGAGAATCCTACGATTTTTTTCGTACGAAAACCGAATGAATGAAACGAAAATCAGACGTTGAGTTCACATCCGACAAAAACTTTATAGTCTGCGCATCCAGCTTTGGTTTGACGAAAAAGCAAAATTGGCTGTTGAAAGCACCGTACTAACGATCCGCAAAATCGTCAGACAGCTCGTCGTACGAATGATTCCATCCGATTTTCTTATCGTGCGTACGTAAAAAAACAAGGGGTTTAATTGCACACATTTGCAAACATGTGTAAGCCACAGTGGCCATGTCAAGGCACCCTAGTTTACTGCGGTCCTAACTCTATCGTTTTGAGAGTCTCTTAACCACTTTAAGGACTGGCAACCTGCAACAGAATGTAATTTTGTTCTTGGATTTAGATGTACTGCAATGGAATATAACATTAATTTTCCTGAAAAATCTTCACTTTCTTGCAGAGCAAAGCTGCCAGTAGAATCTTCTCATCCCACAAGCCTTTAGTAAATCCCGCACAAGCCATCATCGCTGACCATACACCTCTCTCCAGCAGAGTAACACAGGTGAACATTCCGTACACCTACCTCTGCACTAATCAACCCATATTCCACAGACAGGGCTTTTGATCTGTGCCGCTGGTACAGCAGCGTGTGAATTTAGCTGATACATCTCTGTGAGATAATAATTATAAGGCCAATTACAGCTATGCTTAGTGTTGGGCATACTCCTCTGGGAGTTTATTACTCTTTAAATACATGCTGGGCTTGTCATGTACTTAGTTTCAAAGCTGTACACATATTAAACTACCAAATCAGCAATGTCCTTTTATTATAGCCTGAAATCAGCGGTCCCCTATGATCTATATCAGCTCCGTGTTCTTGTCTTCCTCCTAAAAGGAAATCTGTAATGAAACAATAATGTGGTTAGTGATGCTGATGCCTCCTTCTGATAATACCAATTGCCTGGCTGCTTTTTAGTTCTTCTGGCTGCAGTACTTTGTAAGCCACTCCCCTAGAACAAAAATGTGCATCAGAAATCCAGATTTCATTTCGTAGCATACCAGGGTCAGAGGCTCAGAAAGCATTGTAGCAGAGAAGTTAAAACGTATCTATGGTCAAAATATTCAAATCTTATACAATGAAACCTCGGATTGCGAGTAACACGGTTATCGAGCGTTACGCAATACGAGCATTTTTTTTTTAAAATCCTGACTCGGTTTGCGAGTGTTGTCTCGCAATACGAGCTGGATTCAAGCCACAGCGGTGTGCAGTACCGCATTTGGCCAGAGGTGCGGGGGCGCTGGAGCCGATCGGAGCTGAGCAGAGCCGTTCGGAAATACTCTGGAAAACTCGGAAATACTCCATTCCCGAGCCTTTCCGAGGATTTCCAAGTTCAGCCGAGCTGTCCCGAGTATTTCCGAGGCTCTCCGGCGCCCCCCGACCTCTGGCCCCCCCACCTCTGGCATGCCATAGAAGTCAATGCGGAACAAATTATTTTCGTTTCCATTGACTTCTATGGGGAAACTCGCTTTGATATGCGAGTGCTTTGGATTACGAACATTCTCCTGGAACGGATTATGCTCGTAATCCAAGGTTCCGCTGTATTCATTTTCATATGATATTTATACTACCTATAGGTAAGCCTTATAGGATTACCTATAGGTAAAATTTAATGTTGGAAGTTTACTTCCACTTTAAAGTAGAACGATAGGCAAACTTTTTTTTTTCATTTTGGATAGAGTAAAGGGAGGGTTATAATCCCTGTTAAATTATTTTCTTCTTCCATCTGTGTCCTATTGTGGAGACTTACCTTCATGCAGGCAGAGGATTTAGGCGAGGCCGCGGCTGCGGCCTTACCCGCGGTGCTGAATGGCGCGGCCGAACGAAAGGATTTGCCTGCGATCTTCGCCCACGCATACCCCGGAGGTGATACTGAGGCAGGGGGGACACAGACCTGTAGTTGTAGCCGGGTCTGCACCCGAGAAAAGCTGGGTTGAAAGACGGTCCCTGGGAACTCAGGCACTACACGTCTGCTTCCAGCGCTATTCTGGACACGCCCCCGGAGACTTACCTTCACTTGCTGTTCCATAGCCAAAACAGGAAGTGAGAAGAAATCTCAGCAAATTAACCACTTGCCGCCAATATAACGTACTTATACTGTGGCAAGGTGGCACGATGGCCCGGATCATGTACTAGATTATTATACACAGCAAGAGCTGATCTGTGGGTACCGCAGACTCAATGTCCGCTGGCACCCACTGATCGTTAGGCAGAGAGCCAGAATGGCGATCTACCTATTTAAACAAGGCAAATTGCCATTCTGTCATTAGGGAAGGCATAAATCCTGTGTTCCTGCAAGCAGGAACATGGATCTATGCCTTCCCCTAGTAAAAGCACCTCCCACAGTACACAAGCACACTAGCTAGGCACACAGTTAACCTTTTGATCACCCCTGATGTTTAAACCCCTTCGCAGCCAGTGTCATTAGTACAGTGACAGTGCATATTTTTAGCACTGATTACTGTTTTAATGTCACTGGTCCCCAAAAAGTGTCAAAAGTGTATAGTGTCCGATTGACCGCCCCAATATCGCAGTCCCGTTATAAGACGCTGATCATCACCATTATTCGTAATAAATAAAAAATTAAAACAAAAATAAATAAAAATAGTTTGTAGACGCTATAACTTTTGCGCAAACCAAACAATATACGCTTATTGGGATTTTTTTTAAATAAAAATATGTAGCAAAATACATATTGGCCTAAAATTATATTTTTTTTAGCAGAAGGTAATAAATGTTGTTATATTTTTCAAAATTGTGTGTTTTTTTTTTTTGTTTAAAGCAAAAAAAAAAAAAAAAAAACACAGTGATGATCAAATACCCCCAAAAGAAAGCTCTATTTGTAGGAAAAAAAAGACCAGAGATTTTATTTGGGTACAGCGTTGCATGACCGCGTAATTGTCAGTTAAAGTAACGCAGTGCTGTATCGCAAAAAATAGCCTGGTCGTGAAGGGGGGTAAATCTTCCGGAGGTCAAGTGGTTAAGGGAATTCCTTGGGGACCCCGAGGTCACCAGAACTAGTGTCCCCATTGTAAGATTTCCTCTCCCTTATTTTTCTGGGGACAACCCAAAATTTGAGATTTTCTTTAATGGTAACTGTGAACATGACCAATGGAGAGGGCGAATCTCCCTAATGGGGCCAGAGATAGTATTAAAAATCTAATAGGTGTTGTGAGGGGGTTAGCTCGGCAGCGGGTGTGTGTGACCCCCTGGATGGGCTCCCCACACAAAAACAGGCCCAGCAAACGGAGGTTGTGGTTTTCAAAATCAAAAAGGTGCGGTTTATTTTCTATTTACAGTGACAAAACACAGCAAAGCAAAAGAAACATAAACAAAATAAATCCTGGTCAGCTTGACCTCTGACTAAACATACAGGTTTCCTAACTAACAACTGGGATCAGCCTAGTGCTGTCCTAGTCCCTAAGTCCCTGGTTTTAAATGTCCAAGCAAATAGCCACACAGGCTTTGTCTCACCGCACAGGGGTTCACTCTCCCTAGACAGTCCACACAGGTCTGGGTCCAGGCATGAGCTAACACCTAATGAATCTGGGAGTTCTTATAGAGGCCTAAATGAGCTGACAAGCTTCAGCTGGTCTCATCAACTCCCTGTCTGCACGACGCCCCACACTCTCCCTAGAGGTATGAGTCATCCATGAGCCCACTAGCCTCAGCTGGGCTTATACAACTCTCCACCTAGTTGTATAAGTCGGCGTAAAGCCTGAATCTTGGCGAAATATATCTACCCCCCTGGATGCAACCAGGTGACTTTACCTTCCTGCTGTCACATACCCCCCCCTCTTGTTTTAACCTCGGGGTTGGAACACCAGCAATCAGGCATTCATGTACTCGAGACAAAGCATCCACATTCCCCATTTGAACGCCAGGGCGATGCTTTACTGTGAAGTTGAATTCCTGGAGGGCCAGGAACCACCTATTCACTCTTCTATTTGTTTCCTTGTTTTGAGCCATCCACTTTAACGGAGCGTGATCCGTAACCATGTCAAAGTGCCTACCTAGCAGGTAGTACCGAAGGGAATCTAGAGCCCACTTCACCGCTAAACACTCCTTTTCAACGGTGGCGTAATTTACCTCATGGGACTTCAACTTCCTGCTGAGGTAAATGACTGGGTGCTCTTCCCCGTTCCAGACCTGGGACAATACTGCTCCTAACCCCACCTCTGACGCATCACTTTGTACGACAAAGTCTTTAGAGAAGTCGGGTGAGTACAACACTGGCTGGCTACATAAGGCTTGTTTCAAGAATTGGAATGCTGCCTCAGCCTCGGGGGTCCATTTAATCATGACCGACCCTTTCCCCTTCGTCAGGTTGGTTAGGGGCACAGCCTTAGAAGCAAAGTGGGGAATGAATCGCCGATAATACCCAGCGATTCCCAGAAAGGCTCGTACCTGCTTCTTGCTGTTGGGACGTGGCCAACTCTGGATGGCCTCGACTTTGTTGAGTTGGGGTTTTATTACTCCCCTCCCAATGGTGTACCCAAGATATTTGGCCTCCTCCTGCCCAATGGTACACTTCTTGGGGTTAGCCGTAAACCCCGCTTCCCGAACAGAGTCCAGGACTGCTTGCACTTTTGGCAGATGTGAGGCCCAATCTGTGCTATGGACAATTACGTCATCCAGGTAAGCCGCAGCATACTTCCGATGGGGCCTCAGCATCTGGTCCATTTTCCGCTGGAATGTGGCCGGCGCATTCTGTAACCCGAACGGCATTCTTTTATATTGGAACGCCCCGTCTGGGGTTACAAATGCGGTTTTCTCTTTGGCCGACTTGGCCAGGGGGATTTGCCAATACCCTTTTGTGAGGTCAAGAGTCGTCATGTATCGGGCTGTTCCCAGCCGGTCGATCAACTCATCTATACGTGGCATGGGGTAGGTGTCAAATTTTGTAACTTTGTTCAACTGACGAAAATCGTTACAAAATCGCCAGCTCCCATCCGGTTTAGGCACCAACACAATGGGACTAGACCAATCACTTTGGGACTCCTCTATCACCCCTAAGTTCAGCATTTTCTGTACTTCCTCCCGTATTGCCTCCCGTCGGGCCTCTGGGATCCGATAGGGTTTTAACTTCACCCTTTCACCGGGCGGGGTAATGATGTCATGCTCTACCCCAGATGTTTGTCCCGGCAGCTCAGAGAATACCTCCTTGTTGCGAAGCACAAACTCCTTAACCTCCTGTTGTTGGGGTTGTGACAAGGTGGCTGCTATTCCAACCTCAGGAATCACGCAACCAGTTTGAGCTGGTGACCAAGTGTCTGCGACTAGGGACTCTCTATCCCTCCAGGCTTTCAACAGATTAACGTGATAGATCTGTTCGGGCTTTCGCCTTCCTGGTTGTCTGACCTTGTAATTCACTTCGCTCACTTTTTCCATTATCTCGTAGGGGCCTTGCCATTTGGCAAGGAATTTACTTTCAACCGTAGGGACAAGTACCAGTATCCTATCCCCCGGGGAAAAGGTACGGGTCTTGGCTCCACGGTTGTACACTCTCTGCTGTGCTAACTGCGCTTGGGCCAAATGTTCCTTCACGATGGGCATTACCTGTGCAATTCGGTCTTGCATCAGGGCGACATGCTCAATCACACTCCTGTGGGGAGAACTCTCACTTTCCCAAGTTTCCTTGGCAATATCCAACAGCCCTCTTGGGTGTCTCCCATACAGTAACTCAAAGGGGGAGAATCCCGTAGAGGATTGGGGCACCTCCCTAATAGCAAACATCAGATAAGGAAGTAGACAGTCCCAATCCTTTCCATCCCTATCCACCACTTTCTTCAACATTTGTTTTAGGGTTTTGTTGAATCTTTCAACCAGCCCATCGGTTTGGGGGTGATACACAGATGTACGTAATTGCGTCACTTTGAACAATTTACACAGCTCCTTCATAACCCGGGACATAAAGGGTGTACCTTGGTCCGTAAGCAGTTCTTTACAAATACCCACCCGGCTAAACACAAGAGATAGCTCTTTGGCTATGGTTTTGGCCGAGGTATTTCGGAGAGGGATCGCTTCTGGATAACGGGTGGCATAGTCCATTATAACTAATATGTACTGGTGCCCCCTAGCGGACTTGATTATAGGACCTACCAAATCCATGGCGATCCTCTCAAACGGGACCTCAATGATGGGTAGAGGGACCATTGGGCTACGGAAATGTGGCATCGGGGCCGACCTCTGACACACAGGGCAGGAGGAACAATAATTTTCTATGTCCTTCATCACCCCCGGCCAATAGAATCTCTGTAATACCCTCTCTCGGGTTTTCTCTGTCCCCAGATGACCTCCAAGAATGTGCCCATGGGCCAACTCCAACACCAACTTCCTGTAAGGTTTGGGCACCACAAGCTGCTCAACGGTTTCTTCTGCCCTTTTTGCCCCCCGATACAGTAGGTCCTTCTCTACGCTGAAGTATGGGTAAGTGCAGGTATTATCTGGGTTCACTAACTCGCCATCTATTTTCACTACGTTTTCCCGTGCCTTTATTAGGGCGGCGTCTTTCAACTGTTCTGTGGCAAAGTTTTCCCTGTGAACCTCAAGATCAGAAAACTCCACAGACGGTAGGTTTTCGTCTGAGGAGGTGGGCTCCTCTCCAGTTTCTTGAGTCTCCCCTGCCAATACTGATAAGGGAAATTCCGGAGAGTCCTCACCACTCTCAGGGGAGTTCTGGCTATCACATTCCTGGTACATAGGGGCACCAGTGGGGGGCTCAGGATCATCCCACAGTTCCCAGAACTTCGGAAAATCCCTTCCCACAATGGCGTCATGCGGTAACTGAGATACTAAGCCCACTGGATGAGGGTACCTTTGGGGGTCTCGAAACACACTGTAGTCACTGGATACTCTCGGGTGTCCCCATGCACACAAATAACAGCTACCTTGCTATTCCCAGAGACCTCTGTTTTAACTAACTCAGCCTTTATCAGGGTCACAAGGCTACCTGAATCCAGCAATACCACAACATTTCTACCATTAACACACATTTTGCATAAATGTTTCTCAGTTCCTCGAATGGCAGTGCATGCGACTGTCGCACACAGCGACTGACGTCTGCCCGTCAGAAAGTCACACTGCATGGGTTCCTCCACAACCGGGCAATTGGCTGCAATATGTCCCGCTTTCCGGCAGCGGTAGCAAACGATCCTTCTTGCCGCCTCTTGAGCCGCTGATTTCCCAGGCTGTTCTCGCCAAACTTGGGGTAGAGCTCCCACCCTCTCACTCTCTCCACCCTCACCCCTTGGAATCCTCTTATCCGCCCCTGGGGATGGTCTGGTCTTAGGGTGGAAAGTCCGAGTGTCTCTGGAAGAGGCCGTCAGGTTCTCTGTAGCCAAGTATTTCTCCACACGATCCACAAGACCATCGGCCGTCTCCGGGTCTCCATGGCTTACCCACTTTTGGATGGCAGTAGGAAGAGCTCTCAAAAACCGATCCATTACAACACGTTCCACAATCTTTGGTGCGGACAAAGTCTCTGGCTGTAGCCACTTTCTGCTCAGGTGAATGAGATCATACATTTGAGACCTGGGGGGTTTTCCAAGCTGGAAAGTCCAGTTATGCACACGCTGAGCCCGGACAGCCAGGGTGACACCCAGCCTTGCCAATATTTCAGCTTTTAGCATCACATAGTCTTTTGCTTGGTTAGGCTCTAGGTCATAGTAAGCTTTCTGCGATTCACCAGTTAACAGAGGAGCCACCAGTCCAGCCCACTGCTCCTCAGGCCACTTTTCTCTTTCAGCGGTCCTTTCAAATGTGGTCAAAAATACCTCTGGATCATCCTCTCCAGTCATTTTTGTCAATAAACGACTCACCCCAAAGGACGCGGTATTAGTGGGACGGCTTTCCTCACTGGTCTGCGGACGTTGCTGCATTACTGCTTCCATCTGTTGTTGTAGTCTCTGCTCTTGCTTCTGCAACAGGTCTATGAAGCGGGCCTCAGATTGCTGCTGGGCTTGTTGCTGAGCCTCCAGACTCTGTTGCAAAGTTGCGTTTGTCTGCTGCTGGGCTGCAAGGCTCTGTTGATGAGCTTGCTGCTGGGCTGCAAGGCTCTGTTGATGAGCTTGCTGCTGGGCTGCGAAGTTCTGTTGTTGAGCTGCAAGGCTCTGTTGATGAGCTGCAAGGCTCTTTTGCAAACCTGCATTTGTCTGCTGTTGATTGGCATTTGCTAGAGCCAGCTGTTTCAGTATCTCCTCCATGCTGGCTTAAAAAAAAACTGCCACTGGTTCTCCACCAACTGTGGCAGCGGGTGTGTGTGACCCCCTGGATGGGCTCCCCACACAAAAACAGGCCCAGCAAACGGAGGTTGTGGTTTTCAAAATCAAAAAGGTGCCGTTTATTTTCTATTTACAGTGACAAAACACAGCAAACCAAAAGAAACATAAACAAAATAAATCCTGGTCAGCTTGACCTCTGACTAAACATACAGGTTTCCTAACTAACAACTGGGATCAGCCTAGTGCTGTCCTAGTCCCTAAGTCCCTGGTTTTAAATGTCCAAGCAAATAGCCACACAGGCTTTGTCTCACCGCACAGGGGTTCACTCTCCCTAGACAGTCCACACAGGTCTGGGTCCAGGCATGAGCTAACACTTAATGAATCTGGGAGTTCTTATAGAGGCCTAAATGAGCTGACAAGCTTCAGCTGGTCTCATCAACTCCCTGTCTGCACGACGCCCCACACTCTCCCTAGAGGTATGAGTCATCCATGAGCCCACTAGCCTCAGCTGGGCTTATACAACTCTCCACCTAGTTGTATAAGTCGGCGTAAAGCCTGAATCTGGGCGAAATATATCTACCCCCCTGGATGCAACCAGGTGACTTTACCTTCCTGCTGTCACAGTGTTCTAATCCCTCTCCACTCTATCCAAAACTAAAAACAGTTTTGCCTTTAATTATACTTTAATAGTTGATGAATTCAGGGCCGTCTTTATTGTTGATTGGACCCTGGCCAAAAAATTTCTTGGGGCCCCCCCCATGCAATTTTGCTCTCCACCTGCTCTGAGACATACAATAAATAGCAGCTAGATTTAAAATCAGTTTACTGTATCAGATCAGGCAGTGATTGCGATTGGTTGCCAGAGGTTACTGCATATCATTACCATTTATTGACTGTTCGTTAGAGGTTACAGCACACATTACGGCTCACTGATTAGTTGCTAGAGGTTACAGCACATTATTTCTTCTTGTTGATTGGTTGCTAGAGATTACCGTACAGTAATACTGCTCACTGATTGGTTGCTAGAGGTTACAGCACATCACTCACTGCAGAGGGGCATGATATACATATGAATGCCGCCTTTATTTACACATGAATGCCGCCGACCTAAGCTATTTACATATGAATCCTGCCGCTATTTACATAGGAATGCTCCCGTTATTTACATATGAATGACGGTTATTTACATGTAAACACATAATCTGCAGGTGAGTAATCTATACACAATGATAGGGCAGAGCTGGGCAGCATTAGTAGCAGCACTTCACACTGAGATATCAGGACACAGCACAGGACTAAAACTTCAAGGGACAAGGGAATTTAAACTGGAATAGTTGGCTAATATGAGGCAGCTGCTTTGGGCCCCACAACAATGACAGTGCCCAGGGCAGCTGTCCCTTTTGCTCTGCCTTAAAGACGGCCCTGGATGAATGTCACATACACTGCATTATAAAGACGTTTCTTAGATTAATATAACAGAAAATAAAAATTCAATTTTCATTGTACTTTAGAGTACAGTCAGTAAGGGAATTTTTTTTTTCCAGGGACAACTTTCCTGGGAAACTAGAGTAGTTGGTAAGTACACTCTTTTTCCATTAATAAAGAAGTCTCCTGTGTAGACTCTGAAATGTTCAAGTGTAACTGAGCATTGAGGCATATTCCTCTTGTGCCAAGCAGTACAGTCTCATCCAGCCGCCCTGGTTTCTTTGCCGGGTGAATGTCTGGGGAATCGCAGCTACAGGCTCTGATAACGTTGTCAGAAGTAAATTGACATTTAAACTGAACCCTGAACTCTGTCGCCCCCTGGCTAGGCTGCTCAGTCAGCTCTGAGATGTTAATTGAATTATGACAGTCCTGAACTTTCACTGCAACTGGAGAATTCATACAGAAAATATCTTCTAATGTCTCCGCTTTGCTTTTTTTTTTTAAATTTTGTGCTTGTGAAAAATAAAGATTCATCTATTTGGCTGCAAGGTAAGTTGTCAGCTCTCAGAATAATGTGTGTGCTGAGGTCTGCATTATGTTTTGTTAGTTTGTGCCATTGCTTATATTAAAGCTGAACTGTGAAACTCAGGCAATATCTACCCTTGAAGTGGGGCCCCCTGCACTACAATGGTTGAAGGCTCCTTTAGTCTAGGGCTAGGCTAGTCTAGGGGTACAAGGATAATCACAAGCAATGTTGCCTCCTTTCTGTAAAACTACTAATCTCTCTGCCCCTCCATGTAAAGGAAATAAAATGAGGCGGACATGTTAAAGGTCCAGCTTGTGCTGTTCAAGCTTTTTTGAAGAAGCCCAGAGAAGTATAGCCAGGAGTGGTCTTTGTGACAGGGGGTCATTCTGGGCACAGGGTGAATGGAAAGACCCCACTATGACCTATGATAGCCACATTCAATGCTGTTTATACATTGTATCTAGATTGGGTGTGTACTGTGGTTGGGGGTTGTGTAATCTAACCCCTTTCATATTGGGGGGTGTCGTTACAGTCTTCATGAAAGAATTGCAGCCAAAAGCCATACCTCCGACGTGGAAAGAATGCTTAGAGACCCAACTATGCCCAAAAAACATAGGAACTGGAGTGCAGAAAAATTACAGCAGGTGCTCTGGACGAATGAGTAAAAATTTTAAATAATTGGCTGTAGCAGGAGGTAGTTTGTTCATGAAGGGCTGGAGAGGGGTACAATAATGAGTGTCTGCAGGCAACAGTGAAGCATGGTGAAGATCCCCTGAAAGTTTGGGGCTGCATTTCTGAAAATGGAGTTGGAGATTTGGTCAGTATCAATGGTGTCCTCAATGCTCAGAAATATAGGCAGATAATTATCCATCATGTCATACTGTCCCCAAAGGTATTCTGCAGCAGGAAAACGGCCCCAAATATAAAGCCAATGTCATTAAGAGCTATCTTCAGTGTAAAGAACAAAAAGGAGTCCTGGAAGTGTTGATTTGCCACCGATCGCTCCCAAGGGTCAAGGCCGGGCCAGGTTTCTTGTGTTGATGACTGAGTTGCCCGAAAGAAAATTACCGGGGTCGGGTAAGTCAGTGAGCAGTAAGCGTGGTGTGCCTGGGAGGGAAGTGATACCAGTGGCCGCAAGGGAAGTGCCAACCAAGAGGTTCCAACCAAGGCGAAAGCCAAGAGAAATTATCTGCCGGCCGAAGAGTGTTTGACTATTTCAGATTCTGACATTTCGTCTGATAACCTATTGGAACTCTTTTCGGACACTTTGTCTTACTCAGGGAAGTGGGGAGAGAGTGATGAAGAGTTTACTAGCAATGTGCAGGAAGATGAGACACCTGCTGCTACTACTACCGCAAGTGTGCAGATTATGCTGTCAGCCAGTGAAGCTCCGCTGATTAGCATTGCCAGGTCCTTTGAGGAGGATCAAGAGAATCAATGCGTTCCCGCAGCCCGGCGTATATGTTGACCATACCAAGCACCAAAGCGGATCGCAAGCCATAGGCGGTTGCTGGATATCCAGTTCAGCGTGCCCCAGATGCTCTGGTTCTATCTGGGTACGTAGACCCTAAAACCCTGCCTCGACTGTCTAAGATCCAACCTATCATCAATAAGAAAGTAGCAGAAAATTACGGTTATTTATACCCCTAAATTCCTCCTCATCTGGAAGAGGAGATCCTGGAGAAGGAAATGCAGTGGGTGGATGAGGCCGTCCAGGAATTCCTCCAAATACCCCTCAAGCTGGACTTTCTGAAATGATCATCTAAAACGTCCAGGAAATACCTTTCAGTGCTAAATACCTGGGGCTATGGCCACAAAAGCAATCTGGACAGTGTTATCCTCCGTAGGCCAGACAAGCGTGATGTTAAATACCATGTTGTTACTGTGAATTCCAAAAGAGAAGATGTAACACTCCCAGATCTCAGATATTATTGGTGAAGTCTCATTGAAGCGATGCTATTACTGGATTACAAAAATGAGTTGTGTGATGCAAAGGATGCTCTGCCGACAGTTACCTTGCACACCCATTTAAAATGTTGCTAATGGGAAAATCCCAGAAAGCTGCAACACCAGGACTGTGCTGGACTCAATGCTGCCGGCAGTTACAGGGAGCTATCATTATAGCCACGTTGGCTAAAAGATTAAAGTTGTTGGGGTGTTTCACCCTGAAGAGCGATCTGTGAACTTTAATAGGTTGTTGGTTGCAAAAGAATGAATAAAGTTTCTGTCTTTGGCTGCCATGTGGGCAGACTGAAGATACTCTTGCAAGGGGACCTGTGTCCCGAAGTGTGGTCCCTTGCAATCTGGCCTGACTGCTTGTTGCTTGAAATGCAGTCTTGCCCTGTGCCCGAAATTCCTTTTTTTTTTTTTTTAAGAAGAAAGAAGAATTACTGGGAAATGTAGTTCATTCGAAGTGAAGCCAAAATGGACAGTAACCGGTCATGGACATTGAGCCTGTCGTTAGTCAGAATAGGCTGTAATAGAGAAATAATTGCAGATTTGTCAAATAATGGACTCATACACATCTGTCAGGACTGTTTGGATCAGAGTATTGCTGAAGTTTATAGTTTTATACTGACTATGAAAGGGAGTGGCATTCTTGAAAAGATTGGGGCCTGATTTAAAAAAAGAAAGAAAGAAAATGTAAATAACCTAGACATGCATAAGATGTTCTCATGTTTCATGCTGCCCCCGGCTGAGGACCAGTTTAAATCATTGTGTACATATTGCACCATATTCTGATCGGGTAGGACGCTCCTGCATTGTTTTGATTTCTCTCTTTCAGGTGTAGCCGAATCGGTACGTCTTCCTTGGCCAAGGAGAGACAGAGACCTAGCCGGATAACAACACTAACCATTTATATATTGTTACGACTGTGTGTATATATATATATATATATATATATATATATATATATATATATATATATTAGGGCTGTGGAAATTAACTATTAATTCCTCGATTAATCGATTAATCTTTTTGATCGATCAAAATTCTTTTGATCTGTACTCACCTCTCCGCCGGCTTCCGGGTCTTCAGGGAGTTCTGTCGGAGATCCGGTGACGTCATGGACACTGGCGGGGCTTGCCGTGTCCATCTGAAGGGCTCCTTTGCTGTGCCTTCATATCTGCATGCCGGCGGGACCTTACTATCTGTCACACGCAAGGGCTGTTACACTTCCCTCTAATCACTTCCCTCTATCAACCTGGGATTCTACAGCCATCCACTGGGAGTTGTGATAGTTCGCTTCACGGGACATCTAAATGCCGATGGACTGATGTTAACCCCTCCTCATCTGGATTGAGCAGTGGTATCATTGTACACATTTTTATACCAGTATCATACTTAGCTACATGTTTTTATGACTGCTTTTGCTACCGTTAGGTATTCCTCGCACCATTTTTTTTTTTTCTCTTAAATCTTTTTTATTGAGTTTTTATAAAACATACACACAATTTGCCCACATCTAGGCACAACAGCTGCCCACGCAGGGGCCATTACCCTGTTTCGGCATCAGACCGTCACAGGGCGACAAATAACAAAAAAAAAAAAAACTTAACTTATTCTATACTACAACCCCAAGCTTGGGGAGAGGGTTCATTCAATATACATCATGCTTCAAAATGTTATTGTTAGAGGAAGGTAGCCTGAAGACATTTTTTTTTGGGGTTAATAATCGATATTTCGAAGATACAATATAAATCTAAACCGTGGTCACTATATCACTTGCCGTGCTTCTGTCATCTAACCAACAGTTCCATCCTCGCACCATTTTTACAGTTTATGTAGCTACATCGATTTTATCTCCAGTGCAATATTTATTTTGTTACCTACTTGAAGACTATAAAAGTTTTAAATGCTATTCCCATTGAGCGCTGCCTTTGTGTGTTTTTTGTATCCTGCTAATCATTTTTCCAGTGGTTGGTAGCTGCACTGGGAATCAGCCTGCAAGGAGATCAGCTAAAAGTAGTTGGATCTGTATGTGCGTTATAATTAATCGATATTAGTCGATTAATCGATAAAAAAAAAACGATTAATCGAACACAACATTTTTAATCAGTAACAGCCCTAAATATATATATATATATATATATATATATATATATATATATATATATATATATATATGTAGCGTTACCCCCAAACTAAGGGAGCCGCTGGTTTTGTTTCGGGCCCTATATACAGCACAGCCAACCCCCGGCAATCTACTTGACCCTCCTCTGGCACAGCTAGTCTAGGGCTGGTATATTTGTATGGCTCTATACCAGTTTCTATGCACTCCCTCTAATACATTTAAACAGTGGTAATTGTGGTAATAAAAACCCAGGCCAGAACGGTTACTGCAACAGTTTTACTTATGCATAAAAGATAACAGTAAGGTACATATAACACATGCATGCAGAGCCCTGCAATACTGATAATACTAATCAACTATAATGCGCACGGAGTTCTATCACACACTAACATGTAGCTATTCTCCCCGTTAGCAATATGGCGCCAAACAATGCTACAACCTCCCAGTCAGGCCTGACTCAATTAAAGCTCAGTCTCTAATTAGGAATCTTCGCATGCAAGATGATCGGTGGTGCACATACGGGAACAAGTATTTGTAATCCAATGGGGGGTTAAAGTAATGGAAGCAACTCCCAGGAGGCTATGTATCTCAGTTCTGCAACTAGTCTCCTGACAGGAAAGAACAGGTATAACACGATGGGCCAAGGCAGTCAATAGGCCTAATGAAGAACTCAGTTATGGTTGTGAGCAAGTGCTCTCTCACTCCTCCAGACTCGATCCTAGTCCGGGACTCCCACCGCTGTGTCCACACACACACAGGCTCCGCCACCGCCGGATCTCAGGTCTCACTGTCGTTCACGTAGCAGGTGGATGTCTCAGCCGCACAGGCTCCGCAGCAGGGTGGAAGGCTCTCTGGAGATGCGCAAGGCCCAGGCTTCGGGTCTTGCACTCGCAGCAGGTCCGCACAGGAAGTCCTCTTGCCAGCCGCGCGGTGTCCAAAGAGGCAGGGCTTAGCCTCGCCCTTCCCTTTTATACCCCACCCATCAGTCTCTGCGGTCATCCAATGCATCCTGGGTGCCCAGCGGGGTTCTGGGTAATGTAGTCCATGGGGCCTCAATGGAGACCCCGCTACATATATATATATATATATATATATATATATATATGTGTGTGTGTAGCGGACCCCCCCATAAATGGGGTCGCTATACCTAAATTTAAGGGGTAGCCTGAGCAAATAGTTAGGCTCAGGCTGTTTAAATTCTTTAAATTTGTTTCTGCTTTGTTGTGGTGTTGCCTGGCAGTACAGTTCCCTTTGACCTGTGGGTGGCGCTGTCGCCTATGTCTCAGGTTGAACCACGGGTAGCATTGCAGCGCGATTGGGTGTCCTCTCTCAGCAGCCGTGCAGTGGGCGTGGTCTACCCACTGTGCATGCCGGGAGAGGGTACTTAAGGGGCAGACGCCATTAGGTCCGGAGTTCGGAGGTGATCCAGAGGACCCCTTGGTCCTAGGCACGTACCCCACCTTCGGTGGCCCTCATGGCCAGGGGTACGTGTGTGTGTATTCAGTCCCGGGCACCTTCGGCCCAAGGCTGCATCATTCCAGATAGGCCCAGCACCTTTAGCTGAGGTCTACACCAGAAGAGGAGTCCCAGGGTGCCCAAGTGGGGGTGACCCGCTTTGAAGGAGAGGAAACCCGGGGAGGACCTGTCCGCGGGGATCGGTGAGGGAAGTCACTGTCTCGGGAGAGGCCTGGTTGCCTATAAGAGGGAAGGATTCCATATTCCGCCAAAAGCCTTGTAATGTGCCCCATTGGCACCTAAGGTCTCAAGTGTTACAAGTGCTGGGAAGTTCAGGATTCAGAAGTTCATATCCTGATCGTATCCTTAGGAAATTTAAAGTGAATGTTCCGTGCTCCACACCGGCTGCTGGGACCGTGAGAGGGGACTATCCGGGTGAGCAAAAAGCCCACTCAGGACTGAGTGGAGATAAATGACCGTTAAGTGCCGCGTGCCTGAACCTGCCTCCCTGTTAAAAATCTCTATCTCCAACTTTCCTATCAAGTTTCTACGCAAGAAAAATAAACCTCTTTTATTGGGTTTGATACTGTCTGGACATTGGTTTTCCTTGAGAGAGAGAAGAAACTTCTACCTACACTCTAGGGCAGCCTTTCTCAACCTTTTCAACACAGAGGAACCCTTGAAATAGTTCTCCGGTCTCAGGGAACCCCTGCTAAAAATCAGAAATCTACAACTCATGATACATTAGTGTGATGGTCAGTGGGAAGAATGGTCCTTACACTTGTGGTCATTGGGAAGAATTGCCTCCTTACAGATAGCTAAAAAGATCAATGGTGTCAGTGGGAACTTATCTGAGGCCAAAATTGCCCAATGCTGAAGGAACCCCTAGCAACCTCTGGAGGAACCCTAGGATTCCACGGAACCCTGGTTGAGAATCACTGCTCTAGGGTGAAGAACCAACAAAAGGAGGTAACTCGCTGCAGGACCCAAAACACATAACACCGCTCACCCTCTTTTATCTGGAGGATATTGGGCTTGTGGCATGGTGTGTCCCATTCTGCTTGTGGAGGTAAGCAGGGTAAAGGATCTGTGTGCTACATATATATATATATATATATATATATATAGTTTAGGTACACTTTAAAGTGAATCATAAATAGCAACATGTTGTACGCTATCCATCTGTAGCAGGTACTTCTTCAGACTGAGCTAATCTATGATGGGAGAGCTGTCTGCTGCACCCCCCCCTTTCTCTCTTCACACAGACACTCAGAACTACTTGTTTGTAAACTCCCTATTGGAAGTTGTCTATAAACTCCCTATTGGAAGAGCCTGAGCCAATCATCAGGCAGCAGCAAAGGACTGTGGGGAAGGAGATAAAAAGATGGAGAAACTAGGCCGGAGGCTCTTTGTGCCTGCACCCCATCAGGAGAGCCTCTCCTGCACTCTGTGTGTGTATAGAATCGCGACCTACCAAGGGGCACACAGCCTGCAACTCCAGACCAGAGGAACAGACTGTCCATGCTAAAGAAAGACACCCTGCAACAGCTCAAGGACTGAATGCCACTGCGACACACCTGCATCTAAGAACGATCGATCGCTCAGGGGAGAACCGCTGAATGTGTACAGGATTTGGTGAGGGGGCTTTTCCCAGGAACCTTTAATGCTTTTCATAGAATGGTAAAAAAAAAAAAAAAAAAAGCGCTACCCCAAAAAACACATAAATAATAACAACTCTATGAAAAGAGGTGAAGCATAGGGTTGCCACCTGTCCGGTTTTGACCCGGACAGTACGGGTTTAGGAGGCTGTGCCCGGGTTTCCCTCTGCCTCTCACCCGGACACAATTTCCAGCTGACATCGGGTACCATGGGGCCTCCTTTTACGAGCCCCGACACACAGTGGGACCCGGACAGCAGGGATCGGAGCGGCGGGCGGGGAGAACAATTACAGATCAAGGGAGAGAGAGAGGCGACAGGCAGCTGCTGGTGCGGAAGTTTTTATTGAACTAAATGTTTAACAACAATCCACTCACTCTTCATGTCAGTGCTGCAGCTGTAGGTAAATCGGTCTGTAAACTCTGCTGTCCCATTCTCCCCCTCCAATCCACGCTGCTGTTTCACTGGAGAAAGCCAAAGACACAAAGCCGTGGGGAATCTGCAGTGAGCTGTCACCTGGGACGCTGTGACCAATCAGAGCGTTCCGGAGGCTTAACCACGCCTCCATCATCAGAGGTTGAATTTCCCGCGGCTCTCTGTTTCCTCCAGTGATTCAGTGATACAGCAGCGTGGATCGGAGGGGAGAATGGGACAGCCGACTTCACAGACTGACCTGCCTACAGCTCTCTGACATGAAGAGTGAGTGGATTTTTTTAAAGCATTTATTTTATTAAAAACGTCTGCATCAGCCTGTTACCTCTCTCTCTCTCTTATGTTTTGACTCCTCTGTATTTGCCTCCCCCCCCTCTGTAATTCCCCCCCATCCTCTGTAATTACCCCTCCCCTCCTCTGTAATTACCCCTCCCCCTCCTCTGTAATCCCCCCCTCTGTAATCCCCCCCATCCTCTGTAATCCCCCCTCCTCTGTATTACCCCCCTCCTCTGCAATTGCCCCCACCAATCTCTGGAATTGTGCCCCCTCCTCTGTAATTGTTCCCCCCTCCTCTGTATTTGCCCCTTCTCTTCTGTAATTGCCCCCCCCAATCTCTGTAATTGCCCGCAGCTGCAAACCCCCTGCTGTCCGGGCCCCCCTGTGTGCTGTAGGGTTGCCACCTGTCCGGGATTTACCCAGACAGTACGGGTTTTGAAACATGTGCCCGGGTCTCTGCCCGCCTGAGACCCGGGCACATTATTCAGACCTGCCAGTGGCTCCCTGTGCCGTGTGCGTCTCGAGTTCGGTCCACTCCTGCTCCCTTCCTATCTACCCCCTTCCCTCCCCCCGCACTGTCAGTGCACCTCCGTCCGCTCTGTGTACTGCAGACGGGAGACACAGAGGCAGAGCGAAGAGGCAGAACCTCCATGTTGCCGGGGACTCTCCTCTGGTTGGCTGCAGAAGGGACAAGGAGGTGGGGTTGAAGGCGCTGCTCTGACGGAAAGTTTGCAGATATCGTGCTGGGATTGGAGCTCAGCTTGCAAGGTACGTTTTTGTCCCCCCCCCCCCCCCCACCATACACTATACCAGGGATAAGCAATTAGCGGACCTCCAGCTGTTGCAAAACTATAAGTCCCATCATGCCTCTGCCTCTTGGTGTCATGCTCGTGGCTGCCAGAGTCTTGCTATGCCTCATGGGATTTGTAGTTCTGCAACAGCTGGAGGTCCGCTAATTGCATATCCCTGCACTATACATACAGTTCTGCCACCCCCCTCCCATACACCATCCATCCATATAGTTCTCCCTCTCCTCCTCATACACCATCCATATATAAACTTCCCCCCCCACTATACATATATACAGTTCTCCCCCCCACCATACATATATACAGCCCCCCATATATACAGTTCTCCCCCCATACACCATCCATATACAGTCCCCCCCATTTATACCGTTCCCCCCCCATACACCATACATACAGTTCTCTCCCCCCCCCATACCTATATACAGTAGTTCTCCCATACACCATACATATATACAGTTCTCCCCCACCCCACCATACATATATACAGCCCCCCCATATATACAGTTCTCCCCCCATACACCATCCATATATATACAGTTCTCCCCCCACCATACATATATACAGCCCCCCATATATACAGTTCCCCCCCCATACATCATCCATATATACAGTCCCCCCCCATACACCATACATATACAATCCCCCCCCCCCCCATACACCATACATATATAGAGTTTTCACCGGGTGACACCATCAACTGCTCTACTGACACCATCCACTGCTCTACTGGCTGACAATGTCCACTTTTGAGGTAGGTTAGTTTCATATTTTAACTGACATTTCTTTTATTAATTGAATCATATTTTATGGGTACACTAATGCTTTTGTTTTATTTAACCATGCCCCTTTAAGTACCCCCCTGCACTGCAAATTGGCCACAGCCACTGTTCATTGTAGCACACCTCATTACTACTCTCTTTGGGTAACCCCAAAGGTGTCCCAGGTATTTTAAAATCCTATAGCGTGTAGTACAAAAAAATTGCTGTGCGCCGCGAAAGTGTTCGGGTTTGGCTTGAAGAAAAGGTGGCAACCCTAGTGAAGCAGCTGCACTGGAATATGACAAATTCAAACAAAATAGAAGGTAATAGTGCAGCGCTACATGTAGGCCAGTGAGAGCTGGAATGTAACTCGAATGTGACCTTAAATAGAAACACACAAAAAAAGAAGGGAAGGGGCAGGCTGAACGCTCCACCCAATGTGCAAAGTGTCCACAGCACTAAACAAAGTGATAAGTGTCAAAAACAGTGAATAAATAACATGGAATGGATGTACAAATTCTGGCACAATTCTTCACGTGGATGATGACATACATGTGCGCTTACCAGAAACGTTGGACACGAATGTCATACGACAGCGGATCAATCGAGCTTGAGAGTATCTCCAACGGCTGCTCCACAGGAACGTCACCGGATCTCTGATGGGTGATGAGGTATACTGGCTGGACGATCAGATGTCCTCAATCCTGGATGGAACTAATGGATCCAACACTTCTTGGGTCTCCAATACCCTCAAGGCTGGAGGTCTTACCAGAAGGTTGGTATTCTGGATCCAGGTATTCAACCGGACGGTGGGATACAGTCGAGCTTAGATGAAAAATACCCCGACAAGGGTATTGTAAAGGGACCAACTGGAGAAAACTGAAAAATAGGATTTTTATAACAGCTTACCTGTAAAATCCTTTTCTTGGAGTACATCACGGGACACAGAGCGACATAGTCATTACTAATGGGTTATATAGATACCGTCAGGTGCTGGCACTGGCAACTTCCAAAACCGGAAGTACCCTCCCCTATATAAGCCCCTCCCATCCGGGAGCACCTCAGTTTTGTAGCAAAGCAATAAGTGTCCCCAAAGAGGGGCGGGAGCTCTGTGTCCCGTGATGTACTCCAAGAAAAGGATTTTACAGGTAAGCTGTTATAAAAATCCTATTTTCTTTCTCGTACATCACGGGACACAGAGCGACATAGTCATTACTAATGGGATGTCCTAAAGCAATGCCAAATGAGGGGGGGGATACACCATATATAAGCTGAGCGCTATCAGACATGAGGATCTTTTGCGGCCTGCAACACACTGCGCCCAAAGGCGACATCCTCCTGACTTCTAACGTCCACCTGGTAGAACCTAGTAAACGTGTGAACTGAAGACCATGTTGCGGCCTTACAGATTTGAGCCAGGGAGGCCTGGTGATGCACTGCCCATGAAGTTCCAACTGCTCTCGTGGAGTGCGCTCTAACTTTGAACGGAGGCGGTCTCCTTCTCAAGCCATAGGCTTGTATTATGACCTGTCGAATCCACCTGGCTAAAGTAGATTTTGACGCTGCCTGACCCTTTCTGGGGCCTTCCGGCAGAATAAACAAAGTATCCGTTCTACGAATCTGAGCAGTGGCTTTTAGATAAGCTTTAACTGCTCTTACTACATCCAAAGAATGCAATAACTTTTCCTCTACCGAAGTAGGTTTGGGGAAAAAAGAAGGAAGAACCACATCTTGGTTCAAATGAAACCTCGATACCACCTTAGGAAGAAAGGCTGGCTGAGGACGTAATACTACTCTGTCCTTATGGATAACCAGATATGGCTCTTTACAGGACATAGCTGCTAATTCCGACACTCTTTTAGCCGAACAAATGGCTACTAGAAAAATCAATTTCCTGGTGAGAAGCACCAAGGAAATATGCTGTAATGGTTCAAATGGTTGTTTCTGTAAAACCGACAGAACCAAGTTTAGATCCCATGGACATATGGGAATATTAACCGGAGGACTAATACGCATCACTCCTTGTATAAAGGCTTTGACTAGTGAATGCGAAGCCAAGGGCCTTTGAAAAAATATTGACAAGGCCGAAATCTGACCCTTGATAGTACTCAAGGCAAGCTTCCAATCTACAGCCCATTGTAGGAAGTCCAGAATCCTACCTATTACGTATTTACGTGGATGCCATTTCTTGGCCTCACACCAGGCGACGTACGCCTTCCAGATTCTATAGTAGATCTGCCTGGATACCGGCTTCCTGGCATTGATCATGGTAGATACCACAGCATTAGAGAGCCCTCTCTTTTTTAGAATGTGGGCTTCAATAGCCAGGCCGTCAAACCTAGGGCTGGTAAGGAAGGGTGGTATATCGGTCCTTGCGAAAGCAGGTCCGGACGATGTGGGAGGGTCCAAGGACTCCCCACAGACATTTTTACAATCTCCGCGTACCATGCTCTTCGGGGCCACGCTGGAGCCACCAGAATCACTGGTTTCTTTTCTACCCTGATTCTGCGGAGTAATCGAGGTAACAATTGTGGCGGTGGGAATGCATATATCAGCTTGAACTGATCCCAAGGGAACACTAGGGCATCCGAGCCGCAAGCTAGGGGATCCCTTGTCCAAGAGACAAACCTGTCCACTTTTGTGTTGAATCTGGATGCTAGCAGATCTACATCCGGTGTTCCCCACCGCTGACATATTGTCCGGAAAACCTCGGGATGAAGGGACCATTCCCCTGGGCATAATTGTTGGCGACTTAGAAAGTCCGCCTTCCAATTCTCCACTCCTGGAATGAATACCGCAGATATGGCTGGGACATATCTTTCTGCCCATCTCAGGATGTAATTTACTTCCCTTTGGGCTGCACGACTCCTGGTGCCCCTCTGACGATTGATATATGCCACTGCTGTGGCATTGTCTGATTGAATTCTGACAGGGGACCCTTGGAGTTTGGATGTCCATGCTACTAGGGCATACCGGGCTGCTCGTATCTCTAAGAGATTGATGGGCAGGGCCTTTTCCGCATCCGACCATCTGCCCTGGAGAGACCATTGCTCCAGTACTGCTCCCCAGCCTATAAGGCTGGCATCTGTAGTGACCACCTTCCAGGAAATCGGACTGAAGGATTTCCCTCTTTCCAGATTCTGGGGAACCAACCACCAGCGGAGGCTCTTGCGAACGGAAGGGGACAAGGACATTGGTAAGTCCAGAGCCTGAACTTTTTTGTTCCAGGCTGACAGTATGGCCCTTTGCAACTTCCTTGAATGGAATTGACCGTAGGGTACTGCTTCGAATGATGCCACCATTTTTCCCAGCAGCCTCATGCACAGGCGTATGGATGGCTGTCTTTTTGAACCCACTAAGTGGATCAAATCTCTCAAAGACGACCCCTTTTCTTGAGGCAAGAAAATTTTTCTCTGGTCTGAATCCAGCCTTAGCCCCAAGTATTCCAGACTTTTGACTGGTTTTAGGGCTGACTTGTCTCGGTTGATAATCCAACCGTGATATTCCAGATACTTGATTGTCTCGTGAACAACCACTTCTAGTTTTTCCACTGAGTGGTCTATCAGCAACAAGTCGTCTAGATATGCCATTATCATTACACCTCGTGTTCTTAGATTGGCCAATAATGGGGCCAGAATTTTTGTGAACACTCTTTGGTGCTGTGGCCAGACCGAAGGGTAAGGCTCTGAACTGAAAATGGCGCCCTTCTACCGCAAAGCGTAGAAATTTTTGGTGGGCTGGAAAGATGGGAATGTGCAGATAAGCATCTTTGATGTCGATCGAGGCTAACCATTCCTCCCCTTGTAGGGCAGTGGCTACCGATCGGATCGACTCCATCCGGAAAGTCCTGATATGTAGGAATTTGTTTAGCCCTTTTAGATTTAATATGGGCCTCACGTCCCCGTTTGGCTTCGGGACTGTAAAGAGGTTTGAGTAAAACCCAAACCCCCATTCTTCCAGGGGAACCTCTATAATTACTGCTTGGAGCAATAATTGTTCTAGTGCCAACAGGAGGGATCCTCTCTTCTGGGGATCCCTTGGCACGTTTGACCTTATAAAGCGGGAAGGAGGGGAGTTTTTTAACTCCAATTTGTATCCCAGATTTACTGCGGAGAGCACCCATCTGTCTCGGATCGTGTCCCGCCAGGTCTCTGTGAACAACTGAAGTCTTCCCCCCACCCGATTGGGTGGGGGCAACCCTTCATGCATTTGACTTTGGGGGAGGTTTTGTACCTCTCCTGCTCCAGGGCTTCTTGTTACCCTGCAATTGTCCCTGATTTTTACCTCCGGGATTTGACCGAGGAGGCCGTCGAAACTGTTTCACAGCCGATGTCCTAGGGACTGGAGAAGCAGGCCTCTTAAAAGAGGGACCTCTAACTCTATTTTTAACCGGCAAAAGTGTACTTTTACCGCTGGAAATTCTCTGGATATATTTGTCCAGGTCTTCCCCGAATAAGCGTTCACCATGAAATGGGAAGCTGACCAGCAATTTTTTACAGGGAGCTTCAGCAGACCAGTTTTTGAGCCATAGAAGCCTGCGCATATGTACTACAGACAGCGTAAGGCGGGAGGCCTGATGGATTGAATCCTTTATAGCGTCCACCGCAAAGCATAAGGCTCTAGGTAGATCAGCTAGGGCAAGAGCCTGCTGATCTGGCAAGTCCCTTAAGACCTGTTTCAACTGATCCTTCACTGCTTGGCAGACCCCAATAGCTGCCACTGCTGGTTGTGTCACCAATCCTGCTGTAGAAAAAGCAGATTTTAATAAGGACTCCAATTTTTTATCTATTGGGTCCTTGAACATTTGGACATTATCCACCGGACATGTCAGTGATTTATTCACACAAGAGATGGCTGCGTCCACTGTAGGGACCCTCCATTTTCTGATGAACTTATCCTCCATGGGATAGACCACCGGAAATCTCTTGGGGGGAGTAAATATTTTGTCAGGATGCTCCCAATCCTGGTAAATGAGCCCTTCCAGTAAAGGATGGATCGGAAAGGAACAAACAGTCTGGGGAGCTTTTAGCGACCCCAACGAGGAGACAGAAGTGGATGATGGCTCCGCAAGTGGCATTTTAAATGCTGATCAGACCATATTAGTCAGGGACTGAACCCATAACCTTTCAGCATGTGATGCTGAGAACGGCTCTTCCACTGTTGATTCCTCTACAACCGAATCGACCTCATCCTGATCCCCTTCAGGTAGGTCGATCCCTGTATGGGACTGTTGCTCTGTTAACAGGCACTCTGAGGGAGGAGACGGAGATCGGGCGCTTTTCTCCTGTGACAGGGAAGCTGCGATCAATGCTGACAATCTCTCTTCCAGCCCTCCCAGAGCTGAGGAAAAAACCTCCTCTGTTACATACACAGGAGCAGGTGAACTGAGGACAGCCACAGTACCAGGTACTCCTGAGGGTGCTCTACGGTCACTAACCTCTGATTCTTCAGGGGAGACTGGTGCAGCCGAAGCATGCCCAAGATCCTCAGAGCCCGATGGAGACCCCCTATTCCTCCTGGAATTTCTAGTCCCGGAGTTTTTAGACGGCATATTCCTAAGCCACAAAGCTGAGGTATTCCAGCCGAAATACACCAGTTACTGACAATAGTCTAGCATAAATGCTGCTATAAGAAACAGTTGGTGTCTACTAATGTGCCTTTCTAGGGGATGCCTGTATCAACCGCTTGCTGTATGCCTTCTTTAAATGTTGCCAGCTCTGTCTCTGTACTTCATAGCCAGCTCACCACACAAAATTGTGGTTTTTAACATGCTGGGACGCCCGCACATGCGCAGAAGCGCCACAGAGCGTCATCCCCCAGGCTCCGCCCCCTTTCCCGGCTCACCTCTATATATAGAGGCGCGTGCACGCGCGCGGCCACGTGCGCCTTCGGCGCTAATTTCGAAAATGGAAACCAGGGACAAGAGCCAGGGCCCCCTTTGCCGCAGGCCGGGGGATGGACGAGCATTGCAACATGGCAGAGGAAGCAGTTTCCCATAAGAGAACTCACCATCTGCCTGGACTCGCTCTGATGAGAAGAAACTAGTCCACATGACAAGAAACGTTCCACAGCGGCCTCTAGTGGACAAACAAAGGTACCGCAGTCTAATATATTAAATATATATATATATAAAAAAAAAAATTTTCTTGACCACCATTAAAAATTATTACATTTTTTTTTAGTAGTTACAGGCATGCACAGAATTTTGCGGGAATACCATTAGGTAACAGACAGAAAGACAAATTAGGCTTGGGGGTCCCCCAATAGAACCAAGTTCCTGGGGGCCCCCACTTACCTGTTCCCCGCCACAGGACTTTGTTTGGTCCACAAAAGCCCAAACTTCACCTATCACGGCAGGCATTGTAATCAAACCTTCAGGGACCGGGTTCCCAAGGATTCCATTCCCCTGGACCTGTATAGCACCCTGCACAGAAAACATCTTGGTCGTGGGTATGACCAGAGCTCTGGATCCCAGGGTCCAGCTCTCCTAAGAGAAGCATTACAGGCAAAACCTTGCTCTTCTCTGCAAGGCCCGGGTACCGACCGTTTAGCTATGAAGCTTTTTTGGTCGGATCCGGAATAGCTTACTGAGGCCCAAAAGAACCTGTACGCAAGCTCAGTGAAAAACACATGTTTCTTCTTGGCCAACACCTTAGACACTGGCAAAAAACTGAGGTGCTCCCGGATGGGAGGGGCTTATATAGGGGAGGGTACTTCCGGTTTTGGAAGTTGCCAGTGCCAGCACCTGACGGTATCTATATAACCCATTAGTAATGACTATGTCGCTCTGTGTCCCGTGATGTACGAGAAAGAAAAAACTTTTCTTCACTGAATTCATGCAAAGAGAAGAAAAAAATATGGGGCTCCAATGGTGTAGGTCAAAAAATGTTTTTTTAATCAAAAAAACACCAACATACAGAAATAAAAAGTGATCACAGTTCATATATTAAAAGGCAACATGGGAAGCAAAATGCATAGCCCTTTTCATAGAATACCACATCCAAATATTGTCCACAGAGCTCCTACTTTGCCGGTGAAGATAACAAAACGCAAAGCTTTGCTTCCAGGACATTGCCGCGGTTGCTCTTAAAGGGGACACACCACGGGAATTGAGCATCCCACACACACCACAAGTTTTTGGGGAGTCTGTTTAATCTGTACATATTGTTACTTATTGCTTTCATTGGTTGCACAGTGTTCCTGATTGTTTCTTTAAACTGTTTCAGCCAAGTCCTGGGTACTTATACAGGTCTTGGCTGACAAATGTTAACCTGAACTTTACCTTTCTTTAACCACTTAAGCCCCGGACCATTTGGTAGCTAAAGGACCAGAGGTGAATTCAGAATTTTGCACTGCGCTGCTTTAACTGTAAATTGTGCGGACATGCAATGTTGTACCCAAACGAAATTTGCGTCCTTTTCTTCCCACAAATAGAGCTTTCTTTTAATGGTATTTGATTGCCTCTGCGATTTTTATTTTTTGCGATATAAACGGAAAAAGACCGAAAATTTTGAATAAACTCAATTTTAGTCATACATTTAGGCCAAAATGTATTCAGCCACATGTCTTTAGTAAAAAAAATGTCAATAAGCGTATATTTATCGGTTTGCGCAAAAGTTATAGCGTTTACAAACTAGGGTACATTTTCTGGAATTTACACAGCTTTTAATTTATGACTGCCTATCTCATTTCTTGAGGTGCTAAAATGACAGGGCAGTACAAAACCCCCCCAAATGACCCCATTTTAGAAAGTAGACACCCCAAGGAAATTGCTGAGAGGCATGTTGAGCCCATTGAATATTTTTTTTTTTGTCCCAAGTGATTGAATAATGACAAAAAAAAAAAAAAATTACAAAAAGTTGTCACTAAATGATATATTGCTCACACATGCCATGGTTATATGTGGAATTGCACCCCAAAATACATTCTGCTGCTTCTCCTGAGTACGGGGATACCACATGTGTGGGACTTTTTAGGAGCCTAGCCACGTACGGGACCCCGGAAACCAAGCACCGCCTTCAGGATTTCTAAGGGCGCAAATTTTTGATTTCACTCCTCACTACCTATCACAGTTTTGAAGGCCATAAAATGCCAAAATAGCACAAAACCCCCCAAATGACCCCATTTTAGAAAGTAGACACCCCAAGGAAATTGCTGAGAGGCCTGTTGAGCCCATTGAATATTTTTTTTTTTTGTCCCAAGTGATTGAATAATGACAAAAAAAATAAAAAAAAAATTACAAAAAGTTGTCACTAAATGATATATTGCTCACACATGCCATGGTTATATGTGGAATTGCACCCCAAAATACATTCTGCTGCTTCTCCTGAGTACGGGGATACCACATGTGTGGGACTTTTTAGGAGCCTAGCCACGTACGGGACCCCGGAAACCAAGCACCGCCTCCAGGATTTCTAAGGGCGCAAATTTTTGATTTCACTCCTCACTACCTATCACAGTTTTGAAGGCCATAAAATGCCAAAATAGCACAAAACCCCCCCAAATGACCCCATTTTGGAAAGTAGACACCCCAAGCTGTTTGCTGAGAGGCATGGTGAGTATTTTACAGCTCTCATTTGTTTTTGAAAATGAAGAAAGAACATTTTTTTTTTTCTTTTTTTTTTCAATTTTCAAAACTTTGTGACAAAAAGCGAGATCTGCAAAATACTCACAATACCTCTCAGCAAATAGCTTGGGGTGTCTACTTTCCAAAATGGGGTCATTTGGGGGGGTTTTGTGCCATCTGGGCATTCCATGGCTTCCGAAACTGTGATAGGCAGTGAGAAGTGAAATCAAAAATTGACACCCTTAGAAAGCCTGAAGGCGGTGCTTGGTTTTTGGGGTCCCGTACGCGGCTAGGCTCCCAAAAAGTCTCACACATGTGGTATCCCCGTACTCAGGAGAAGCAACAGAATGTATTTTGGGGTGTAATTCCACATATGCCCATGGCATGTTTGAGTAATATATCATTTAGTGACAACTTTGTGCAAAAAAAAAAATATATATATATTTTTTCCGCAACTTGTGTCAACATATAAAATATTCCATGGACTCGACATGCCTCTCAGTATATAGCTTGGGGTGTCTACTTTCCAAAATGGGGTCATTTGGGGGGGTTTAGCACTGTTCTGGCATTTTATACACAACATTAGGAAGCTTACATCCACTCTTCTAACCACTTGAAGACAAAGCCCTTTTTGACACTTTTTGTTTACATGAAAACATATTTTATTTTGCAAGAAAATTATGTTGAACCCCCAAACATTATATATATTTTTAAAGCAAAGGCCCTACAGAATAAAATGGTGGGTGTTGCATTTTTTTTTCTACACAGTATTTGCGCAGCGATTTTTCAAACGCATTTTTTTGGGAAAAAATACACTTTTTTTAATTTTAATGCACTAAAACACACTATATTGCCCAAATGTTTGATGAAATAAAAAAGATGATCTTAGGCCGAGTACATAGATACCAAACACGACATGCTTTAAAATTTCGCACAAACGCGCATTGGCGACAAACTACATACATTTTTAAAAGCCTTTAAAAGCATTTACAGGTTACCCCGTTAGATTTACAGAGGAGGTCTACTGCTAAAATTACTGCCCTCGATCTGACCTTCGCGGTGATACCTCACATGCATGGTGCAATTGCTGTTTACATATGACGCCAGACCGACGCTTGCGTTCACCATTGGGCAAGAGCAGGGCAGGACAGGGGTGCTTTTTTTTTTTTTTTTTTTTTTTATTATTAATTTTGCTTTTTTATTTTATTTTTAAACTGTTGCTTCCATATTTATTTATTTTTATCACTTTTATTGTTATCTCAGGGAATGTAAATATCCCCTATGATAGCAATAGGTAATGACAGGTACTCTTTTTTGAAAAAACTGGGGTCTATTGGACCCTAGATCTTTCCTCTGCCCTCAAAGCATCTGACCACACCAAGATCGGTGTGATAAAATGCTTTCCCAATTTCCCAATGGCGCTTTTTATATCCGGGGGGGGGGACATTCCCTCCCACTGCTTGTAAAAGCAGTCCAGAGGCTAATTAGCCACTAGGATTGCTTTTACATGAAAGCCGGCCGCTGGCTGAAAAGAATGATACCAAGATGATACCTAAACCCGCAGGCATCATTCTGGTATAAACATTCAAAGTCCAGCAACATACCAGTACGTTGCTGGTCCTTGTTGGACATGTATTGTAATCTTTTTTTTCATGCAGCCTGTTGGCTGAACGAAAAAAAAAGATTGATCGGTGGGTATGCCCACCATTAGAATACCGCCCTTCATCCACCCACTTCTAATGATGGGCATACATGCACCATTTATATATGCCGAAGCATGGGGGCATCTTCTCGCAAAAGTTATGCCGCGTACACATGGTCAGACTTTTCCACGGGCAAGCCTCCGTCGGAATTTCGACCGTATATACGCGGCATTAGGAGCAAAATCGCTCCTCCGCTCCTGCTGCCCCAATGCTTCGGCATATATGCTTTTTTTTTTTAACTGTGGTGGTGAAATTACCTCCTACAGCACTGGAGTCGCAGGGATCAGGCCTGTCTCTGCGAATGCTGCAGTTATGTGTGTTTTTGTTTTGTAAGTGACAGTGATCGATTGATACTGCACTTCGGTGGCCTGGGCTGGACGGAGGGGCAAAACGCAGGTGCTAGCAGGTATCTGGGCTGATCCCGCTAACACTGCGTTTTTGGGAACCCTAAACTGCTGGGGACGCTAGTATAGATCTGATCAGATCAGATATTGAGCTGATCAGATACTATACCACTAAGGGGGGTGTATGCTTCACGTGTGGGTGTTAGCGCTACTGGCACTAACCTGACGCTGCCTGGGGTGTGACGCAGACCCTCTCTGACGCTAAAACCTAATTGATATCACCCGCCGGGCGATCAGGGGGTTAAACCTTTATTGGGTTATATACGGCGGGTGCCCTGACACTATAAAAAGCAAACTAACTAACCAGCGTCACCCGTAACACTTATATGATGATCACTGGTGAAAGGGTTAACTAGGGGCAATTAGGGGGTTAAAACCTTTATTAGATAATATATGGGGGTACCTGACGCTATATAAAAACCTGACGGCGAACCTAAAAAAAAATTACTGGCTACCTATCGGCATCACCGACACTAAGACAACGATCATAAAAACGATTGCTTAGCGACAGTGGTGATAGGGGGTGAAAGGGTTACCTGGGGGGCGATCAGGGGGTTAAACCTTTATTAGATAATATATGGGGGTACCTGACGCTATAAAAACCTGCGGCGAACCTAAAAAAAATTACTGGCTACCGATCAGCATCACCGACGCTAAGACATCGATCAGAAAAATGATCGCATAGTGACGGCGGTGCTAGGGGGTGAAAGGGTTACCTGGGGGGTGATCAAGGGGGTTACACCTTTATTAGGTAATATATGGGGGTACCCGACGCTATAAAAACCTGCGGCGAACCTAAAAAAAATTACTGGCTACCGATCAGCATCGCCGACGCTAAGACATCGATCAGAAAAATTATCGCTTAGTGGCTTAGTGACAGTGGTGATAGGGGGTGAAAGGGTTACCTGGGGGGCGATCAAGGGGGTTAAACCTTTATTAGGTAATATATGGGGGTACCCGACGCTATAAAAACCTGCGGCGAACCTAAAAAAAATTACTGGCTACCGATCAGCATCACCGACGCTAAGACATCGATCAGAAAAATGATCGCATAGCCACGGCGGTGCTAGGGGGTGAAAGGGTTACCTGGGGGGTGATCAAGGGGGTTAAACCTTTATTAGGTAATATATGGGGGTACCCGACGCTATAAAAACCTGCGGCGAACCTAAAAAAAATTACTGGCTACCGATCAGCATTGCCGACGCTAAGACATCGATCAGAAAAATTATAACTTAGTGACAGTGGTGATAGGGGGTGAAAGGGTTACCTGGGGGGCGATCAAGGGGGTTAAACCTTCATTAGGTAATATATGGGGGTACCTGACGCTATAAAAACCTGCGGCGAACCTAAAAAAAATTACTGGCTACCGATCAGCATCACCGACGCTAAGACATCTAACAGAAAAATGATTGCTTAGTGACAGTGGTGATAGGGGGTGAAAGGGTTATCTGGGGGGTGATCAGGGGGTTAAACCTTTATTAGGGGGGGGGTTAGGGGGCTACACTGGACCTAAAACTAAATGTAGTGACACTTTTACAGTCACAAATGTCACTGATTGCAGTGATCACTAAATAAATGGTCACTGCAATCAGTGACACTGTGACTGGGGGCTGGGGGGGCTGGGGGGTGATCTGGGGGTGTCTGGGGGGGCCTGGGGGGCGATTTATGTGCCTATGTGTCCTGGTGTCAGTGTGCTGTTTTGTGTACTAACCTGGCATCTTCTCCTGTACGGCGCTCGGTATATGTGAGCGCCGCAGGAGAGATGACATCACTTCCTCCTTCCTGGCAGGCAGGGGAAACTCTCATTCGCCGGGAGCGATCGAGAGGGGGTGGCCGGAATCGAACGGCCGTCCCCTCATGTCGGATCGCTCCCGAAGGTAAAACGACCGCTCACTGTAAAGAAGGGGGGTCCGATCGGACCCCCCAACTATACAAAGGCAATCACGTACATATACGTGATTCTGCCTGTCGGTGCCATTCTGCTGACGTATATTTACAGTGGGCGGTCGTTAAGTGGTTAAGTAAACTACAAACAGAACCGTGTTGTGTATTCCTGTGGAGTTATTCCATTAATAATATTGCTAGGTGTGCCAGAGGGGCTGGGACAGTTCATTGGGGTTGGAAGGCAGAGTAATGGACTGAACAAACAAAAGCAGCTCCTTCGGGGGTTTGCTACACATCCTTTTTCATTTTAATCTTACAGGGTTCTAAATAGTTAAAAGTATGTAGAAGTAAAGCCTAGAATAGATAACTTAGGAGAAGTATGGCCAAAGCTCCTATGACTCAGATTTAACCATGAGCGGGCTAAAGCCTGCTGTCGGCTGACGTCACAGAGCCAGTCCAGGCTCTGGAAGGATCCCAACAATAATGTCGGGATCCCCCCAAATGCCTGATTGAAGACTGGGATGTATTACATAATTTTGGGCTAGGCCAGAAACCAGCATACATGTAAAAAAAATCTACAAATAAAGGTAAAACATGAAAATATAACATACCTTTAATCGAGCATTACTAATACTGTTAATTTACACAATCTCTCTTTGTACCCTACTAGACAAATGTTAATTGTCAACTGTATGCTATGTAAACTTTTAATAAACTTTTATTGTGAAAAAATATATATACAGTATATACCTTTATATCTTTTTACTTATTCTAGCAGCATAAGGAATAAAAATAATTATTGTTGATTGAGAAAGTTTAGTTATGCTTTAATACAGAAGTACGAGAAATTTAAAATTTTTACTAAACTCACAAGATGATAATCCTATGTAAAGCAGATCACCTACATAGCTTGTATAAATTCAGATTTTAAAATAGATGGTTAACCTAGAAAATAAACAATTAATGTGTTTGTCCTAAATAAATTAAATGTATTTTCCTTAATCTTGTGTACAATTTAATATGACACATCAGTAGTTAAATGTAAACCGGATTTATGTGAAAAATATAAATGCCTTTTTTATATACTGTATATGTATATAACAAATATGTAAGCGAAATAGTACCGTGCACCTTTGTTGCTATAGCAACACCCCCCAGGTTTACAGGTTAAGCTGGGATATGGAATTAATATACCTATTGTCTCTCCTTTTTGCAGTTTCCCTGACTTCAGAGCAATACTGAGATAAGTGAGTAAAGAAAAATCCTACTTGCAATAAATATAAGCGCCTGTTATAATAATAATAATAATAACATGTATTTTTCCAGGAACGTACGCCTGGCATTCTAATGTATTCTCCCTATCTGTACACTACTTCTTGTGCTGAGATGTAATTGTTTTATACGCTTCCCTCCAGCTTGTATGACAAATAACTATAATTTACAATTTGTTCTGTGTTCATACTTCTTGTTTAATAGAACCCTAGCTGCAGGAGTCCAGCTTTTCACAGGCTTCTACTAAAATTAATAACAATAATGATGTTAAATTTATGTTTTTCCTTCCATGATACTGTATCAAACTCAGAATTTATTTAGCCCACGTATTTTTTATGGCAATTGTATACTGTACTATTAACACCAGTCCCTGATCCCACAATGCAATTATAAGGTAAACCGGACCTCCATAACTAAAAGGCCAGTGCGAGTGCTTGCTCATGCTCGTACACATTGCATTCGTGCTAATATTCATGAGCAAAGGACGAACATAATTCCTGCAATGCCAGTTCATCGCGCACGGAGATGTGCACATGCGCACACCTGTGCGCAAGCGTGGTGTGTGCGCGCACTTGCACACACCAATTAGCACTTGGCACCCAGTGGCCTATTTAAACTGCTCTATCACTGTAAAAAGTGCTGGATGATCTTCAGCTTCTTCCTGACCTTCCAAGACCTTATCTGCTGTTCCTGTTTGTTCGTGTATGAACCGGCTTGCCTTTGGACTTCGCCTCTGCTTGTTCCTTTACTCTGTTACCTGGTATCCTGACTTTGGCTTGTTTACTGGACTTGATCTGCCTACTGATTTGGTACCACACCGTCCGGCTGTTCCCGACCCCGGCCTGCTTTCTGGACTTGCTTTGCCTGCTGATTCGGTACCCTGCTGCCTGGTTGTTGCTGACTGCTGCTCTTCTCCTGGTTCCGCTCCTGTCTATGCTCTGGTCTCTGGTACTAAGCTGCTTCTACTTCCTGCTCCTAGGACCGTGACTGCCAGCTCTACCCACCTACAGAGGGGACATCACCAGCCAGCTACCCGGAACTCGCGCCACTCCTTGCCTTTACACTTTCTGTTCCCACCTTCAGGAGTGTAGGCGGGAGGAGCAAGGGAGGCATCCGTCACATTCCAGTCTCCACCAGGTACGTGATAGCAATGTAATGTTACTACTAAAGCCCTAGATAGAAATGGACGTTAAAACTTTTACAGTGGAACCTTGGATTACGAGCATAATACGTTCCAGGAAAATGCTTGTAATCCAAAGCACTCTCATATCAAAGCGAATTTCCCCATAGAAGTTAATGGAAACAAACATAATTTGTTCCGCATTGACTTCTATGGCATGCAATACCACATGTGGCCAGGGGGCGCCGGAGAGCCTCGGAAATACTCAGTGACAGCTCGGCTAATCTCGGAAACCCTCGGAAAGGTTCGGAAACACTCGGGAACGGAGTATTTCCGAGTGATTCTGAGTATTTTCGAATGTACCTCTGGCCAAATGCGGTGCTGCACACCCCATTAGCTTAAATTCTGCTCGTTTTGCGAGACAACACTCGCAAACCGAGTCAGAATTTAAAAAAAATAAGTTGCTCGTTATTAAAAAACGCTTGTTAACCGCGTTACTCGTAAACCAAAGTTCCACTGTGTACCTAAAGCTGAACTTCATGCTAACAGCTAAATACAAAGATGAAATACATTTTTGGGACTGGCCCTGCTTTTACTGCCAAATGATTTACAATTTTGTCCGGCCGGTCCTGAGATTTACACAGGTTTGCCACAAAGCACAGTCCTGGCTGGCAGGGCAAGAGACCGGAACTTTCTCTGCTACAAATAAGTAACTCTTACAGGTCTTATCCTCCCCCAGTCTGTGACTGGACAGTGAAAGGAGAACCAGCAGAATGATGAGCTCCTCTCTCTTTCACTCTGCTCTCACCACCTGTCAGAGGTTTTCTTGTTAACACATGAGCACCGCAGTACTACTAACTGGCTCCCGGTGCTGCTTCGGCTTCCCGCAATCTGATCTCTCAAATTCAGGTTCTTACACTGCTCACAAAAAATAAAAATAATAATGGGCTTCGTAGTGGCTAAGTGGTTATCGCTTCTGCCTGACAGCACTAGAACCATCAGTTTGAATCCTAACCACAGCACTACCTGCCTGGAGTATGCATGTTCTCCATGTTCCAGCGTGGGTTTTCTCCGGGTAACCTAGTTTCCTCCTGTGCCAGATTCAACCAGAACAGGGGCTTTTGGAGGAGACCAAAGGTTAGCCATCTACCCACTGATTATGGCTCATGGAGGAGACCAGGGATTTTTTTCTGCTTCTCCCGGTCAGAGCATGGAAAAAAGCTCAGTATAGCCTCTGATCACATAGAGAAAGCAGATCATTCCCTAATGATGGGCAACAACTTGAGGAACGCTGAGAGTGAGGCTTGGATGAACTCTCTGAATAAAGACAATAGCTTCCCTTCTGGAGTGGATGGAAGGATGTAATATTATTCTTGGACAGGTTAATGATCAAAGGAAACATGGTGGCCCTCCTACAGACTGGGGTGGAGGAGCTCCTCCACTTTGAACAGAAGTATTGATCAACAATCTCCCTCAATAAATCTATGAAGGTGAATTAATTTCACTTTATCTTTTGAGGACTTTTCTAGTAGACAGATTACACAAGTACCTGAAGACAGCATGTGTAATGTACTTTGTGTATTCAGGGGTGGGCTTGTTGCCAGACTGTCTGTGGTGGTGGACTCTCTGATTAGTCAAAGCATTGTCTGGGTGCTTGGCTGTTGATAAGCTTACTGTTAATTAGTTTACTGTTAGCTGTTAATTAGATTACTGTTTGATTGGATCACTGCTAGATGTTAGTTGCTAGCTGTTGATTAGCTTAATGTTTATGTTTATGTTAACTGTTCATTAGATGTACTGATGATATTACTGTTTAAAGTTTGCATTGTTTAGGATAATGTAAATGTAGTGGGGTCTCCTTTAAGACTCTAAGAACTATATCTCCCAGAGTCCTGTTTGGCACCCAGGGTGCAGTGTTGCCACCGCAGAGACCCATGGGAGGGACTATTTAAGAAGGAGGCGAGGTGGAGCTCGGCCTCTTTGGACACGGCGCTGCTAGCAACAACTTCTTCCTGTGCGGATCTGCTGTAGTGCAAGGCCTGAAGCCTGGGGCCTTGCGCAACTTCCGAAGAGCCTTCCATCCCGCTGCGGAGCCTGGGTGGCACCTGACTTTGTTTGCTGCAGACATCAGTTGGATCGGGGACCCGATCGTTGCGGACGCTGTGTGTGGAGACACAGCAGGTGGAAGTCCCGGACTGGGATCGCGTCCGGAGTGGTGAGCGAGCACCTGCTCAATCCAATCGGTTGTATTGTGTTTAGGCCTATAGACTGCCTTGGCCCACCGTTCATTTATTTGCTGTTTCCGCTGGAGCCTGGTGGCAGGACAGAGTTAAAGGGTCTCCAGCATAGTGTTCCTTGTGACTGCCTACTTTGACTGCCTACTTTGTGGATTACAATACTGTTCCTGAACGTGCACCACCATTTCAAGTTTGCATACGAAGAAACCTTTATTCAAAAGACTGAGTTTGATTCTATGTCAGGCCTGACTAGGGAGGGGAGATAGAATTTTGTTTAGTGCGCCATAGGGCGCGTAGATAGCAATAGCTGCATGTGGTGGATTACCGCGCTGTGCTATTGCCATATATATTTTACATCTATTGCTGCAGGGCTTTGTAAGTCAGTTATATGTTATGTTTTAACCCTCTCTTAACTGGGGGTAGCGCTACACGTGGGGGCTCTCGAGTCCGGGATCCTGATACAGCAGGTGAACACGCCAAAAGTACCGGCATGGACCCGTTAGAGGTTAAAGGGTGGTGCGAAGCAGCTAAGACAGAACCAGATCAGTCGGTGGTCATCAGCCTCCCAGGGGAGGAATGGTCAACAGAGACGGTAGAGAAACTGGTGGTGTCAATGTCCCCAGATTGTACACCATGGGTGATGGACATGAAGTCAGACCCAAACATCTCATATCAGTATGCGCTGATAGAATGGTGGGACGGAATGCCGGAAACCTTTAAGCGCAGATGTGTGCGCACCCCATACAATAGAACTTATAAGTTGGCGCACGCAATAACCGTCAAGACGGAACCATCCCCAACGGGATCACCACAAGGGACACCCCGTGTCTCATCTGAAAGGAAAGAAAGGGTGACGCCCCCGGCGGCACCGGTCACTACCATAGGACCAGAATTATTAAACGCCTTAGGGGATCTGCTAGCAAAGTGCCAGAGGACAAGTACGGTACATGTAGAGGCTAGCTACCGCAGACTAAAGACATTCTCAGGGAAGCTTCCTGTCCCTGTAGGAGAAGCAAGATTACCGGTAGACCTGGCCTTTGGTACCTCCATAGACCATTCCTCAGCCACATCCCACAAGGGATATGTGGACAGACTCAGACACAGTTTGAAGGTGGCCTATGAACAAGCCCAAGCAGCTTCAGACCAAAAGGGGGCCCGCAACAAGAGGAACTTCGACCTGAAGGTTCGGATCCAGGACCTGCAACCAGGAGACCGAGTTCTTCTACGAAACCTGGGAGTCCCTGGGAAGCACAAGCTTGCAGACAGATGGAGACCTGAACCCTATGTCATTTGTAAGAAGCTACCGGGCCTACCTGTCTATAAATTGAAGCCAGAAGGGAAGGTGGGCCCATTGAAGACTTGGCATCGAAACCACTTACTCCCACTTGCTGAAGCAGTTCGGATACCTCCTGCAAGGGACTCCTCAAGCACAGACTCTATTCTGGATACCCCTAGGCCAAACACTCGGTCCCAGTCCTCCCAAAATCAAGATGTAGAGACCTCTGAGCAAGGTGACGATGAGAGACAGGAACTTAATTGGTTATGGCCTTCCCCAACTCCGGGAACTTCTGCTATAGATCTTCCTCCTGCCAAAGACACTATAGACAGAACACTGAATGCGGAAGCTACTGAATTCGTTCCATCCAGCCTTTTGTCAGATTGCTGGGAAGATGCCTGTGACACATACTCAGAGGAGGACCCAAGGGACTCTATGTACCTCCAGGATCCTGAACTAAGTGTTTCAGAGCCAGCGGAATTCCTCAAGCCTGTTCCAGAAGAGGAGCCTGCAGTGTCCCAGCCAGAAGTCCCAAGAGAGCAAAGAGCTAGAAGAGTCATAAGGCCTCCCAAGAAGTTAACTTACTCACAAATGGGGAAGAGCTCAGAGGAGGCAGTGGTCACTGCAAGGAGGAGTACAGAGCATCCAGTTCCCTCCACTGTTCATTTGGTGGAGGGCAACCCCAATTCATCCTCTGGCACAGTTAGGCAGGCCACTCATGATAGTGTGACCTGTGGGCAAGGGAATTCAACCCCTCAGTTTTGGTGGGAGTTCCCTTTGCCGACATCATACACAGCATTGTCTAGAATTGTACGTAGTGTATGCTAAAAAAAAAAATATCTTTGGGGACCAAAGAGTTCAAGTGGGGGGAGTGTGTAGCGGGGTCTCCTTTAAGACTCTTGGAACTACATCTCCCAGAGTCCTGTTTGGCACCCAGGGTGCAGTGTTGCCACCGCAGAGACTCATGGGAGGGACTATTTAAGAAGGAGGCGAGGCGGAGCTCGGCCTCTTTGGACACCGCGCTGCTAGCAACAGCTTCTTCCTGTGCGGATCTGCTGCAGTGCAGGGCCTGAAGCCTGGGGCCTTGCACAACTTCCGAAGAGCCTTCCATCCCGCTGCGGAGCCTGGGTGGCACCTGACTTTGTTTGCTGCGGACATCAGTTGGATCGGGGACCCGATCGTTGCGGACGCTGTGTGTGGAGACACAGCAGGTGGAAGTCCCGGACTGGGATCGCGTCCGGAGTGGTGAGCGAGCACCTGCTCAATCCAATCGGTTGTATTGTGTTTAGGCCTATAGACTGCCTTGGCCCACCGTTCATTTATTTGCTGTTTCCACTGGAGACCGGTTGCAGGACAGAGTTAAAGGGTCTCCAGCATAGTGTTCCTTGTGACTGCCTACTTTGTGGATTACAATACTGTTCCTGAACGTGCACCACCAGGGATGAGCCGAACACCCCCTCATTCGGTTCGCACCTGAACCTGCGAACAGACAGAATGTTCGTGTGAACTTTAGAACCCTATTAAATACAATGGACTCAAACGTTCGAAATCTAAAGTGCTAATTATAAAGGCTAATATGCAATTTATTGTCCTAAAAAGTGTTTGGGGATCCGGGTCCTGCCCCAGGGGACATGTATCAATGCAAAAAAAGGTTTAAAAAATAGACGTTTTTAGGGGAGCGGTGATTTTAATAATGCTTAAAATGAAAAAATAAAAGTGAAATTTTCCTTTAAATTTCGTACCTGGGGGGTGTGTATGATATGCATGTAAAGTGGCGCATGTTTCCCGTGCTTAGAACTGTCCCTGCATAAAATGTCATTTTTTAAGGAAAAAAAGTCATTTAAAACTCACTCGCGGCTATTAATGAATTGTCGGCTTTTATCAATACATAGAAAAGTCAATGATAAAAAAAAAAAAAAAGCGTGGGGGTTCCCCCAAATTCAATTATCAGGCCCTTCAGGTCTGGAATGGATATTAAGGGGAACCCTGCCGCAAATTTAAACCTTTATTCAAAAGACTGAGTTTGATTCTATGTCAGGCCTGACTAGGGAGGGGAGATAGAATATTGTTTAGTGCGCCATAGGGCGCGTAGATAGCAATAGCTGCATGTGGTGGATTACCGCGCTGTGCTATTGCCATATATATATTACATCTATTGCTGCAGGGCTCTGTAAGTCAGTTATATGTTATGTTTTAACCCATGCCCTTTTAACCTAAAGTACAGCTGTTATACCTTGCCATTTGCTATCACTGTGTTATCATTACTCATAGTGCTTACACTTAATCTGGGGTTAAAGTGTGTATGTTACCAGGTGTAGATTGCGATAGAAAACATCCCTAGACTAACTGTGCCACAGGGGACTATACAAGATTGCCGGGGGTTGGTGGAGCTGTACTCAGGGCCCGAAAAATCAAACCAGCGGCTCTCTTAACTGGGGGTAGCGCTACATAAACAAGCTCTTATCTGATTTTGTGTGGTATTAATTCTGTGTGAATTTATAATAAAGTTAGTTCCAGTTGGCACCAAAGCTATTGTCATTTAGTTCTTGGGTGCAATTATCAGCTATAAAACCTGGTTCCTGAGTGGAGGAAGCTGTATCTTAGCGGAGCAGGTTGGGTGCCAGGCGGTCCGTCACACTAGACACACTCCAAAGACATGCTGGTAGGTTAATTGGCTCCTGTCTAAATTGGCCCTAGTGTGTGTATGTATGAGAGTTAGGGACCTTAGATTGTAAGCTCCTCGAGGACAGGGACTGATATGAATGTACTATATATATGTAAAGGGCTGCATAAATTGTCAGAGCTATTTAAGTACCTATAATAAATAAATAATAATAATGATAAATTAATAAAAACAGAGCTGCAATAATGTATGTCTTTAATATCTGCCTGGAGTTCTGCTTTAAAAAAATTCTGTAATTTTTTTTATAATTTGTTATATATATTTTTTTAACATCTTCAGCTTTGAGATTCCTTGTTTAGCCGCTTACTGTTATGGCGTGACATGTGTCTCCTAATTATGTCACCCTGTCAGAGACACCCATGCTGTAGACTACAAGCAGCCTTGCATAGACATTGTCACTATCAAGAGGCCAGTTCAGAGCAATGGTGTGCAGCCAACTCTTGAAGGAGTGCATGTAGACCAATGGTGGACAATGTGCTTGAAATAGGGGTGCAGCCCCTGACATCACCGAAGGGACGCACATAATATTCAGTGAATTTAATGCTACAGAAAGCTAATAGTTAGCTGGAGACAGACTACATGAGACTGCTAGAGATCACTGCTGTTACAAATTACTCATTCCATATCTGTGCTCCCTACAGCCACCTTTAATTATTATAAATTACATTGTAAATTATTACTTATTGTCCTAAATTTTCTGTTTTACTCTATTTACAGACAAATGCTTGTATATGTAAATTTTTTGCTGATTTTTATAGTTCTCTCGTAAAACAATAAAAAGAAAATGTAAAAAATAATGTATGATGAACAGTGCTTTTGGAAAATAAATGTCATACAATTAGAGTTTAGATCTACTTTAAAGTGGTAGAGAAGGTCCACCCCCCCCAAGTTAATTTCATAATGTGCTAGTATGCACCACATGCTAGCACATTATGACGGACTTACTCATAAAACAGATCCCTCCAGTGGCATGCTGTCACTGGCTGAACAGTGCACGTTTAAGAGATATTCATTATACCTATAGGTAAGCTACATTTTGAGCTTACCTGTATGTACAAAAGACCAAGAGAAGTTTACTACTGCTTTAAATTCCCGGTAACCTACTAGTATTTTTTTAAAAGGAAACTGGTGACTGCCAGTAGACTGTTGAAAAAAACGAGAAGTTCATTTTGGCTGGAGTTATACTTTAACCCAGGGCTAAAAAAAAACGGTTCAAGTTCTAAGATACTAGCCAGGCCTTAAAAGTTACTCACCACCAGTTGCCCCACCCTACCCCTACCCTGCCCCACCACTAATTCCACCCCTAAACGCACCCTCCTAAATTATCTCATGAAATTACACTGTTAAATGTTTTATGCAGAGTTAAGTTAATTAAAGGGGTTGTAAAGGTTCGTGTTTTTTCACCTTAATGCATCCTATGCATTAAGGTGAAAAAACACCTCGCTGTCACGGGCCCCCCCAGCCCCCCCGTTTTACTTACCTGAGCCCGTTTAGCTGCTGTGCACATCCTCTTCTCCACGGAGTCTGGCCGTTGATTGGATAGATTGATAGCAGCGCAGCCATTGGCTCCCACTGCTGTCAATCACATCCAATGACGCAGCCGCCGGGGGGCGGGACCGAGTCATACACTCAGCGTCTATGGACGCCAACTGTATGACACGGCAGCACGCCCGCAAGCTAACCCCCTTGGGAAAGAGCTTCCCAGAGGGGGTTAGCTTTAGCGGGGAGGAGCCGAGACAGCCGCCGTGGGACCCCAGAACAGGAGGATCGGGGCCACTGTACAGTGGAGGTAAGTATGACACGTTTGTTATTTAAAAAAAAAATCGAACCTTTACGACCCCTTTTAGATAATTATATTGCTGGGGGGAGGGCAAAAGGGACTCAATAATAATTCTTTAGCTGGGGAGAGAAAAGAGGGGAACCCATATTAAGTCTTTAGCTGGGGGGAGGACACTTGGTGATGGACCTTTGATCTCATATTGGCGGGCTCTGAGTCCCATCAGATTATTCGCTGCTCATCCGCTTGTGTGTAACCTGATCCTTTCTGCCTGAGCCAGACTGCCCGCCTCCCTGCTCGAGCCAAACCAGCCCACATTCCCATCCAAGTCAGGCAGACACGCCCCCTCACCCGAGCGAAGCCGGAACACTCTCCCTCAGCTTATTTCCACTGGCCAAATGCGAGCAGGCAAATATAAATTTTGAGGGCTGCTTTAACCCATAACGGAGGTGTTTGGATACAGTTTTATTGGCTATTATCAAATTATTAAAGTTCTCAAACAAAAGTTTTGAAATCTTAAGTACAGTGAATAATCTTATGAAAATAGATTGCCCCCTGGCCATTCAGTTACAACAATTATGAATTTCAACTGTACATTAAAACAGACAGCATAAATGACTTTCCAAAGACAGCTAAGTTATTACTTTTACCTGGGAAGGTGGAAGTGGATGAAGAGGATGGATATATACTGATCCCAAACTACAATGTAAGTTTGCCTCTAAGAAAATTATTTCACGTCCAGGACATATTTGATGAATGGGTTTAATGTGTTGGAGAATCATTACACATAATAAGACACAATTGTATTACAAGAAAATTCATTACCAGTGTAACAGGAAAACACATTAGCAATGATTAAAGTGTATCTAAACTCAAGAACAGAAATTAAATATATTGCAACTCTCCAGTGCTTTGATATGGTGTAATTTCCTTTTTTAGGATTTATTTTCCTTTTTTTCACCTGGTCAACTTTCCAGTAACATACTTCCTGTCTTAGGGTGGCTACACTCACTCCTTCACTGTATCAATGGAGTAACAGCCTAGCCACCATATACAAGCAGCATTGTAGATGCACTAGCAGATTTAGATGGATTTTACATAAGTGACTCACAAACTAAAGCCCAGCTAACGCTGACACTGTTTAGGCAGTTAGGATAACAGTTTCTATATTTTTGTGGGAAATTTTTTACTGTGTGAATAAAAATGACCTTTGTAAACACCTTAAAGGGTTTGTCTTAACACTCTGCACTGTCCAGACAGAGGGTCAAGCCCCGTACACGCGATCGGATAACCTATGGATTTTCGTCCGATGGATTTGTCCATCGGATATCCGATGAAACTGTTTTCCATCAGTCTTGCCCACACACCATCAGTCAAAAAACCGACCGTTCCAAACGTGGTGACGTAAAACACTCCGATGAGCCGAGAAAAATGAAGTTTAATGCTTCTGAGCATGCGTCGACTTGATTCTGAGCATGCGTGGGTTTTTGATCCGATGGACTTGCCCATAGACGATCGGAAATTCCCATCGGTTTTTTATCCATCGGAAAATTTTAAAACAAGTTCTATTTTTTACAACCGATGGAAAAAAGACCGATGGGTACCATACACGATCGGTTGGTCTGATGAAAACCATCCATCGGACGGTTTTCATCAGTCAAACCGATCGTGTGTACGGGGCTTCAGGGGTCCTGAAGCCTCATAGGACAGTCAGAGTAGAATGAAAACTCCTCCTACAATTTTTAATTAGACACTGATAAAAGTCACTAGACTGCTATATACTGCTGATGAGAAAAGGTATTTAGCAGTTTATATTAACTAAAATAATTGCATTTCCGTGTTCTGTGTATTGTGAGAGACCAGCTATAGTGAATGCAGGGTCCTGGGTTTAGTAATGCCGTGTACACATGCTCGGAATTTTGAAAAAGTCAGATGGAATTTTTTCATCGGATATTCCCACCGTGTGTATGCCCCATCTGACTTTTTCCTTTGGAAATTCCGACGGAATTAGACAGAGAACATGTTCTCTTTTTTTCCGATGAAAAAAAATTATATCGGAATTTCCGTTCGTCTGGATGCAATTCCGACAGACTAAAAACCATGCATGCTCGGAAACAATTTGACGCATGCTCGGAAGCATAGACCATCATTTTCTTGGCTCGTTGTAGTGTTTTAGGTCACCGTGTTCTTGACGGTCGGATTTTAGTGTGACCGTGTGTATGCAAGACAGCTTGAGCGGAATTCTGTCGGAACTCCATCGGAAAAACCCGTCTGCCTTTATTCTGACGGAAATTCCGCTCGTGTGTACAAGGCATAACACTTAAACAGTACAATCCTCTGTAAATTAAAAGAAGTCACTAGGATGTGTATCCTGGAACCAGCACTCCACAAATGTGCAACAAAATTGATTTACAGTAGGTAGCATGTGAGTATCTTGAAGCAAATTGTGAAATAGCATGTGAACTTACATTCAGAGGATGCCACACTAATTACTGAGTGGATTTTTGCACTTTGTGTTCCTGAGACCTGCTTCTTTGCTGCTGCTACTAATCCCTGGGTGACCATATTGTTTTGAAAGTGGTATTAAAATCAAAAACAAAAATGTAATAAATTGCAGCTAACCAATGCCTATATGTAATGGCTGCATTTGTTTTCTATTTTTAGTCCTTTTCCTTTATTTTCACCTGGTGTAACACCTTTTAAGCAGTTACAGTGCTCTCTTTGGCATAAAGGTTTTACATACATAAATAAAAGCTTACCATTGTAAGCACACCTGTCAATGTTAAGTGTTTTTTCCCCAACCCCTCTAATTTTTGGCTTTTGCAGGACAGATGGGGTCAGTTAAAGTATAACTAAAGGCAAAACTCATTTTTTTTTGTTTTAGATAGAGTGGATTAGAATGCTTGTCAGTTTGTATCCCTATCAGCGAGATTCACCTTCTCTATTTGTCCTGTTTACCATTATCATTAAAAAAGTAAAAGTAAAGGAAAACCCCAAATTTTGGGTTGTCTCCAGAAGAGTAATTGAGGGGGAATCTTCCAATAAGGACACTAGTTCATGTGACCTGGGGGTCCCCAAAGAATTCCCTTAATTTACAGGGATTTCCTGTCACTTCCTGCTTGGCTGTGGGACAGGAAGTGAAGGTATATCTCCACTATAGGACACAGATGGCAAAAAAAAAATCCGACAGGGGTTATAACCCTCCCTTACTCTATCCAAAAAGGAAAAAAAAGTTTTGCATATAGTTCTACTTTACATAGTTACATACAGGGCTGGTGCAAGGATTTTTGACACCCTAGGCGAAACCTCTTTTTGCCGCCCCCCCCATAGGCCCCGCCCCTCACTGAGATTTTTGCGGCGCCTCTTCACCTATTTCTTCAGCTGTGGTCCACAGGCCTGCACCTGTGCCTCTGGACCCGGCCCGAAGACAAATAGTGGATGGTAACGGCTCGCTTCCTCACGCCAGCCGTGGTCCACAGGCTACGGCAGTATACAGACAGACTAACTGTGTAACTGCCTGTCTGTAGGAGCATACAGATACACTGACAATGCTTTACAGGCTCCTACTAAAAATAATAATTGCACATTTTTTTACCTGCAAAAAGATCTGCATTTATTTATTTTTTTACAAAGGTAGACTTGAACCTTCCCACCTCAAATCACCCCAATTCCTGTATTTTCAGGTCTCAGATCACCACAATTCTTCCACCTTTACACCTCAGATCACCCCTTCACTGTATCACCCTAAATGCCTGTTCCCCTCTGCACCCCCCCTCCGCACCTCTGTTCCCCTCTGCACCCCCCCCCTCTGCACCTCTGTTCCCCTCTGGACCCCCCCTCTGCACATCAGTTCCTCTCTGTACCCCCCTGCACATCTGTTCCCCCTGCACATCTGTTCCCCCTCTGTACCCCCCTGCACATCTGTCCCCCCTCCCCACACACATATTTGTTCCCCCTCTGTACCCCCCCACATGTCTGCCCCCCCACACATATCTGTTCCCCCTCTGTACTCCCCTGCACATCTGTTCCCCCTGCACATCTGTTCCCCCTCTGTACCCCCCTGCACATCTATCCCCCCCTCCCCACACACATATCTTTTCCCCCTCTGTACCCCCCCACATGTCTGCCCCCCACACATATCTGTTCCCCCTCTGTACTCCCCTGCACGTCTGTTCCCCCTGCACATCTGTTCCCCCTCTGTACCCCCCTGCACATCTATGCCCCCCTCCCCACACACATATCTTTTCCCCCTCTGTACCCCCTGCGTATGTGTTCCCCCTCTGTACCCCCCTGCACATCCGTTCCCCCTCTGTACCCCCTGCACATCTGTTCCCCCTCTGTATCCCCCTGCACATCTGTCCCCCCCTCCCCACACACATATTTGTTCCCCCTCTGTACCCCCCTACATGTCTGCCCCCCACACATATCTGTTCCCCCTCTGTACTCCCCTGCACGTCTGTTCCCCCTCTGTACCCCCTGCACGTCTGTTCCCTCTCTGTACCCCCCTGCATGTCTGTTAACCCCCCACACATATATCTGTACCCCCCTGCACATCTGTTCCCCCTCTGTACCCCCTGCACATCTGTTACCCCCCCACACATATATCTGTTCCCCCTCTGTACCCCCTGCATATCTGTTACCCCCCACACATATATCTGTTCCCCCTCTGTACCCCCTGCACGTCTGTTCCCCCTCTGTACCCCCATGCATGTCTGTACCCCCATGCACGTCTGTTTCCCCCCTCACACATATCTGTTCCCCCTCTGTACCCCACTGCACGTCTGTTCCCCCTCTGTACCCCCTGCACGTCTTTCCCCCCCCCACACACATATATCTGTTCCCCCTCTGTACCCCACTGCACGTCTGTTCCCCCCCCCACACATATATATCTGTACCCCCTCTGTACCCCCCTGCACGTCTGTTCCCCCACACATATATCTGTTCCCCCTCTGTACCCCCCTGCACGTCTGTACCCCCATGTACATCTGTTCCCCCCCACACATATCTGTTCCCCCCTGTACCCTCTGCACGTCTGTCCCCCCCCCACACATATCTGTTTCCCCTCTGTACCCCACTGCACGTCTGTTCCTCCTCTGTACCCCCCTGCACATCTGTTCCCCCCCCACACATATATCTGTTCCCCCTCTGTACCCCCCTGCACGTCTGTTCCCCCTCTGTACCTACATGCACGTCTGTTCCCCCCCCTCACACATATCTGTTCCCCCTCTGTACCTCACTGCACGTCTGTCCCCCCCCCCTCACACATATCTGTTCCCCCTCTGTACCCCCATGCACGTCTGTTCCCCCCTCACACATATCTGTTCCCCCTCTGTACCCCACTGCACGTCTGTCCCCCCCTTACACATATCTGTTCCCCCTCTGTACCCCACTGCACGTCTGTTCCCCCCCTCACACATATCTGTTCCCCCTCTGTACCCCACTGCACATCTGTTCCCCCCCTTCACACATATCTGTTCCCCCTCTGTACCCCACTGCACGTCTGTTCCTCCTCTGTACCCCCTGCACTTCTGTTCCCCCCCCCACACATCTATCTGTTCCCCCTCTGTAACCCCTCCCACACATATCTGTACCCCCCTGCACGTCTGCCCCCCCTCCCCACACACACACACATATGTCTGTTCCCCCTCTGTACACAGTGCAATGCACTATAAACTTCACAGCAGAGTAGATTTTTTATTTCATGTGACTGCAGGCTGCAGCTCTGAGCGTCCACTACCTGAGCCAGCGGCGGGTGATCGCTTTACTCCATGAGAGCGGCGCTGCTGCCTGCCTGTCCTCTCACAACAGATCCCCAAGCGACCAGGAGGAGGGGGAGCGGATATCACGGCAAGCCTGTATGCAGGGCTTCCATCTCATTCGCCCCAGCCGGTTCCATCGATCATGCAGCACTTCCAGTCGGCTGCTCCTTGTCCTGTCTCTCTCCCCTCATCTTCTCACTGCTAGAGCGTGACTGCAGGCTGGGGACAGAGCGGTCCGGGATGTCTTCACAGGCGCAGCCGCCCCCTAGCCTGGCGGCTGGTGCCATTACCATAAGGCAGCATGTATTTAAAAAATGTCAGTCCTGGAGGTTCTTTAATAATCTGAATCCCCAGCGAGTGGCTGGGGATCCGGATTTTGCCGCCCCCCTTACACTGGCGCCCTAGGCAGCCGCCTGATCCGCCTATTGCTAGCGCCGGCCCTGGTTACATAGTAGGTGAGGTTGAAAAAAGACACAAGTCCATCAAGTCCAACCTATGTGTGTGATTATATGTCAGTATTACATTGTATATCCCTGTATGTTGCGGTCGTTCAAGTGCTCATCTAATAGTTTTTTGAAACTATCAATGCTCCCCGCTGAAACCACTGCCTGTGGAAGGGAATTCCTCATCCTTGCCACTCTGATGCCGCGTACACACAATCGTTTTTAATGTCATTGAAAAAAACTGCATTTTCTTCAAATTTGAATGAGTGGTCACGTGTCTTATTATCCTAAATCTTTCTTTTTATTCTTAATTAAACATATAAACATATCACATATCTGGCGTCACATAAACAAATAAATGTTCCAAATAAGCCAGGGGGTAAACCAGAACATATATATATCAATACAAAGGGGGATATTCAATCCCCTCTAACTAACCTTCTTGATTTTGGAACCCAAGGAAAAAAGAAAAAAGGAACGATACTCCTATCGACCATAAACGTATAATCAAGCTTCTCCTCTCTATACCCCCTTATCTACAATCTCTTCTTTAGCCACATCCATCTCCATCTCTTAGTTATATTTATGACCTATTAATTCAGCGGGACAAAATAAGGACAACAAAACACAAAACAAACAAACAAAAAAAAAGGGGAAAAAAGGAAAAAAAAAAAAGGGGAAAGAAAAAAATATAGGACCTAATATGGGGAAAATTCCCATCGGGAGACCCCCAGGTACCTCCCCCAATGCCAGCCGGCAGATTAGATAAGCACTTCCATGCCTCCCACTTAATTATTCTAGTCTTTATCAAGGAGGGTTCTTCCCTCTTCTGAGGCTAGGAAGGCATTCCAAGAAAACCAGGTCCTGGAATAGCAATCCTGCTGGTGGCGTGCAGAAAGCACTAGATCTTCTAATTGGCTTATTTCTTTAACTTTACGTATCCACATTCCTATCGTCGGCGGTAATAATGATTTCCATTTCAGAGGGATGCACGCCTTAGCGGCATCTAACAAGTGGCCTATGCTAGATTCTCTGTATTCATTCCCTGTTATCTGGTTCGCGTGTAAGAGGAAAAACGCCGGATCCTCCGGTATCCTTTGGTCTGAACAGATTTGGAGAATTCGTCTAACCTCCATCCAAAATTTTCTCAATTTAGGACAGCTCCAGAAAATATGTAACAGTACCTTTCTCCACCTGACATCTCCAGCACAAGTCTGAAGTGTCAGGGTAGATTTTCTTCAATCTCACTGGTGTTCTATACCACCTGGCAAGGATCTTAAAATTTGTTTGTTGTGTTTTAACACATATTGAGGATTCGTGTATAAACCTGAAAATATGCTGTAGCTGTTCCAAGGTAAAAGATTCCCCCAATTCCCTTTCCCAGTCCTGAACACATTTCAGAGACTGGATTTCAGGCAGTATCGTCAGTATTTCAAGGCTAGCCGATAGAGTGTGCAACATTTTCCCCTACTCTGCACATAGTTTCTCAAATCTATTGGGTGGTCTATCAAATTGTCCCGGAGATGGGAGGGTACTAAGGAAGTGGGTGATCTGTACAGCATTCCAGAACTTTAGTCTAAAGTCACTTCTTTGTTCAGTTAATTCTCCAATTGTCAACCATACTCCTGCCTTTATGTAGTTTGATGCTTGTATACACCCCTTATTCACCAAGTGTCTAAATGCCACATCCTCATAACCTGGTGTGAAAAGAGGATTCCCCAGTATCGGGTACAGGGGCGATGTGGTAGGAGTTATACCAACCATAGGGAGGATCTTAGAACAAAGTTTCGCCGTGTTTCCTATTAAGGGATGTTTGGTCACCTCTCTAGGTAGGGACGGGAAACACCATGGAATTCTACCTAGGGGTACTGATATTTGACCCTGCTCAATCTGCACCCACAGCTTAAAATCTCTATGTCTATTCCAATCAATAACTCTACTCAAATGTATTGCTTGGTAGTATCTCCTTATATCTGGTACCCGCCAGTCCCCCATTTCTTTTAGGGAGCATTAATTGTTTCCGTTGCACACGGGGATGTTTGTTTGCCCAGATAAAATCAAAAATTAATTTCTGGCTCTGTTTAAAGTAGATAGGCGGAATATACACCGGTAGGGCTTGTAGTAAATATAGAAATTTAAGAAGAATGCTCATCTTAATGATGTTACAGCGTCCTAACCATGTGTATAGACCAGCATTCCACTTATTTAATAATATCTTAATTTTTTGCAACAATGGGGGAGAGTTTAACCCAAAGATCTTAGCTATGTTCGGCGGGATAAAAGTGCCCAAATATGTTAGTGCTTTATTAGTCCACTTAAACGTAAAGTTTTGCTCCAGTTGCGCAGCCAGCGTTTGTGGTAAATTAACCCCCATTGCCTCTGACTTGTCAAGATTAATGCGAAGGTTGGAGAGCCTGCCATATTTCTCAAATTCCCTCATTAAATTGGGGATCGTAATCAGAGGATTTGTCAGAGAGAATAGTATATCATCAGCATACGCCAAGATTTTGGTTTCAATATTCCCTATATGCACTCCTGCAACGTCCTGATTTAATCGTACTGTACACAGAAGCTGTTCCAATGACAGGGCAAATAGGAGTGGCGACAGGGGACACCCCTGTCGTGTCCCATTTGAAATTGGAAAGGTCTCCGATAACATTGCCATTAGCCCGTACCTGGGCCCTCGGGCACGAATAGATGGAGGAGATCTATTGTAGCATCCTACTTCCGAAGCCTCCATGTCGTAGGACCGCTAACATAAAACTCCAGTTTACCCTGTCAAAGGCCTTCTCCGCGTCCGTGTTTAAGAAAACACATTGTAACTGAGTTGCATTTACTATCTGTAGTAAGTTGATAACTTTTGTAGTGTTATCACGTGCTTCTCGTGTGGGCACAAATCCCACCTGATCAAGATGTATCAAATTGGGAATATACTTTTGAATCCTATTTGCTAAAATTTTAGTGAAAAGCTTAAGATCGAGATTAAGCAAAGAAATCGGTCTATAACTTCCACAGGAAGTTGGATCTTTTTCCTCTTTTAGGATGACCGAAATATGAGCTAGCAAGGTATCTTTGGCCAGTATTGCTGATGACCCTAGTGCATTAAATAACTTAAGCATATATTGAGCTAGGGATGGAAAAAGTGTTTTGTAATATTGGGCCGTCAGGCCATCCGGCCCTGGTGCTTTACCCAATTTAGTAGTGCTTACTACTCTTTGTAATTCTTCCATAGTTATGGGTTTTTCAAGATCATCCCTGTCTTCCTCTGTTAGATGGGGCATGGCTGATGATAAAAGATACAAATCTATCTGATCCTGTGTGGGGGGCTTTGTCTGTATATTATAAAGGGACTCATAAAATTCCTGAAATTTCTGTGCTATTTCTTTTGGTTTCGTAGCTCTACCTTGGCTGGATTAAATAAGACATGGAATATAATTCTTTAATTTCTGCTCACGTAAAGTCCTAGCCAATAGTTTCCCACATTTATCTCCAGACTCATATGAGAATCTCTTACAGACCTGTATTGTCGCTTTAGCTTTAAAAAAAAGCAGTTCTGAAATTTGTGTCCGTTTGTTACCAAGATCCCTCTCTAAAGAGGGGGATCGTGTCCGTTTATGTCGAGCCTCCAATGTGGCTAGTTCTTCAAGAAGTAGCTTTAGCTGTTCTGTACGTTTTCTCTTAATCCTGGCCCCATGTTTAATTAATACCCCGCGAATGACCGCCTTATGTGCTTCCCAAATGATACCTGGGTCGCAATCTGAGGTATCGTTTGTGGCAAAATAAAATCCTAATTCCTTAATAACATCCTCCAAGATGCTTTGATCCTGTAGAAGACTTTCATTCAATTCCACTGTTTTAACCGGGTCATCATAGGGTCCCCTAGGTCATATGTCATAAATATGGGTGCATGGTCTGACCAAGTGATTGAACCTATGTCAGCCTTCTGTATTGAGTGCAATTGGGCATGTGGGACAAGGAAGTAATCTATTCGCGAATATGATTTATGGGGATTAGAGTAGAAAGTGTAATCTCTTTCGGTGGGATGAAGCAGGTGCCAAATATCCACCAGTTGGTTTCTATGGAGAATTTTAGCGATATGATTACGCCTACTAAAGGGGATTGATGATGACCCCAGGGTAGTATCTTCTGTTGGGACTAGTGGTATATTAAAATCTCCCCCTAAGATCAGATGTCCTTCGGTAATCTCCATCTGTCGCTTAAACACCTTACCTAGAAAGGTCTCCTGACGCTCATTAGGAGCATATAGTGTTGCTAACGTTACCCCTACCTCTCCCACCTTGCCTTTCACAAACAGAAAACGACCTGCCGCATCACTAACTAAGTCTATACAGGACCAGGGTATTATTCCTGAAACAAGAATAGAGACCCCCTTAGACTTAGCCATTTGATTAGTTGAGTGGTAGACCATTGGAAATAGGTGACTTTTTAAAATTGGTATTTTATCGTCTCTGAAATGCGTCTCTTGTATAAATGCAACGTTTCAGACGCTGCAAATCATGTAGAAGTACCCGTCTTTTCTCCGGCGTATTTAGCCCTTTGGCATTAAGTGAAAGCACGTTTAGAGTCTCCATATCCTACAGGTGCCAAAAACGGGAAAAAAAGGGGGGGAACAAAAAACACAAAGAAAAAAGAAAAAAAAAATTACCCCCCTGTACCTAAAGTTAATAGTTGTTTATCACTATAAAACAAGACGCTCACCGGATAAACAGTATTTGAGCGTCAATCTATTTGGAGGTATAGGTCAGACATGGATGGAAGTAGAGCTCTCCGGGGACCTCCACCCCCCCCCAGCCTCCCAATAACTAAGAGGGGAAAAGAAGGGGGGGTACGATGAAGAGAGAGAGGCGAATGCCGTCAGTAACTCCATTATTAACTATATTTATAATTCCATTTTCTGACTTTTATATGGTTACTTAATAGTATTAAATAGGGGAAAAAACCCCACAATATTTACAATCCATATATGGGACCTCCTGAAAATCCCTCCATTATATAATACATCCCTCAATAGAGTCCCTATACTATAAGGGAAGATTCCCTCTTCCTTCTGCTAATTACCTCTCTCTCTCCTCCACCCCCCCTCCCCTCACCCCAATCCCCAGTCCACTACACGGCCTACAAGTTCTCCCCACCTCCCCTCCATCACCTCCTCTCTGCTCCTTCCCCTCTTCATGGGGATACAAAATAAATCATAGTAGAGGAACCCCTCCAACCTTCCCTTTCCCATCCCTCCCCCAGTCTTCCCCCGATTTTGATTGCAAAAATAATATTACTCATCTCCAAGCATCCACTCTTTCCCCTCTCTCCCCCTCCTCCCCAGAAGGAGGCTGGGGGAGAGGTAGGGGGGCCCCTTCTGGGGAAAAAAAAAAAAGTGTATACCCATCACCACTTATATTCATTTCTTTATTTAGTGTTAGCTGTGATAAAAAAATAAATAAAAAAAAATTAACGTGAAAAAAGAAAAGTGCTTAAAATTGTGATCTTTCCATCTACCTCATAGAAAAAATAAATTTCCCTTTTCCTTTCTCCTTTCCTTTTCCTTAAAAATCAGTGTACTATCTTATTCCTCCCCAAAGACACTGGTCCCTTCCTTACATGAAGGTGCTTCCAATGTGACATGTCCATAATATATAGGCCCAAACCAAACAAGACAAAAAAATAAAAAAAATAAAAAGGGGGGGCAAAAAAAAGAAAAAGAAAAACCCCCCTAGCGAAAAATTAACGATCAATCTATCCTAGTGAGAGGGGGGTTAAAAAAAAGGGGAACCCCTATAAATGTGTAGACCGTGCATATTATAGCGTGCCAAACCAAGAAAGAAAAAAAATGAAAAAATTTCCCCAATAATGGGGCTCAACCATCCAATTCCAGACACCCAGGTCACCTCCATAAAGGCAATCCTGTCTTCTAGGCAAGTAAATACTCCCCTAGCATCTCTTCCTTATTTCGGAGGTGTGTGTGTGGGGGGGGGGGGGGGGGGACTGAGAGAGAGTATGTCTCCTCGAGAAAAAACAAAACAAAAAAAAAAAAAAAACAAGAACCGGATAGAATTCAATATAGCAACCTCCTCATTCCCCAAACCCTCTTACTAAAGGCTGCACTTTCTCTAACCCCTCCGATCTAATTACTTTACATGTCTCCTATACTTATTCCACCTCTACTTCCAAAATGCCATACTACCAACGTCAATACACTGTAGCCCAGTGGCTTCCTCTCCAGTGTCCGCAAATATGTATCTTAGTATGTATCTTAGTATCTTAGTATGGGAGCTCCTTGGACTAGTAAAGTAAAATACAGCCTTATCAGGTTTCAAAATCCCTGAGGTTGCTCATGGTATGCTAATAGTACCCATTCAGGTACCAATATCATCTGTCTTGTCCTATGTTTCCAGAGCTAGGTCCCCTCTGTTGGCTTAGGTCTCCCTCTAGGGGCTGGGATCTCCGTCTAGGTGATTGCTGTTGGCCTACTTGAAAATTCCTCCTTTGTCCTTGTGTAGATGAGGTTCCTAAATGGCCCCCTGTATATATAATGGGCGATAACCAATTTTGAACTTTAATAGGTGGTTCTTTCAAGAAAGAAAAAAGTTCCGGCAGATCAACTGGTGTGCGTAATGTAAATGAAGCTGATGCTTTGCGGAACGTAACCGCTAGAGGGTACCCCCACCTATATGAGTACCCCTTATCTCTTGCTAAGTTCAGGATCGGGCGCAACCAGGTTCTACGCTGTAAGGTAACCCTAGATAAGTCTGATAATATTTTAATATGAGTTCCCTCATACTCAATATCGCCCATCTCCCATGCTGCTCTTAATATCTGCTCCTTCTGCTGATAATTGTGTAGGCGGCATACTACATCCCTAGGTCTCGCCGGGTTTTTAGATCTGGGGCCCAGAGCTCTATGTACTCTATCTAACTCCACTGTCATCTGGGGGAGCTTCATAACCTTCTGGAAAATTAATTCCACCAGTTTCCCTCTGTGTCTGATGTTTCCAAGAGGCCCCTGAGCCGTAAATTGTTCCGGCGGCTTCTATCTTCTAAAACTTCCATGTGGAGTTGAAAGTCCACCATTGTATCTGTCTGCGCCAACTGTTTTTTTTCTATGGCCCCGACCCGTTGCTCCAGAGATACCACCGCTCCCTCTCTCTCATCCACCCTCTCCGTCAAGACTTTAATGTCTGTCCTTACCGCATCTATCTCCTTGCGGTGTGCTTCCTCCACTCGCATAATCAGAGCCTCAATATCCTGACGTGTAGGGAGTGCCTCCATATCCTGGCGTGTAGGGAGTGCTTTCAGCAGGGCTCGTATGTCTCCTTCGATGTTCTCTACGTCCCCCTCCCTCGGGGGGTCAGCTCCCAGCATAGCAATCTCCTGTATCGCACTCCCTGCTCCGCTATCTGACCCGGACGTAATCGAGAGAGAGGTTGGTCTCATGGCTGCGGTATTCCCTGTGCTGCGTGATGTTGTCCTAGCCGGAGCTTGCGTCTGTACGGTAAAGTACTGCTGGACATCGCCTTGGGGGTTGCCGGTAGGGACTTTCTTCAATGCGGATCTTGTCCTATATTTACTGCCTGTATTCATGCCGTGCTATGGGCTATCAGTTAGCTGCTGCTAGTCGGGGTAGGGATGGAGGTCCCGGAGCTCCAAACAACGTGTCTTCACTCAGCCATGTCTGGACCACACCCCCCACGTGTCTTATTAAACTCTCTTCGCGAAAAAGTTTTATCCCTATTGTGGGGTCACCAGTATGAAATTTGTAAATTAATATCATATACCCTCTCAAGTGTCTCTTCTTCAGAGAGAATTCAGAGAGAATAAGTTCAGTGCTCGCAACCTTTCTTCATAACTAATGTCCTCCAGACCCTTTATTAGCTTTGTTGCCCTTCTTTGTACTCGCTCCATTTCCAGTACATCCTCCTGAGGACTGGTGCCCAGAACTGGACAGCATACTCCAGGTGAGGCCGGACCAGAGTCTTGTAGAGTGGGAGAATTATAGTTTTATCTCTGGAGTTAATCCCCTTTTTAATGCATTTAAAAATCTTTGTTAGCAGCAGCTTGGCATTGCATGCCATTGCTGAGCCTATTATCTACTAGGACCCTAGGTCCTTTTCCATCCTTGATTCCCCCAGAGATTCTCCCCCTAGTGAGTAGATTGCATTCATATTTTTGCCAACCAAATGCATTATTTTAAATTTTTCTACATTAAAACAAATTTTCCATGTAATAAAAAATCATATCATCACAGAGTGGAGCTGTGGATACGAAAACAAAAACAATGCCACGTCCCGATAGATCAGATTTAAAAGAGTAAGTTGGCAGATGATGGACCTTATAGGCGTAATACAGTTTAAAAAATATGTAAATTTGTTGAAAGAGAAGCATAAAAATTGTTTAAAAAACATAAATGACAATAATGGCCGTTCCTAGAAGGGCCTGAGAACACAAAAATTCATAATACACCACCTAAAAACCAAAAAGGTACAGTATATTGGAAAGGAGGGCACCAAGGTCACTTCCTACTGGTATAAGTATTAAATTGTGTAATTTATGGAAGGCGATGTATCATGTAAAGCTCAGCTCGACATTTTGCGCGTTATTGAAGGGAACGCTTCTTCAGGAGCTATGGTGAGTTATTTCAAACGTAGAGGGTAGGGAAACAGGCGGAGAGTATACTCATAGTCAGAGGCACAAGCGAATTCACCGGAATCAATCCTTTGGTTGCTTCACTAAGAGCAATCAATAAGTACAACCTCTGGGAGAGTCCTTAATTAGGATAGTGACAGGAAACTTTGCACAATAAAATGAAGCCAAGAAAGCAGCCTAGTAATGGACACTTCTGATAGAATTAATGGAGTAGTTAGGGATATTCCCACTAGTTAAAAGATTTATATGTCCAAAAAGGGGCTTTTCCAGGAGAGGTATCATTCGCAGTGCATTGCCCGGGATTCTCCACCTGTGATGACAGTCTCTGCAGAAGGAGATGCTCTATTTACAGACAAATGCTTGTATATGTACATTTTTTGCTGATTTTTATAGTTCTCTCGTAAAACAATAAAAAGAAAATGTAAAAAATAATGTATGATGAACAGTGCTTTTGGAAAATAAATGTCATACAATTAGAGTTTAGATCTACTTTAAAGTGGTAGCCATCTCCTACTGCCGAGACTGTCATCACAGGCGGAGAATCCTGGGCAATGCACTGTGAATGATACCTCTACTGGGAAAGCCCTTTTTGGACATATAAATCTTTTAACTAGTGGGAATTTCCCTAACTACTCCTTTAATTCTATCAGAAGTGTGCATTACTAGGCTGCTTTCTTGGCTTCATTTTATTGTGCAAAGTTTCCTGTCACTATCCTAATTAAGGACTCTCCCAGAGGTTGTACTTATTGATTGCTCTTTGTGAAGCAACCAAAGGATTAATTCTGGTGAATTTGTTTGTGCCTCTGACTATGAGTATACTCTCCGCCTGTTTCCCTACCCTCTACGTTTGAAATAACTCACCATAGCTCCTGAAGAAGCGTTCCCTTCAATAACGCGCAACATGTCGAGCTGAGCTTTACACAGGGCCGGACTGGGAATAAAATCCAGCCCTGGAAAGAAAATTCATACCAGCCCCATAGCATTATTATACCAGCGCAACAGCATAACGTCATTATTTTCCTGTTCATGAAAGGGAAAACCATACATTTTAATGCACATTTGAAGAGTGTATTATATATAGATAAGACAGATATGAAATCACATAGGGCTTTATATATATATATATATATATAAAAGCAAATTCCAGTTAAAAGTGGTAAAAGTGGTCAATCATCAAGGGGGACCCCAGGAACTCAGAACGTGGGGAGGGGACCACCGTCCGCAGAAAGAATACACTAAGGTAAGGGGGGTTACTGATATAAGGGGGAAACCTTTATATCAGTGCCCCCTTACATTATTGTATTCACTCCCCCCTTACATCAGTGACCCTCCGTTCAGACTGGCCTAGCGGAGCTGTCACTGACTTCCTCTCAGGTGCACCTTGCAGGGCTCAGTCAGTCGGCTCCAGCTCGTGGCTTTGGTTTTATCCTATATAGTCTTCTCTCCACAGTCCACACACGTCTGACTTCTCCCATGACCCCCATCCCGGGGGTGCTCCCACACTTGACTCCTCTCCTGACTCCCTCAGAGACTGCAGACATGATACAGGAGATGGTCAGAGACTGCAGACATGATACAAGAGCTCAATGCAGCCTCACCAGTGCCCATCAAATGCAGCCTCATCAGTGCCAATCAAATGCAGCCTCACTGTGCCCATCAATGCAGCATCACTGTGCCCATCAAATGCAGCTTTACTGTGCCCGTGAATGCAGTCTCACTATGCCCGTGAATGCAGTCTCACTGTGCCCATGAATGCAGCCTCACTGCCCCCACAAATACAGCCTCACTGTGCCCATCATTGCAGCCCCTCCTGTGCCCCATGTCCCAGTCTGCAGTCCCTGTCTGTGGGAAGGTGTGTTGTTGATGCTCGGTACAGTACCTTCCATGCCAGCAGGATATCCATGATGGCCAGCAGCAGGCTGGGTCTGTTCTCGTTTTGGATGGGGACAGTGCTCTTTCCAGAGGATCTGTTTGCTGTGAGATGGAATGGTCCCTAGCCACCTGCACCTTCAGCAGTCCTCATTTTCCGGCCCCAGTCAGCCTGTCCTCTGGTCCTGGGGAAGTGAGAGCACTGGGTGGGAGCTGGAGAGAAGGGGGAGCGGTGAGCACTGGCGGGGTTGGAGAGCACATGGGTGGGGGCAAAGAGTAGGGGGAGTGGAGATCACAGGGGTGGGGAGCGGAGAGCGCTGGGGGGAACTTGAGAGCACTGGGGGAGCCAAAAAGAACAGGGGTGAAGAGCATGGGAGGCTGAGAGCACTGGGGGGGCTGGAGAGCACTGATGGTGCTAAGAGTGTGTGGGGGCAAAGAGTACTGGGGGGAGCTTGAGAGCACTGGGGGGGGCAGAAAGAACAGGGATGGAGAGCACGGGGGGCTAGAGAGCACTATGGGGGGTACAAAGAATATGCTTTGATCTCAACCATTCCATTGTAGCTCTGGCTGTATGTTTAGGGTCGTTGTCCTGCTGGAAGGTGAACCTCCACCCCAGTCTCAGGTTTTCTTCTAAGTTTGTCCTGTATTTGGCTCCATCCATCGTCCCATCACCTTTGACCAGCTTCCCTGTCCCTGCTGAGGAAAAGCATCCACACAACATGATGCTGCCACCACCATGTTTCACAGTGGGGGTGGTGTATTCAGGGTGATTTGCAGTGTTAGTTTTCCACCACACATAGTGTTTTGCTTTTAGGCCAAAAAGTAAAATTTTGGTCTCATCTGACCAGAGCACCTTCTACCACATGTTTGCTATGTCCCCCACATGGCTTCTCGCAAACAGGACTTCTTATGGCTTTCTTTCAACAATAGCTTTCTTCTTGCCACTCTTCCATAAAGGCCAGATTTGTGGAGTGTACAACTAATAGTTGTCCTCTGGACAGATTCTCCCAACTGAGCTGTGGATCTCCACAGCTCCTCCAGAGTTACCATGGGCCTCTTGGCTGCTTCTCTGATTAATGCTCTCCTTGCCTGGCCTGTCAGTTTAGGTGGACGGCCATGTTTGGTAGGTTTGCAGTTGTGCCATACGCTTTCTATTTTCGGATAATGGATTGAACAGTGCTCCGTGAGATGTTCAAAGCTTGGCCTATTTTTTTTATAACCTAACCCTGCTTTAAACTTCTCCACAACTTTATCCCTGACCTGTCTGGTGTGTTCCTTGGCCTTTATAATGCAGTTTGTTCACTAAGGTTCTCTAACAAACCTCTGAAAGCTTTAAAGAACAGCTGTATTTATACTGAGATTAAATTACACACAGGTGGACTCTACTAATTAGATGACTTCTGAAGGCAATTGATTTCACTGGATTTTGGTTAGGGGTATCAGAGTAAAGCGGGCTGAATACAAATGTACGCCACACTTTTCAGATATTTATTTGTAAAAAAAATTGAAAACCATTTATCATTTTCCTTCCACTTTGTGATGGTCTATCACATAAAAACCCAATAAATTAAATTTACGTTTTTTTTGGTTGTAACATGAAAAATGTGGAAAATTTCAAGTGGTATGAATACTTTTTCAAGGCACTGCTAGACCCCTTTCACACTGTGCCACCCCGAGCGTCGGCAGTAAAATGCCGCTATTTTTAGCGGCGCTTTACCATCGGATTTGCGGTGCATTTCGGCCCCTAACGGGGCGCTTTTAACCCCCGCTAGCGGCCGAAAAGGGGTTAAAACCATCCGCAATGCGCCGCTACAGCGATACGGCGGCGCAGCCCATTGATTTCAATGGGCAGGAGTGCATTAGAAGCGGTGAGTTCACCGCTCCTAATGCGCTCCAAAGAAGCTGCTGGCAGGACTTTTTCTGCCGCCCTGCCCGCGCACCGCTCCAGTGTGAAAGCCCTCGGGCTTTCACACTGGAGTGAATAGAACAGCTGTTTTAGGGCGGTTCGCAGGCGCTATTTTTAACGCTATAGCGCCTGCAAAATGCCCTCCGTGTGAAAGGGGTCTAAGTGTGAGTAGCCAATTGGCTGATTTTATTTAAATATACAATTTGTTGCATCTTCTGCTGCACTTAGTTTTTGGCGCACCTTGCTTTTCCCCCTTGAATCTGCAATGAAATGCAGTATGGAAGGGATTGCTGAGTTTCACTTTAAACAGGGGCAATTCTTGGTAAAAATGTTTATGTGAAGAAATCTTTAAAATCTGTGTCTAAGTGGCGAACAGGCGGCCTTCCGACATTAGAGCACTAATGAAATGCGTAACAGGGGTAAGCTAGATAATACATAACGGATCAGCTGGTTCTAAATGTATTTAGGTTTATTGTTGTGTTTATAGGAAGAAATTAAAGAGGGACCAGGAGGGCAGTTAATGAAGCCTCCGCAGTCCTACAAAAGCTCAGCGTGCAGAAATAATGACACTGTAGGCTGAGATAATGATCAGAGTAAAGATGGGAATTTCAACCTATTTTCATTTGTCTCCTGGCTGCTGTAATGGGATAGAGAATCTCCCTGCACTGATACCACAACAAAACAATTTGTCTTCCTGTTGTCCCCTCCTTGTGGAGATCTGAATGTGACTAGTTTTCTCTCAGATACAAATGACTCCATCCATTTAATGACGAATGATGATTAAAACCAGGAAAGGGACACTATTATGGTAATTTTAGTGTACCACACAGTAGTTAAATACCCTGTTGATCTCAGCATTTTTTCTACTGTCCTCTTCTCTCCTATTTTGTGTTCTCTTCTCTCCTATCTTGTGTTCTCTACTATCTCCTCTCCTCTGACCTCTTCTCTCATGTCTTTTCTGTTCTCTCATATCTCCTATTATCCTCTCTTTTTTCCTCTGCCCTCTGGGGCGGCAAAAACTCAACTGGTATTTTGTTCTTCTATTTCCCTCTCTTCTCTACTCTTCTCCACTCCAACACTCCACTCCTTACCTCTCCTTTTCTTTTCTTTATGCACCCCCCCCCTTATCTTCTCTCAACTGCTTCCCTGCTCTCTTCCCTGTTGCTTTTTCTCCGCTGCTGTCCCCTCTGCCTTCTTTCCCTCTGATGTTCTTCAATTCCATAATTTCTCTTCTTTCTATACTGATGTAGCACCCTGGTTAGGCTGCTGAGTACAATTTGTTTTTGACTCCTGCTGAAGCCAGAGGAGTGGCGATTGTTTATTCTGTATTCCTCAGGGCTGTGGAGGCTGGAAGTTTGGTTGCTCCCCCCTTCCTCCAGAAGACATTACTGGAGTTTAGGGAATGCTAATGATCAGCCTGAATATTGAGGAGGACCCAGCCAATCTCTGGGGAGGTGTGCCCAGTTGCTGGCTGGGAAAGCTGATAAATAGTTTGGAACCCTGAGGGTATTGTCTTTCTCCCTGCTGAAGGAATGGATGACTGAGCTGAAGGGAAGAGGGGCTGCTTGCCCCTGGCACCCCTTGGACTGTATGCTGACCTCCTTACAAGAGGCTGAACTTATAGACTGATCCGGTTCAGGAGTCTAGAGCTTCATTCTGTTCTGCAAGCTACTTCATGGTCCCTAGCCATGAACCTATAGATTGTTCCAGTCTAGCCATATCTGTTTTGCAAGCTACTTCGTGGTCCCCAGTAGTGAACTTATAGGCTCTTCCAGTCTAGCCATATTTGTTCTGCAAGCTACTTCATGGTTTTCAGCGGCAAACCTATAGACTTGTAGTGGTACCCCTGTAGGGGCTGCATAAGAATTGTAGTTTGTCTGTCACCCTGCCCAGCCCTGCATTCACTCTCATGCAGTCTGAGACATAAAGCAGTCAGTGAACTTTGTTTTTTTTTGTTTTATTGAGGGGTATAACTTGGATGGGGATAGGAGATATGGGATGCCCAGCATAGATCAATGAAACCAGCACTTGGTTTTGGGACAACTATGTACACTCCCTGTACATACTCCTTCAGCTTATTCCTGCACATCACTTGCTTGAAGCTCATACTCCTCATTCCACCAGCTCATTACTTGCTGCAGACTGGTACTCCTAGTCACCTCCAGCACATCACTTGGTTCCCCAGGAGCAGCTAGCACTATTTGTTGGTTAGGCCTGACACTGAACCAGCCAGCCCTCAGTAAATGCTCTTTGCAGGCTGGGACTGCGAGCCCCAATGGTGTAGCAAAAAAAGTCCTTGTGCTAGCTGCCCTAACTTTGGCTACTGATCCCAGTTCGCCCTCTTCAGGCCCTGCCAGCCCTCCTGGCTGCAGCTGCCTCTATCCACTGCCCCTTCCACCAGAGTCCACTGTTCTGGTTCTGCACCCATCTCAGACAGCAAACTCCCAGTCCTCTCAGGCGTGCCTCCCCAGTCCTCCTGACTGTGCCTCACTCACCAGCCCTCCTGGCTGCGAACAGTTGTCCTCCCTGGAGTCTCTTAGCAGTGCTCTCTCTCACTGTCCTCTCTCTTGTGCCAATCCTCTCTCTTGTGCCTCCGGTCCAGGACTTCCTCATGTGTTCCTGAATGTGGTCCCACCTGCACCCGAGCCCAGGCCCAAGGTCACCCCCCCAGACTGGGGAGCTGCCATAAAGGCCCTGAAAGCGTTTGCACTCTCTCACTCTAGCTCTTCCACCCGACAACTCCTCCCCAGCTGGGCTGACCCTGGGTATTTAAGGAGGCCTGCCCCCTGCCAATCCATATTGGGGATTGGTCAGGGCTCCTCAAACACCCCAGGTGGCTCCACCTCCCCTCACACCTCTCCTTCCAGAAAGCACTAGAAGCTTCTGGAAAGAAATAGGAGGTCCTGATGACACCACCTGTGAGTCACCTAGCCCTACCCTAAGCCACTCCCAGCCCAGAATGACAACAAACTGTCAGGAGCTTGGTAGAAGGCCGAGATGCTAGGAGGGCTCCCCTTACGGCCGAGCGCAGCACACCACTGAAGGTGACACAGCAGGTGTGGTGCCCACAGAAGCACAGGTGCCTGGTAGCTGGAACTGGAGACAGGCGTGCTTGGATGGTCCAGGAAGCAGGGACCGGTGGACAGACTTGATAACGGAGTCAGGAGCCAGGCCAGGGGTCAACACAGGAAGTCAGTCCAGGATCAGAGTCAAGTTCATGGAGTAAGATAAACAAGTCCAGTAGCCAAGCCAGGATCAGATGCAGGAAGCAGGCAGAGAGAAGTCAGATGCAAGCCAAGGATCAAGCCAGGGGGTCAGAAGGATCAGGTCAGGACAAGCCGAGTCGGTACACAGATCAGGAACAGCAGATTCACAGGACACAGGAACGCGGGACAAGCTGAAGATACACCAGTGATGTGCCACTGTCAGCAGTGGGTTTAAATAGGCCTAGCATCCATCACGCCAGGCGTACGTCATTGCGCATGTGCGTGCGCATAGTCACGGCGCCGCACGTCCGTCTAGTCCCGGCGCGCGCCTGCCCAACCATGGTGCCGCGCATCCTTGTGCGCGCATGCGCATCAAAGCGTCTATTTCCCTGATACAAACAGGTCTAGCAACCAGCCAGGCCTGCTTAAATTTACCTATCCTCTCTAGCACACTACTAGAGGGTGCTACAGACTGTTCCTGTGGGTAGGTGCAGCGGGATGCTGTGGGCAGAAAACATACAAAGTCCAAGCGCAGCAACAAGAATGTATTGTAGTCCAGCAATACACAACAGACTAGACATGTGCACTGCCAAAAAATGTATTTGTTTTTGTTTTCGTTTCAATCGTTTTTTTTGCTTTTTGCGGAAAATTCGAAAATTCGGAAATTTTAAAATTCGAAATTCGGAAATTCAAAAACATTTGGAATTCGGAAATTCGAAATTCGGAAATTCGAAAATTCAGAAATTCGGAAATTCAAATTTTCAAATTTCCGATTTTCAAATTTTCGATTTTAGAATTTTGGAATTTCACATTTTCGAAAATCTGATAAAAGAAAGAAAATCTGTAAAATTCGAAATAATAACTAACTAATATTAACTATTAAATTACAGGTATTGGAATTTCCTTTAAATTTGGCTGTAAAGCCGTGTACACACGATCAGATTTCCTATGGATTCTAATCCGATGGATTTTTCCATCGGAAATCCGATGAAGCTGACTTCCATCAGTCTTGCCTACACACCATCAGTCAAAAATCCGACCGTCCCAAACGCTGTGACGTAAAACACTCAGACGAGCCGAGAAAAATGAAGTTCAATGCTTCTGAGCATGCGTCGACTATATTCTGAGCATGCGTGGGTTTTTTTTTGTCCGATGGAGTTTCACACAGACGTTCGGAATTTGCTATCGTTTTTTTCCCATCAGATAAATTTAAAACATGTTCTATTTTTTCTCACCGATGGAAAAAAGACCGATGGGGCCCATACACGATCGGTTTGTCTGATGAAAAAAGTCCATCGGACTGTTTTCATCGGTAAAACCGATCGTGTGTACACGGCTTAAGTGAAAGTAACCAATACAAATTTATCTGAAGTTACGAATTATCCGAAATAACGAATGGAACATCTAAACGAATGGAATGGAACAAATTATTAATAAATAATAATAATAATAATCATAATAAAAAGTTTTTATTATTATTATTATTTATTATTATTAGATCGTTACGTTCCATTCATTTAGATGCAGCATTCGTTATTTTAGATCATTCGTAACTTCGGATGAATTCGTATTCGTTATGTTCACTAACAGCTAAATTTGAAAGGAAATTCCAATACCTAATCTCCAAATTTCCGAAATATAAAATTTAGAATTTCCGAAATTTAAAATTTCCTAATTTTTAACATTTCCGAAATTTCGGTATTCCGACTTGTTCATTCCCCGACTTAGTTGGGGTAGGCAGTACACTTTAGTGGGGATGGGTCAGCCATGCCTTGTGACCATTGACCTTTGGGAACCTATCTTCTGACCTTTGACCTCTGGGGGAGGTCCCTTTTCCAATTCCTGAGTCCTAGCCTTATTCTTGCAAGGGCAAACCCTAACCCTACCCCTAACTCCTAAACCCTAACCCTGACCCTGACCCTAACCCCTAACCCTACCCCTAATCCCCAACCCTACCCAACCCTACCCCTAACCCTGACCCAAACCCTAACCCTATCCCTAAGCCTCCCTCTAACCCTATCCCTAACCCTAATGTATTTGTAGCGCTATACAAGTTACTCACTCACACTCACTCACGCAATGCCCTAACCCTAACCCTAACCCTCTAACCCTAAACCCTCACCCTAACCCTAGCCCTAACACCTAACCTTCTAACCCTAACACTATAAACCTAACCCTCTAAGCCTAAGCCCTAACCCTAACCCTCTAACCCCAACCCTCTAAACCTAACACCCTAACCCTAAACCCTAACCCTAATCCCTAACCCCTAACCCTAACCACTAACTCCTAGCCTTAACCCTAACCCCTAACCCATGACCCTAATCCTAACCCCTAACCCTAAGCCCTAGCCCTCTAACCCTAACCCTCTAACCCTAACACCAGAGGTGGGGGACTTGAGTCACATGACTTGACTTAAGTCAGACTTGAGTCACCTGTTTGAGGACTTGCGACTTGCTTGACAGAATTCAATAAATGACTCGACTTGACTTTGACATGTCACTAATGACTTGCGACTTGACTTTGACTTGGGCTATATGACTTGCAATGACTTGGCACCACTAACACTAACCGCAAGCCGCCGTCTGCCTACCTGATCAGCGTGTCATGCAGACAGACGGCGGCCATTGCAGTGTTCAAAAGCTGCGCCACCTCGTCTGTGATAGGCGGAACACTCAATTTCACAGCAGGCAGTGTTCAGCCTATCACGGACATCCTCTTATCCTCGTCTGTGTTATGAGGATGAGCGGATGTCCGTGATAGGCGGAACACTGAATGCTGGGAAATTGAGTGTTCCGCCTATCACAGACGAGGAGGAGGCGCGGCTTTTGAATACTGGAATGGCCGCCGGGATGCCGCCGATCAGGTACACGGCTGACGGGCACAATGAAGCATGGGCACAGTGAAGCATGGGCACAGTGAGACACGGGCACAGTGAGACACGGGCACAGTGAGGCACTGGGCACAGTGAGGCATTGGGCACAGTGAAGCATGGGCACAGTGAGACACGGGCACAGTGAGACACGGGCACAGTGAAGCACAGGCACAGTGAGGCACGGGCACAGTGAGACACGGGCACAGTGAGACACGGGCACAGTGAAGCATGGGCACAGTGAAGCATGGGCACAGTAAGGCATGGGCACAGTGAGGCATGGGCACATAACCAATATTATTTATTGTTATCCCTCCTATTATTTTTATACAGTATGGGGTAGATCAGTATTTTGACTTGATTTGTGACTTGACCAAAATAAATGGCTTGACTTGACTTGCTTGACTTCTAGCAGGGACTCGACTTGACTTGCTTGCTTTTCGTCACAGTAACTTGGGACTTGCTTGAGACTTGAAGGTTAAGACTTGAGACTTGCTTGTGACTTGCACATGTGTGACTTACTCCCATGTCTGCCTAACACCCTAAACCCTAACTCTTAACCCTAACCCTACGAATTTTCCAACTTTTAATTTTCCAATTTACGAATTTTGGATTTTCTAATTTTCTAATTTCCGCTTTTCGAATTTTTGAATTTCCAAATTTCCAAAATTTCGATATTACGAAATTCTAATTATCCAGTTTTCCAATTTCCCAAAATTTGAGATTCAAATTCAAATTTTCGAATTTGGAATTTTAGATTTTCGAATTTTGCAATTTCCTAACTTCAAATTTTCCAATTTTCGAATCTCGAATTTTCGGATTTTCAAATTTTCAATTTCCGAATTTTCGAATTTGGAATTTTCGAATTTCTGATTTTCGAATTTCTGATTTTCAATTTTGTTTGGGAGCCATGTCCTACGACCGCGCAATTGTCAGTTAAAGCAACGCAGTGCCGAATCGCAAAAAGTGCTCTGGTCTTTGGCCAGCCAAATGGTCCGGGGCTTAAGTGGTTAAATAGACTCTTGGTGCACAGCAGAAAAAACAAACAAACAGAGGCAGCTCTAGGCTTTGTGAGGCCTTAGGCAAAACTTAGACATGAGGCCCCCCTCACGCCCATAATGGGGAAAAATAATTCAAGCAAGAAAAATGGCTGCAGAAAATGCACGAATCTAGCACACAGGTGATCAGCACCACTTCCAGGGCACCCTCCTCACCCATCAGACATATTCAGCCAATGCAAGAGGGGGGAGAGAGTGGGAGGTGATAAAGTGAGATGGGTGATAGAGATCCGATGGCGCCGACATTAGTATTGATCACAGGCAAATTAGGCGGCCGCGAGGCCCCTGTGAGTGTGAGGTCTTAGGCGATTGCCTAATTTGCCTAATTAGAGAGCCGCCTCTGCAAACAAATACTCCTGCGCGTGAGTATAGTGGCTAGTCCAATGATGAATACTGGTCCACTCCTCAATGTATAATGTTTCCTGGCTTTGCTGTCCTCTAGGGTCGGGGATGTCCTTATTGAACTATAAAGATAAAGGAAGAGAGGGTGCCCCAGCTTTGTGCATTGTCCCAAGTAAATTTATTACGTATAAAAAAGATAAAAACTTCTTACAAGCATTTGAAAATAAATATGCATAAACAGGCTTCCATTCCATTGTTATACAGTCCGGGGACCTGTAATCTCCAGATCATAGGGGAGACCATGTAGGGATCCCAGGGTGGCTTTGGCCAATCATGGCTCAGAGGAGTAGGTACACGCCCCACACTATATAAGGCTGCTGGCTTTGCGGCCTTGTGTAGTGTGTTGGCGTTGGTTAAAGAGAGAGCTTACAGAGAGAGAGAGACAGTGTCATTTATATTGAGTTAGAAAGAGCAGGCAGGCGAGTCAGTTAGCTGCAGTTACAGTGTGTAGAGGATATATATGCATCCTAGGTGTTGTATATATATTTATACACTGTATTCTGTTTAGCTAGATCCCTTCCTGTTATTCTCTATACTGTGACAGGCAGGCAGGTGATTGTGCTAGCTGCAGTCAGTGTTTCACTTAGTGTACTGTGTGCTTTGCATAGCGTTCACCTAAAGCTTACCTGAATACAGTTAGTGGTGTTCTCATAATAAAACCACAGGCAGGGAGCTGCATTAATTTCATGTAGTGTACTTCTGTCCTTTGCACAGCGTTCACTTAAAGAAACCTGAATACAATTTGTGGCGTTCTCATAATAAAACCACAGGCAGAGAGCTGCAAGTATTTTCAGTTAGTGTACTGTGTCCTCTGCACAGTGTTCACCTAAAACTAACTGAAGACAATTGCTGCTTTTCTCATACTAATACCACAGCAGTCAGTTGATTCCGATAGCTGCATTATCAGTACAGATATATATATATATATATATATATATATATATATATATATTGTGAGGGGGTTGGCTCGGCAGCGGGTGTGTGTGACCCCCGGGATGGGCTCCCCACACAAAAACAGGCCCAGCAGACGGAGGTTGTGGTTTATTTTCTATTTACAGTGACAAAACACAGCAAAGCAAAAGAAACATAAACAAAATAAATCCTGGTCAACTTGACCTCTGACTAAACATACAGGTTTCCTAACTAACAACTGGGATCAGCCTAGTGCTGTCCTAGTCCCTAAGTCCCTGGTTTTAAATGTCCAAGCAAATAGCCACACAGGCTTTGTCTCACCGCACAGGGGTTCACTCTCCCTAGACAGTCCACACAGGTCTGGTTCCAGGCATGAGCTAACATCTAATGAAGCTGGGAGTTCTTATAGAGGCCTAAATGAGCTGACAAGCTTCAGCTGGTCTCATCAACTCCCTGTCTGCACGACGCCCAGCCCTCTCCCTAGAGGTATGAGTCATCCATGAGCCCACTAGCCTTAGCTGGGCTTATACAACTCTCCACCTAGTTGTATAAGTCAGCGTAAAGCCTGAATCTGGGCGAAATATATCTACCCCCCTGGATGCAACCAGGTGACTTTACCTTCCTGCTGTCACATACCCCCCCCTCTTGTTTTAACCTCGGGGTTGGAACACCAGCAATCAGGCATTCATGTACTCGAGACAAAGCATCCACATTCCCCATTTGAACGCCAGGGCGATGCTTTACTGTGAAGTTGAATTCCTGGAGGGCCAGGAACCACCTATTCACTCTTCTATTTGTTTCCTTGTTTTGAGCCATCCACTTTGTACGACAAAGTCTTTAGAGAAGTCGGGTGAGTACAACACTGGCTGGCTACATAAGGCTTGTTTCAAGAATTGGAATGCTGCCTCAGCCTCGGGGGTCCATTTAATCATGACCGACCCTTTCCCCTTCGTTAGGTTGGTTAGGGGCACAGCCTTAGAAGCAAAGTGGGGAATGAATCGCCGATAATACCCAGCGATTCCCAGAAAGGCTCGTACCTGCTTCTTGCTGTTGGGACGTGGCCAACTCTGGATGGCCTCGACTTTGTTGAGTTGGGGTTTTATTACTCCCCTCCCAATGGTGTACCCAAGATATTTGGCCTCCTCCTGCCCAATGGTACACTTCTTGGGGTTAGCCGTAAACCCCGCTTCCCGAACAGAGTCCAGGACTGCTTGCACTTTTGGCAGATGTGAGGCCCAATCTGTGCTATGGACAATTACGTCATCCAGGTAAGCCGCAGCATACTTCCGATGGGGCCTCAGCATCTGGTCCATTTTCCGCTGGAATGTGGCCGGCGCATTCTGTAACCCGAACGGCATTCTTTTATATTGGAACGCCCCGTCTGGGGTTACAAATGCGGTTTTCTCTTTGGCCAATTTGGCCAGGGGGATTTGCCAATACCCTTTTGTGAGGTCAAGAGTCGTCATGTATCGGGCTGTTCCCAGCCGGTCGATCAACTCATCTATACGTGGCATGGGGTAGGTGTCAAATTTTGTAACTTTGTTCAACTGACGAAAATCGTTACAAAATCGCCAGCTCCCATCCGGTTTAGGCACCAACACAATGGGACTAGACCAATCACTTTGGGACTCCTCTATCACCCCTAAGTTCAGCATTTTCTGTACTTCCTCCCGTATTGCCTCCCGTCGGGCCTCTGGGATCCGATAGGGTTTTAACTTCACCCTTTCACCGGGCGGGGTAATGATGTCATGCTCTACCCCAAATGTTTGTCCCGGCAGCTCAGAGAATACCTCCTTGTTGCGAAGCACAAACTCCTTAACCTCCTGTTGTTGGGGTTGTGACAAGGTGGCTGCTATTCCAACCTCAGGAATGACGCAACCAGTTTGAGCTGGTGACCAAGTGTCTGCGACTAGGGACTCTCTATCCCTCCAGGCTTTCAACAGATTAACGTGATAGATCTGTTCGGGCTTTCGCCTTCCTGGTTGTCTGACCTTGTAATTCACTTCGCTCACTTTTTCCATTATCTCGTAGGGGCCTTGCCATTTGGCAAGGAATTTACTTTCAACCGTAGGGACAAGTACCAGTATCCTATCCCCCGGGGAAAAGGTACGGGTCTTGGCTCCACGGTTGTACACTCTCTGCTGTGCTAACTGCGCTTGGGCCAAATGTTCCTTCACGATGGGCATTACCTGTGCAATTCGGTCTTGCATCAGGGCGACATGCTCAATCACACTCCTGTGGGGAGAACTCTCACTTTCCCAAGTTTCCTTGGCAATATCCAACAGCCCTCTTGGGTGTCTCCCATACAGTAACTCAAAGGGGGAGAATCCCGTAGAGGATTGGGGCACCTCCCTAATAGCAAACATCAGATAAGGAAGTAGACAGTCCCAATCCTTTCCATCTCTATCCACCACTTTCTTCAACATTTGTTTTAGGGTTTTGTTGAATCTTTCAACCAGCCCATCGGTCTGGGGGTGATACACAGATGTACGTAATTGCGTCACTTTGAACAATTTACACAGCTCCTTCATAACCCGGGACATAAAGGGTGTACCTTGGTCCGTAAGCAGTTCTTTACAAATACCCACCCGGCTAAACACAAGAGATAGCTCTTTGGCTATGGTTTTGGCCGAGGTATTTCGGAGAGGGATCGCTTCTGGATAACGGGTGGCATAGTCCATTATAACTAATATGTACTGGTGCCCCCTAGCGGACTTGATTATAGGACCTACCAAATCCATGGCGATCCTCTCAAACGGGACCTCAATGATGGGTAGAGGGACCAGCGGGCTACGGAAATGTGGCATCGGGGCCGACCTCTGACACACAGGGCAGGAGGAACAATAATTTTCTATGTCCTTCATCACCCCCGGCCAATAGAATCTCTGTAATACCCTCTCTCGGGTTTTCTCTGTCCCCAGATGACCTCCAAGAATGTGCCCATGGGCCAACTCCAACACCAACTTCCTGTAAGGTTTGGGCACCACAAGCTGCTCAACGGTTTCTTCTGCCCTTTTTGCCACCCGATACAGTAGGTCCTTCTCTACGCTGAAGTATGGGTAAGTGCAGGTATTATCTGGGTTCACTAACTCGCCATCTATTTTCACTACGTTTTCCCGTGCCTTTATTAGGGCGGGGTCTTTCAACTGTTCTGTGGCAAAGTTTTCCCTGTGAACCTCAAGATCAGAAAACTCCACAGACGGTAGGTTTTCGTCTGAGGAGGTGGGCTCCTCTCCAGTTTCTTGAGTCTCCCCTGCCAATACTGATAAGGGAAATTCCGGAGAGTCCTCACCACTCTCAGGGGAGTTCTGGCTATCACATTCCTGGTACATAGGGGCACCAGTGGGGGGCTCAGGATCATCCCACAGTTCCCAGAACTTCGGAAAATCCCTTCCCACAATGGCGTCATACGGTAACTGAGATACTAAGCCCACTGGATGAGAGAGGGTACCTTTGGGGGTCTCGAAACACACTGTAGTCACTGGATACTCTCGGGTGTCCCCATGCACACAAATAACAGCTACCTTGCTATTCCCAGAGACCTCTGTTTTAACTAACTCAGCCTTTATCAGGGTCACAAGGCTACCTGAATCCAGCAATACCACAACATTTCTACCATTAACACACATTTTGCATAAATGTTTCTCAGTTCCTCGAATGGCAGTGCATGCGACTGTCGCACACAGCGACTGACGTCTGCCCGTCAGAAAGTCACACTGCATGGGTTCCTCCACAACCGGGCAATTGGCTGCAATATGTCCCGCTTGCCGGCAGCGGTAGCAAACGATCCTTCTTGCCGCCTCTTGAGCCGCTGATTTCCCAGGCTGTTCTCGCCAAACTTGGGGTAGAGCTCCCACCCTCTCACTCTCTCCACCCTTACCCCTTGGAATCCTCTTATCCGCCCCTGGGGATGGTCTGGTCTTAGGGTGGAAAGTCCGAGTGTCTCTGGAAGAGGCCGTCAGGTTCTCTGTAGCCAAGTATTTCTCCACACGATCCACAAGACCATCGGCCGTCTCTGGGTCTCCATGGCTTACCCACTTTTGGATGGCAGTAGGAAGAGCTCTCAAAAACCGATCCATTACAACACGTTCCACAATCTTTGGTGCGGACAAAGTCTCTGGCTGTAGCCACTTTCTGCTCAGGTGAATGAGATCATACATTTGAGACCTGGGGGGTTTTCCAAGCTGGAAAGTCCAGTTATGCACACGCTGAGCCCGGACAGCCTGGGTGACACCCAGCCTTGCCAATATCTCAGCTTTTAGCATCACATAGTCTTTTGCTTGGTCAGGCTCTAGGTCATAGTAAGCCTTCTGCGATTCACCAGTTAACAGAGGAGCCACCAGTCCAGCCCACTGCTCCTCAGGCCACTTTTCTCTTTCAGCAGTCCTTTCAAATGTGGTCAAAAATACCTCTGGATCATCCTCTCCAGTCATTTTTGTCAATAAACGACTCACCCCAAAGGACGCGGTATTAGTGGGACGGCTTTCCTCACTGGTCTGCGGACGTTGCTGCATTACTGCTTCCATTTGTTGTAGTCTCTGCTCTTGCTTCTGTAACAGGTCTATGAAGCGGGCCTCAGATTGCTGCTGGGCTTGTTGCTGAGCTTCCAGACTCTGTTGGTGAGCTTGCTGCTGGGCTTGCTGCTGGGCTGCGAAGTTCTGTTGTTGAGCTGCAAGGCTCTTTTGCAAACCTGCATTTGTCTGCTGTTGATTGGCATTTGCTAGAGCCAGCTGCTTCAGTATCTCCTCCATGCTGGCTTAAAAAAAACTGCCCGCATTCTCCACCAACTGTGAGGGGGTTGGCTCGGCAGCGGGTGTGTGTGACCCCCGGGATGGGCTCCCCACACAAAAACAGGCCCAGCAGACGGAGGTTGTGGTTTATTTTCTATTTACAGTGACAAAACACAGCAAAGCAAAAGAAACATAAACAAAATAAATCCTGGTCAACTTGACCTCTGACTAAACATACAGGTTTCCTAACTAACAACTGGGATCAGCCTAGTGCTGTCCTAGTCCCTAAGTCCCTGGTTTTAAATGTCCAAGCAAATAGCCACACAGGCTTTGTCTCACCGCACAGGGGTTCACTCTCCCTAGACAGTCCACACAGGTCTGGTTCCAGGCATGAGCTAACATCTAATGAAGCTGGGAGTTCTTATAGAGGCCTAAATGAGCTGACAAGCTTCAGCTGGTCTCATCAACTCCCTGTCTGCACGACGCCCAGCCCTCTCCCTAGAGGTATGAGTCATCCATGAGCCCACTAGCCTTAGCTGGGCTTATACAACTCTCCACCTAGTTGTATAAGTCAGCGTAAAGCCTGAATCTGGGCGAAATATATCTACCCCCCTGGATGCAACCAGGTGACTTTACCTTCCTGCTGTCACAATATATATATACATCCCACCTTTGTGCAGCTACATCTCACTGCAGGCCATTAGTATGTCTGGAAGGCAAACAAGGAGAGGCAGACAGTCACGAGGCAATAAAAGAGGGCAAGCAGACTCTGTGTCTAGAGGCAACAGTGCTGGTCCTGGACACGGTGCATCCTCATCAGCATGTGGCCGCGGGACACGCTTGTCCTTCTTTTCGGCAGCTGGCCATGTTGAGCCGCAGCATGCCCAAGACTTGGTAGAGTGGATGACCAAGCCGTCCTCATCCTCCTCATCCTCTCTCACCCAGGCTCAGGGTACTTTGTCTGGCAAAGCAACTGGCAAAGCGGCCTCCTCCCTCGGCTCAATGGCATCAATACTCCTTCCCTAGCCCCACCATGTCCTCCTGAGGAGTCCGCTGAACTGTTTGACCACAGTGTTATGTACATGCTCCAGGAGGATGCCCAGCGTTTTGAAGGCTCCGATGATGGAACCCAGCTAGTGGAAGGCAGTAATGTGAGCCCAGAGAGAGGGGGTAGTAACGTGGGCCCAGAGAGAGGGGGTGCCCAACAAGGACAGCTATCTGGCAGTCATGTTCCCCCAGCTGCAGCATACTGCCAGATTTGCTCCAGTGATGAGGAGGGAGGGGATGATGAGGTCACTGACTCCACATGGGTGCCTGATAGGAGAGAGGAGGAGGCACATCTCCAACGAGGCAGGATGCCCTCCAGGGGCCAGCTTAAGGGCAGCACACCGACTGCATCACACCGAAGAGCTCTGCATGTGCAGGGCGCTGCTGTCTCTGCGTATTATTACAAAAGTTCTTTGGTGTGGGCCTTTTTTCAGACGTGTGCAGCAGATCGCACCGTTGCCATTTGCAACATATGTCTAAATCGTATCTCGCGTGGCCAAAACATTAGCCGCTTGGGCACCACGTGCTTGACCAGACATATGTCGACCTGCCATGCAGTTCGTTGGCAAGCCTACCTAAAAGACCCACACCAAAGAACAAAGCGGATCTCTCCTTGCTCCTCATCAGCTGGGATCTCCAACCCCACTATACCTTCAGTCCTCTCTGAAACCTGCACTGAGAGGAATGAAGGTGTAGAGTTAGGTGTGTCACAGCCAAGTACTTGCGGGCAATCTGCTATCGGTACACTGACGTCCGATTGTACCAGACAAATTTCCCTGCCCCAGCTGCTGCACCACCAAAAGAAGTTCGCTCCCAGCCATCCACATGCCCAGCGGTTGAATGCTAGCTTGGCTAAATTGCTAGCACTTCAACTGTTGCCTTTTCAGTTGGTAGACTCTGCCCCCTTCCGGCTCTCTACCGGCATGTGGAAGGCAATGTCTTGGCCTCGTTGGACAGGGCGGTCAGCGGTAAGGTGCATATTACCGCTGACTCATGGTCCAGCAGGCATGGACAGGGACGTAACCTATCTTTCACGGTGCATTGGGTGACTCTTCTGGCAGCTGGGAAGGATGCAGGACAAGGTGCAGTAGTCTTGGAGGTTGTTCCGCCACCATGCCTCCAAAATGTTCCTACTGGTGATTCTGACACACCTCTCTCCTCCACCCCCTCCTCTTCTTCTTCCTCAATGGCCTCTACCTGAGCTTTGTCCTTGGAACCAGCGGTGCTCCGTAGGCGTTCAATGGGCTACGCATGTATGCAGGCAAAAAGATGCCATGCGGTGCTTGAGCTGGTGTGCTTGGGGGACAGGTACCCTAGGGGATCCATACATTTGGATAAACATCTAAAACATTGAACGTTGGGTGCCTCAATATCACAGTGCTTCACCTACGTGGCATTCAACTTGACAAAATTCCGTGCCCTCAGGACAAAATTCACTTTGCTTCTGTATGAACTTCACATAAAACACCATGTATAATAACACAGCTTTGACAATTATCTAAAATACAATGTATAAAATAGCAGCCCCATGGCTGATCCACAGTACTGTATGCTTTAATGTAAAGTAATTCTTGTTCTCCCAACTGTGACAGAAAATGTATTAAGGAAAACAATTTTTTTTTTACTTCTTATAATCGCAGATATGGAAAAGCGAAGCTATATATAGCAATTGTTTCTTTCTCTGGGATCCTTGTTAAATGAAAGTTAATTTAAAAGATGTGTTAAGAGGACTGGCAAATATAAAAAAAAAAAAACTATCACAGGTATATGCAGTAATTTCAATGTTTAAGCTTAACGCATCTTCAGCTAAATTGTTTTTTCCCGTGTTGAATATGTTTGCAGGGGCATTGATAGGGATTCCCCAGGGAGTAGGAATGCATCATCATCCATGGTCAGTGGGAGTAGGAATGCCTTAGCATTGGTGATCAGTGGGAGTAGAAATGTTTAGCACTGGTCCTCAGTGAGAGCAAGAATGCCCTAGTACTGGTGGTAAGTGGAAGTAAGAACACCCCAGCATTGCAGGTCAATGGAAGTAGTAGTAATGACTTATGCCGCGTACACACGATCGATTTTTTCGACGGTGAAAACACTGTCGAAAAAATCGACGTTAAAAACGAGGAACAGCTTGTTCCCCTCACACACGGCCGTTTTAAATGTCATTTTTTTTCTGGTCGAAAAAAACGACCGTGTGTGGGCTCCGCGGCAGTGTTTCCCTATGGGAAACACTGCCGTGGAAAACACGTCGAAAAAAACGACGAGAAAAATTAGAACATGTTCTAATTTTTCTCGTCGTTTTTAATGCCGTTTTTCTCGTCGAAAAAAACGACAGAAAGCCCACAGACTATCGTTTTTCTCGTCGAATGGGAAAAATGTCATTTTTTTCGATGGGAAAAACGGCCGTGTGTACGCGGCATTAGCATTGGTGGTGAATGGAAGCAGGAATGCCCCAGCATTAGTGGCCAGTAGCAGTAGGAATGCTCTAGCATTGGAGATTAGTAGGATTGTCCTATCATGGGTGATTAGTGGAAATCAAAATATTAGTGTGAGTGGGAATGCACCAGCATAGGTGGTCAGTGAGACTAGGAATGCACCAGTATTGGTGATCAGTGGGAGTAAGAACACCCCAGCTATGGTGGTCAATTGGAGTAGCAATGCCCCAGCATTGGTTGGCAGTGTGAGTGGGAATATCCCAGCATTGGTGCTCAGCAGGTGTTCCGTATCTCCGAGGATGAGTCTGACTCGTAGGAGAAGACCTCTCATACAGCTCTGGTTCAGGAGCCACCGGAGTGGGAACAGTGGACTCGGGAACACAGCGGGGTAGGAGTGCCTGTGGAGACTGAGGTGGTTGACACTGTAGCTGGTTGATGATCCTCCTGGTTTGGCTGGAACTGTGGATGACAGCAGGATCAGTAGCAGGCTGAAGCAGGGAGAGATAAGCCAGGTCAACACGGTAACACACAGAGCAAGTAGCAGGCAGGTGCGGGGTCAGGCGACCCGGGTCAGATCGGGTGGTTAGGCAGAGCAATGCGGAGGACTGGAGCAGGGTCAGATAGGCAGGCAGAGGTCTGGCAATGGAACAGCAAGTAGAAGTAGCAGGGTCAAAACAGGCCCGGGGTCAGGGTTGGAGACAACAGGTAAGTCAGCAGCGCCGGGTCGTCCAGGTAATCAGATAGCAGATGCGGGTAGAGATACTCAGAAGCTGAAGATCAAACAGCACTGCATAAGTGCAGCTGCTGTCCTTTTAAAGGCCCATTGGCGCCAAACAGCGTTCAGTGCGCGCACACGCACCGAAGGATCACGCAAGCGCGAGCGCACACGCGCTGGAGAGGCCGCGCACGCGCGCACGCGCTTTCCTGTGTTCAGTCATGGTAAGTCCCTGACAGCAGGAGAAGGAATGTCTCAGCTTTGGACTAGAATGGAGAAGAATGCATTGGTACCACTGATTACTTACCTGAGAAATGGGAGAAGGAAAGATGGAAGCACGCTCAATATCCTGTGCTGTTGGCTCTGTGACACAGGCAATGGAACTATACAGACAACTTTGGATGGAAGAATAATCTGCTGAACAGTGCCTGTGGCAAGCTGGAAGTTTTTGACCCAGGATCCCAAGAATGAAACCTGGGGCATGCCACAGGTGCCCAGGTTTAGTGACTACCTTGCATGTATGTATTTTCTAAATGTCCTTAATTTCCTGCACAACAGAACCCAAACTTAAAGAGAGATGGTCAGCACTTTAAGCCAATGTGCTGTCAATCCAACACCAGGAACTGGCTGAATGTAGGAAAGTTAAAAATGAGTGATGGCCTCATCAGTATGGTTATGCCTCATAATCCATTAAGCTAGGTGGGAGCAGTCCTGTGACTAAGTTGAAATGCTTACCTGCAGTATAGAAAAGTCATTTGCCTGGTTGTGCCGACTGGCCAAGGTACCTGGAGCACTGGCTAAGCAGCTTTTTAAACTTTTTTTGGCAGGTGACAGTTCACATATATGTATTTCTTTTTTATTACTGTTCTTTATTTAAAGTGGTGTTCCGCCCCAAAAAATTAATAATTAAAAGCCAGAAGCTACACATACTGCCGCTGCTGGCTTTTAATAATAAGACACTTACCTGTCCTGGAGTCCAACGATGTCGGCACCCGCAGCTGATGTTTCCATCAGCTGTCGGGTGCTGCCGCCGCCATTGTGGGTAAGGGAACCCGGCAGTGTAGCCTTTCGGCTTCACGCCGGGAACCCTACTGCGTATGTGCGAGGCCCGCTCCTCTCTCCTACTGGCCCGGCGGCCGGGGGAGGAGGCGGAAGCCTCGCAGTGACGTCACGGACCGCGGCCCGGACTCCCGGGATCAGATGAGCGGAAGTTCCACTTTTGGGTGGAACTCCTCTTTAAGGAAAGACAAAGGTATACAGTCACAGTCAGAGAATGGGATATCTCAGATGCAATCAAGGGTTCAAACCTAGTCGCGTACACAGTAATTATACACACTACAGTGGTTATGGAATAATATATAAAGCCATCCGTGGGATTAGGCCTTACGGGCATATGGTAGCGACCTCCTGTGCCTGCAAGATACCAGTATTTGTCAGTGTGACAGAGGCTTGTGGAACCTAGCTTACCTTAGGGAGCTCTGGAAACTCCTTGTCTAGCTCCCCCGGCCCTTCCTATGTGTAAGTTACCCTGTGTCTATTAGGGGCACATGGTGACTGAGAACCACAGTCGAGTCTGCACTAACCTGACTCACCGTACAACCACACCAAACTCAGCATTTCCTTTTACCCCTGTTATCCTGGGCCTTATATGTGTGGTTTGTGTTGAAAGAATGAAGGGTTTCTCTAACTTGGGACAGTAATATTTCTGAACAATATCCCTCAAGGAATATATGAAGATAAATGAATTCCACCTCTCCAACTGCTGAAATAATGTATAAGCTTGGTCTCATAAACTGTTGTAGACTTTTTACTAAATCATTTGAGGTGTGGCTGTATCCCATTGTTCTATTGTTTGTCTGCCTTGGGAGAAACCTAGTATGGGTAGGGATGGTCCCGATGTCAGAATCAAACGTAAGTTCGACTTGAACATCTGGTGTTTGTTTGTTCGCAAAGGAACCGAACATATGGGGCGTTCGTGGCAAATTCCACGCCAAGGGAAACTCCACGCTAAAATCTTTAAAAAAAAAACGTGTGGTCCCCCCCAAAATCCATACCAGACCCTTAGGGTCTGGCATAGATTTTAAGGGGAACTCCATGCCAAAATAAAAAAAAAATTGGTGTGGGGTCCCCCCCAAAATCCATACCAGACCCTTATCCGAGCAAGCAGGAAAGCAGCCTGGTATTGTTCAGGAGGGGGTGGGGCGCTCGTCCCCTCCCCTCCTGAACCATACCAGGCCGCTTGCCCTCAACATGGGGAGGGTGCATGCATTGTGGTCCCCCCAAAGCACCTTGTCCCCATGTTGATGGGACAAGTGCCTCTTCCCGACAATCCTGGCCATTGGTTGTCTGGGTCTGCAGGTGGGGGGCTTATCGGAATCTGGAAGCCTCCTTTAACAATGGGGCTCCCAGATCCTGACCCCCCCAATGTGAATGGATATCGGTTACATCCTGCCCCCCCCCAATGTGAATGGATATCGGGTACATTCACCAAAAAAAGTGTCAAAAAGTAAAAACCACAAAAGTGTCCCGTGATGTCCATCCACCTTCAATCAAGCCACCCGACGGACCCGAAAAATAGAAAAAAAAAAGCTCCGCCTCTATGGGAGGCCTCCCGGCGACTGCTGTCTCTTAGCTGTGACAGCTGTTATATAAACAAGGGCGGGGCCACCCAGTGACATAACCAAAATTTTTGCCTGTTCGCATGTTCTGGTGCGAACCGAACTGGGGAGTGTTTGGCCCATCCCTAATTAAGCAATGTATATGTGTTTCTAGCATGTAGACCGGGGAAAGGGTGAAGGGAGGGGGGAATTCCTCCAACAGCCCTCCCCGCTGATAAGACGGTCTACTGATTAGAAGTTTAAATACACTTGTGTGTCTCTTGTTACTGAATGTAGTTTACTCCGCCCTGTGTCATTATGCAAAGCAAGGGGGTTGTCCCCTGCGTGTAGATCTCTTTGTGCCTGTGATTGAATAAACAGTCTGATGTTTTCCACCCTACACTAATGTCCCAACAAGTGACTGGGTGGGCTAAGGGATCTTATATCATGCTGGTTCTGGACAAAGGAAGCATATACGGCGAACAGACTCTTCTTGAGTACGGGGGTCCGTGACAGTCAGCTATTAGGCGCATATATGTAGTTCAACTGTGTATTAAATGTTTGCTTGGAGCTTTAATAACAACATGATGCAAGCTTGTGTACTCCTTTAAATCAGCAGGGCCTCTTTTGCAACGCAACGTGATTGTCTGGACTTTGCAGAAGTTAAAAACTGTTATTTTAGATTTTTTGCTTGTGCCTGTAACAAGACAGTTACATCTGTCCTCTGGGACTCCCTTTTCCTATGAAAGCAGAGTATAGCCTGTACACTTAGTTCAGGTCTTGATGGCTCAGTGTGGATTCATTCCTAGTGCAAATGTTCCTCGCTTTGTCTTCGATGTTAAAGCCTTTTTATTTTGCTATGGCTCTACTGAGACATAATTACACAAAGTTTGCGCTTTTCTTCGAGCTACGTTAATCTCTCCTTCCTCCCAATATAAAACCTGGCTTACAGCTCAGAGTTTAAAATTAACTTTTTGTGCTTTCATATCTTTAGTAATATACTATATATGTGGATGCAGTAGGTTTAATTTAAAGGACAATTTTGGTCTCCAATGAGATCTTGCCATAATTTGCAAATGTGTGCAGCATATGTGTACATTTTGGCATACTTACCTTACAAAGTGCCCTGCTCCAGTGATGTGATGTGATGCAAACACTGCCTTTACTACCACTTTAAGTAATCAAATAAATGATAAATTTACTGCGTCATCCAGCCTGTTCAGGCTTAGAGGCGTGCATGTGCACGCCCCCTGCTAACCTGCGCTGTCACTGGCTATAGCAAAATTTCGGCAGCAGGTCCCAGCCAATAATTTATGTCTGAGACCTGCTGATCTGCTGTAGCCAATCACAGCACAGAGTCCTTTGTTACAAACACACAGGACTCTGTACACAGATCAGTGATCTGGCTGTTTCTTCTCCCTGCAAAGCATATATAGCGATACCCTCAGTTTAAGAGGGCTGCTTGTTTGTTTTGGGCCTTGTAATGCACCGCTCTAACCTCTCGTGGCACAGTTAGGAAAGGGGGAGGGTGGTATAACTGTACTATATCTATACTGTTATATGGCACAACCCCTTTTATATCCCAGCGCAGTAATTGACACTTACAACCAAATTACTTAACTATAACTTTTTACTATTGGTAAAAGTATAAAAGGTAATTTGTATACAATATCTCATGCAGATCCCTGCAATATAGGTGTACACATTAAAAGGGTATAACATTCAGCAATGCAATGGTAATATAATAACCCCGCTGCAGCTATCCTCCCTCGTGAATAGTGATGAGCCGAACACCCCCGGGTTCGGTTCGCACCAGAACCCGCGAACGGACCGAAAGTTCGTACGAACATTAGAACCCTATTAAATACAATGGATGCGAACGTTCGAATTCTAAAGTGCTAATTATAACAACTATTATGCATGTTATTGTCCTAAAAAGGGTTTGGGAACCCGGGTTCTGCACCAGGGGACATGTATCAATGCAAAAAGAAGTTTTAAAAACGGTCGTTTTTCGGGAGCAGTCATTTTAATGATGCATAAAGTGAAAAAAAAAAGTCAAATATTCCTTTAAATATCGTACCTGGGGGGTGTCTAAAGTATGCCTGTGAAGTGCCACGTGTTTCCGGTGTTTAGAACTGTCCCTGCACAAAATGACACTTCTAAAGGAAAAAAAAGCCATTTAAAACTGCTTGCGGCTTTAATGTAATGTCTGGTCCCGGTAATATGGATGAAAATCTTTAAGAAAAATGGCATAGCTACCCCATGACCCCCCCCCCCCACCCCAGCCCATTACCAGCCCCTTTGGGTCTTGTATGGATATTAAGGGGAACCCCGCACATAAAATAAAAAAGGCCCTATATACTCTGAACAGCCGTATACAGGCGGTGCATACAAGACAGGGACTGTAGGTTTGTTCTTATGTAGAATGTGTTTGTAATTTTGAACAGGTACATTGTTGAAGTGTAGCTCCAGCCCAAAAATCTATTTTTAAACTTTTTGGAAAACATAGGTAAGGGTTATCACCCCTGTAACATTTGTTTTGCTGTCTGTGCCCCTGTTCAGAACATTTCACCTCACTTTCCGTCCCAATGACAACTGTTTTTGAAATGTGGTGTTTTTCTTGAAACAAGGATTGCTGATAAAGCATCAGTACAGAGGAGACACCTTTCTCCCATATTTATTCTTACAGGAGAGCATTTTCCTTCCTAGTGGTAGATTTCCTCTCACTTCCTGTTGTCTTCTTGCGTTTGCAAGTAGAAGTCGTTTGTAAGTTGGATGTTTGAAAGTAGGGACCTGCCGTATATACTCTGCAGAAATAGGCCCCTTAGTTGTTGGTGTTGGCACAACACTGTAAGCACTCACAGTTACTCTTGGTTGGTGCTGGAACACCCTGCTGTCAACTATTATATCAGGAATTTTAATTACATATAATTGTTGAACAGTGGTAGTAAAAATTGGGCCTTTGATGGTGGTGCTGGTGCCACAACACTGTAAGCCCTGACAGTTACTCTTGGTGGGTGCAGCAATGGGCCCTGCTGTGAATTATTAGATCAAGAATTGTAATTGCATGCCCCTGTTGAACAGGGGCTGAAAAATTGGGCCTTTCGTGGTGGTGGTGGTGGTGGTGGTGTTGCCACAACACTGTAAGCCCTCAGAGTTACTCTTGGTGGGTGCAGGAATGGGCCCTGCTGTGAATTATTAGATCAAGAATTGTAATTACATGCCCCTTTTGAACAGGGGCTGAAAAATTGGGCCTTTCGTGGTGGTGGTGGTGGTGGCGTTGCCACAACACTGTAAGCCCTCAGAGTTACTCTTGGTGGGTGCAGCAATGGGCCCTGCTGTGAATTATTAGATCAAGAATTGTAATTGCATGCCCCTGTTGAACAGGGGCTGAAAAATTGGGCCTTAGGCACTGGTGGCACAACACTACAACCCCTCACAGATACTGTACTTGGAGCACAGCAATGAGCCCTGTTGCAAAGTATTGCTTCAAAAATTGTAATGACACGCCCCTGTTAAACAGGGGCTGAAAAATTGGGCCTTAGGCACTGGTGGCACAACACTACAACCCCTCACAGATACTGTACTTGGAGCACAGCAATGAGCCCTGTTGCAAAGTATTGCTTCAAAAATTGTAATGACACGCCCCTGTTAAACAGGGGCTGAAAAATTGGGCCTTAGGCACTGGTGGCACAACACTACAACCCCTCACAGATACTGTACTTGGAGCACAGCAATGAGCCCTGTTGCAAAGTATTGCTTCAAAAATTGTAATGACACGCCCCTTTTAAACAGGGGCTGAAAAATTGGGCCTTAGGCACTGGTGCCACAACACTCCAACCCCTCACAGATACTGTACTTGGAGCACAGCAATGAGCCCTATGGCAAATTATTGCTAAAAAAATTGTAATTACACGCCCCTGTAAAACAGGGGCTGAAAAATTGGGCCTTAGCCACTGGTGGCGGCACCCATAAACAAAAATGATCTTCCAAGCTATCATCATCAATCGTATCATTGAGGACTCGGAGGAGGAGGATAGCCAGTCAACATAACAGCACAGGCACTCAGCATCAGCATCAGTCTTGAAGGGATGTGACATGTTAAAATCAATTAGTCTGTTATATCAGCATCAGGTGTGTGGTAGCTGGTGGTGATCCAAGACTGGTTCATCTTGATGAAAGTCAGTCGATCAACCGAGTCGGTGGACAGGCGCACCCTGTGATCCGTGACAAATCCTCCAGCAGCACTGAATGTGCGTTCCGAAAGAACGCTGGATGCAGGACAGGCCAGTAGCTCAATTGCATACTGTGCAAGCTCTGGCCAGTGATCCATCCTCAAGACCCAGTAAGCCAGAGGATTTTCGGTGGGGAAGGTGTCCAAGTCTGACCTTGCCCCTAGATATTCCTGCACCATGTTTATCAGACGCTGGCGATGGTTGCTGGAACCGATCATACTTTGGGGCTGCGGACTAAAGAATTGTCTGAACGCATCGGTCAGACGGCCACCTTCCCCACCGCTCCTTCTTTGACTGGCCGAAGCCTCAGCAACTCGTTGTCCAGGACCAGGAGTTTGTAACCTCCCAGTCTCTGGGAACGCGTTGCATAGACCTTTCTGCAAGGCCTCCCGGAGTTGTCTCATCCTCTGCTCCCTCTGCGAAGGTAACATAAGGTCCGCAACCTTACCCTTGTACCGTGGATCAAGGAGAGTGGCCAGCCAGTAATGGTCCCTCTCCTTGATCCGAAGAATACGAGGATCCTTCCGCAGACTTTGCAGGATCAGGGAGGCCATGCAGCGTAGGTTTGCTGAGGCATTCGCTCCGGAGTCCTCTGGGTCACTAAGGACGACATGATCCGCAGCCACCTCCTCCCAGCCACGTACAAGTCCACTGGTTTCTTGGGACTGTAAATCATCCCTAAAAGACTGCTGCTGATGATGCTGAGTGCCAGCCTCCACCTCCATGCTGACACAATCCTCCTCCTCCTCCTCTTCCTGTGCGATGGGTGGGACAGAAGGAACACTGTCTGGGTAAAGGGGGCCTTGAGAGGCAAGGAAGTCCTCCTCTTCCTGCCTCTGTTCTGCCTCAAGTGCCCTGTCCATTATTCCACGCAGCGTGTGCTCCAACAGGTGGACAAGAGGTACAGTGTCACTGATGCATGCACTGTCACTGCTCACCATCCTCGTGGCCTCCTCAAATGGTGCCAGGACAGTGCATGCATCCCTGATCATGCCCCACTGGCGTGGAGAAAAAAAACCAAGCTCCCCTGACCCTGTCCTGGTGCCATAGTCGCACAGGTACTCATTGATGGCCCTCTGCTGCGTGTGCAGCCGCTGCAGCATGGCCAACGTTGAGTTCCACCTGGTGGGCATGTCACATATAAGGCGGTTCTTGGGCAGGTTCAACTCTTTTTGCAGCTCAGCCAGGCGAGCACTGGCATTATAAGATCTGCGGAAATGCACACAGACTTTCCTGGCCTGCCTCAGGACATCCTGTAAGCCCGGGTACCTGCCCAAGAACCGCTGCACCACCAGGTTAAGGACGTGAGCCACACAGGGCACATGGGTCAGTTGTCCCTGTCGGAGGGCGGAGAGGAGGTTGGTGCCATTGTCGCAAACCACCATTCCTGGCTTAAGCTGGCGTGGCGTCAACCACCTCTCGGCCTGGCCCTGCAGAGCAGACAGGACCTCTGCCCCAGTGTGGCTTCTGTCCCCCAAACACACCAGCGCAAGCACGGCATGGCATCTTTTTGCCTGCGTACTTGCGTAGCCCCGTGAACGGCTACGGAGCACCGCTGGTTCATAGGACAAACCACAGGAAGAGGCCATGGAGGAAGAAGAAGAGGAGGGGGTGGAGGAGAGAGGTGTGTCACAACCAGTAGTAGCATTTTGGAGGCGTGGCGGTGGAACAACCTCCAACACTACTGCACCTTGTCCTGCATCCTTCCCAGCTGCCAAAAGAGTGACCCAATGGGCCGTGAAAGAAAGGTAACGTCCCTGTCCATGCCTGCTGGACCATGAGTCAGCGGTAATATGCACCTTACCGCTGACCGCCCTGTCCAGCGAGGCCAAGACATTGCCTTCCACATGCCGGTAGAGAGCCGGAATAGCCTTCCGTGAGAAAAAGTGGCGTTTGGGAACCTGCCACTGAGGAACCGCACATTGCACAAACTCACGGAAGGGGGCCGAGTCTACCAACTGAAAAGGCAGCAGTTGAAGCGCTAGCAATTTAGCCAAGCTAGCATTCAACCGCTGGGCATGTGGATGGCTGGGAGTGAACTTCTTTCGACGGTCCAGCAGCTGGGGCAGGGAAATTTGCCTGCTAGAATCGGACGTCGGTGTACTGCTAGCAGAGTGGCCGCAAGTACTTGGCTGTGACACACCTAATTCTACACCTTCATTCCTCTCAGTGCATGTTTCAGAGAGGACTGAAGTTATAGTGGGGTTGGAAATCCCAGCTGATGCGGTGCAAGGAGAGGTCCGCTTTGTTCTTTGGTGTGGGTCTTTGAGGTAGGCTTGCCAACGAGCTGCATGGCAGGTCAACATATGTCTGGTCAGGCATGTGGTACCCAAGCGGCTGATGTTTTGGCCACGCGATATACGCTTGAGACATATGTTGCAAACAGCAGCTGTGCGATCTGATGCACTAGCCTCAAAAAAGGCCCACACCAAGGAACTTTTTGAATGACGGGCAGAGGCAGCGCCCTGCACAGGCGGAGCTCTGCGGTGTGATTCCGTCGGTGTACTGCCCTAAGCCCTTACGCTGGCCACCAAAGGGCATCCTGCCTCGTTGGAGATGTGCCTCCTCCTCATCCTCCTCCTCCTCCTCTCTCCTATTAGGCACCCACGTGGAGTCAGTGACCTCATCATCCCCTCCCTCCTCATCACTGGAGCCAATCTGGCAGTATGCTGCAGCTGCTGGAACATGACTGCCAGATTGGTGTCCTTCTTGAGCATCCCCTCTGTCTGCTCTCATGCTACTGCCTTCCTGTAGCTGGGTTTCATCATCAGACCCTTCGAAACGCTGGGCATCCTCCTGGAGCATGTACCCAACACTGTGCTCAAACAGTTCGGGGGACTCCTCAGGAGGAGGACATGGTGGGTCTAGGGAAGGAGTGACTGATGATGAGTCTGACATTGATACCAGGGAAGAGGACGCTTTGGCAGCTGCTTTGCCAGTACCCTGAGCCTGGGTGAGAGAGGATGAGGAGGAGGAGGAGGGCTTGGTCATCCACTCTACCAAGTCTTCGGCATGATGTGGCTCAACATGTCCAGCTGCCGAAAAGAAGGACAAGCGTGTCCCATGGCCATGTGCTGATGACAATGCACCGCGTCCACGACCAGCACTGTTGCCCCCAGACACAGAGCCTGCTTGCCCTCTTTTATTGCCTCCTGACTGTCTGCCTCTCCTTCTTTGCCTTCCAGACATTCTAATAGATGGCCTGCAGGGAGATGGGAAAAAAGCAATAAGGGCTACCTTCAGGTGTCCTTCTCTGTCCCTTTACTTAAGGATTTCTAAATATGGTTGAGGATGATTGCTTTTGCACAGAATAGCACAACGACAATTTCCCTGACTGTCCAAAAAACAAGGATTTCAAAGATGGTTGATGAGGAATGCTTTAGCACACTATAGCACAAGGAGAATTCCCCTCACTTTCCTTCTTTGTCCCTAGAAACAAGGACTCGCACAGTGAAAGAAACTGACACTCTCCCTACCTAGAGTTTTCTGTCCCTAGAAAAAATGTTTTTTTAAAGCACACTATAGCACAAGGAGAATTCCCCTCACTTTCCTTCTTTGTCCCTAGAAACAAGGACTCGCACAGTGAAAGAAACTGACACTCTCCCTACCTAGAGTTTTCTGTCCCTAGAAAAAATGTTTTTTTAAAGCACACTATAGCACAAGGAGAATTCCCCTCATTTTCCTTCTTTGTCCCTAGAAACAAGGACTTGCACAGTGAAAGAAACTGACACTCTCCCTACCTAGAGTTTTCTGTCCCTAGAAAAAATGTTTTTTTAAAGCACACTATAGCACAAGGAGAATTCCCCTCACTTTCCTTCTTTGTCCCTAGAAACAAGGACTCGCACAGTGAAAGAAACTGACACTCTCCCTACCTAGAGTTTTCTGTCCCTAGAAAAAATGTTTTTTTAAAGCACACTATAGCACAAGGAGAATTCCCCTCACTTTCCTTCTTTGTCCCTAGAAACAAGGACTCGCACAGTGAAAGAAACTGACACTCTCCCTACCTAGAGTTTTCTGTCCCTAGAAAAAATGTTTTTTTAAAGCACACTATAGCACAAGGAGAATTCCCCTCACTTTCCTTCTTTGTCCCTAGAAACAAGGACTCGCACAGTGAAAGAAACTGACACTCTCCCTACCTAGAGTTTTCTGTCCCTAGAAAAAATGTTTTTTTAAAGCACACTATAGCACAAGGAGAATTCCCCTCACTTTCCTTCTTTGTCCCTAGAAACAAGGACTTGCACAGTGAAAGAAACTGACACTCTCCCTACCTAGAGTTTTCTGTCCCTAGAAAAAATGTTTTTTTAAAGCACACTATAGCACAAGGAGAATTCCCCTCACTTTCCTTCTTTGTCCCTAGAAACAAGGACTCGCACAGTGAAAGAAACTGACACTCTCCCTACCTAGAGTTTTCTGTCCCTAGAAAAAATGTTTTTTTAAAGCACACTATAGCACAAGGAGAATTCCCCTCACTTTCCTTCTTTGTCCCTAGAAACAAGGACTCGCACAGTGAAAGAAACTGACACTCTCCCTACCTAGAGTTTTCTGTCCCTAGAAAAAATGTTTTTTTAAAGCACACTATAGCACAAGGAGAATTCCCCTCACTTTCCTTCTTTGTCCCTAGAAACAAGGACTCGCACAGTGAAAGAAACTGACACTCTCCCTACCTAGAGTTTTCTGTCCCTAGAAAAAATGTTTTTTTAAAGCACACTATAGCACAAGGAGAATTCCCCTCACTTTCCTTCTTTGTCCCTAGAAACAAGGACTCGCACAGTGAAAGAAACTGACACTCTCCCTACCTAGAGTTTTCTGTCCCTAGAAAAAATGTTTTTTTAAAGCACACTATAGCACAAGGAGAATTCCCCTCACTTTCCTTCTTTGTCCCTAGAAACAAGGATTCGCACAGTAAAACACACTGACACTCTCCCTACCTATCCTTCTCTTTCCCTAAACTAAAGGAATCCAGGTTAAGCAAGAAAGAAATAAATGTCACTGTCCCTGCCTATGCTTGTCTTTCCCTGCTCCGGAACACACTACACTAGGCCGCCGTGCTGGCGGCCTTTTATAGTGTGGGGCGTGTACTAAACACCCTCAGCAATAATTGGCCACAGGCATCCTGCCTGTGGCCAATCATTGCTCTCCTCGCTGCCGGCGCTGTGATTGGCCAAGCATGCGGGGTCACAGTGCATGCTTGGCCAATCACAGCGCCTGGATGACACTGCGATGGCGTAGTGCATTGTGGGCCGTTCGCGTCACTCGAATTTGGCACAAACGGCCCAAATCGTTCGATCTTCGTCGAACGATCGAACAGCCGATGTTCGAGTCGAACGTATGTTCGACTCGAACACGAAGCTCATCCCTACTCGTGAGCAAAAATGGCACCCAGCAATGTCCTATACTACCCAGTCAGGCCTGACTATAACTTGGGGTATAGTTTATGGAAGAATCTTCGCTAGCAACTCTCGGTGGTGCACATAAAGAACAAACTGTAATCCAAAGGAGTAGTGAAGATCACTAACTTGATAAAGCTGGACTGACTAACAAACTCAGTTCAGCAGACAGTCTCTCTAGAATATAACTGCAATCACTGATGGGCCTAGGCAAAGTTAGTAGGCAACAAAGTTAATCAGATGCGATTCTGAGCTGGCGCTCTCTCACCAGACCGGACCGACTCCTGTACGGTACCTCCGCTACTGTGAGTCGCTTCACAGTGCCCACGATGCGCTGGGTCTTCGGTCCTCCAGAAGATGGTGGCACCTCAGGTGGATCGGATGCTCCGCAGGCTCCTCGGTGGAGCGGAAGGCTCTCTGGAACAAACGCAAGTCCCAGGCTTCAGGCCTTGCACGCGCAGCAGGTAAGTGCAGGGATCCTCTTGCAGGAAGGGCAGTGTCCAAAGAGAAAGAGAGAGGCTCCTCCTCTCCCTTTTAAAGTCCATCCCAGCAGTCCTTGCGCGGGGAATTGCACCCTGGGTGCCGCAAAGCGTGCTTGGAACTGTAGTCTGTGGGTAGGAAACGATACCCCGCTACACACTCCCCCCACTTGAAATCTTTGGTCCCCAAAGACAGTATCAACAGTAGGAAAATACAAACTCATTAAAGGCTGCTAGAGAAGTTGGCAGAGGAAACTCCCACCAAAACGGGGAAGGGAGCTTGTCCTGCCCACTGGTCACATCAATGGGGTTGGCCTGCCTAACTGTGCCAGAAAGTGAGCTGGGTTTGCCCTCCACCAAATGCACAGTGGAGGGACCAGATGTTGGTATTGTTCTTCGAGCAGTGGTCACTGTATCCTCTGAACTTTCCCCCTTCTGGGTATAGGTTAACTTCCGAGGAGGATGAATGATTCTCTTGGCTCTCTGTTCTCTTGGGGTGACTGTTACATCCGCCACAGGCTCTTCTTTTGAAGTAGGTACACTGGGCTCCAATGCTTACGATACATCCAAATCAGGCGCAGGAAGGTGTTGAGAGTAATCTTGATGATCAGCAGAAGGTGACCATGTGGCATCTTCCCACTCCTCAGACAGAGGGCTGGACGGAACAAACTCAGTGGCTTCCACATTCAATGTACTATCCACAGTACCTTCAGAGGGTGGAAGATCTATAGACATGGGCTCCGAGGCCTGAGAGGGCCACAACCATCCAAGCTCTTCTTCTTCACTCTGATTAGAGACATCCATTTCTCGAGACTGAGACACCTGAGACCAAGTGTTGGGCCTAGGTGTATCCAAGCTTGATGATGGCCCAGGGGAAGCTTCTACAGGAGGCATCCGAACCGCTTCTGAAAGTGGAAGTAAGTGGTTTCTGTGCCATGCCTTCAGCGGCCCTATCTTTCCTTCTGGCTTTAGCTGATATACCGGCAGGTCTGGTAACTTCTTACAGATCACATATGGCTCAGGTCTCCATCTGTCTGCTAGTTTATGCTTCCGTGGAACTCCTAGGTTTTGCAACAGTACTCTGTCTCCTGGCTGCAAGTCCTAGATTCGAACTTTGAGGTCAAAGTTCCTCTTGTTCCGAGCTCCTCTTTGCTCTGATGCCACTTGGGCCTGTTCAAAAGCTAGCTTCAAACTCTTCCTCAGTCTATCCACATATCCCTTATGTGAGGTGGCAAAAGTGTGATCCGTTGATATGCCGAATGCCAGATCCACAGGCAGTCTTGCTTCCCTGCCAAACATTAGGCGGTATGGAGAGTACCCTGTGGCATTGCTAGTGGTACTGTTGTAAGCATGCACGATGGCTGCTATGTGCTTGCTCCAATGCTGCTTCTGCTCACTACTCAGAGTTCCCAACATATTTAACAGAGTCCTGTTGAATCTCTCCGGCTGAGCATCACCCTGGGGGTGATAAGGGGTAGTGCGGGTTTTCTTAATACCCAAAGAGTCCAGCAACTTCTTAATTAATCGACTCTCAAAGTCTCTCCCTTGGTCTGAGTGTAGGCGTTGTGGCAGCCCATAAGGCACAAAGTATTTCTCCACTAAGATTTTAGCTACAGTGGATGCCTTCTGGTCTTTGGCTGGAAAGGCCTGAGCATAATGGGTGAAATAGTCGGTTATCACCAGAACATTTCCTTGTCCACTTAAGTCAGGTTCTAGACCAGTGGTTCTCAACTCCTGTCCTCAGGACCCACTAACAGGTCAGGTTTGCAAGATAACTGAAATACATCACAGGTGATATCATTTGCTGCTCAGTGATTGCAGTATTCTAGTCTGCATCTCCCCAAGGTAATACTTAAAATCTGGCCTGTTTGTGGGTCCTGAGGACAGGAGTTGAGAACCACTGTTCTAGACAGAGAAAGTCAATGCACACTAAGTCCAAGGGTCCCTGGCTCTGCAGAAGGCCCATTGGGGCAGCTTGATGTGGCAGTGTCTTCCTCTGAATACAGCGAGCACAGGAGTGGCAGTACTCTTCCACTTCAGCCCGCATGCAGGGCCAATAGAACCTATCCCTCACAAGCTGAAATGTTCCTTCGGCTCCCCAAGTGGCCATGATTATCATGTAAGGCAGCCAGAACAGTTCTTCTGTATTTCTCCGGCAGAAACAGCTGCCATTTCTCTTCCAGGTCATCAGAGGGGCCCCTTCGGTAGATCACTGCACCTGTAACTTGTCTCATTTTTTATGGACCAATCGGGCCACCTTTGAGGGGTCCTTCAGCAGTCTGCCTGGATCCTGGTCCTCCAATGTCTCCAATGCTAATCTTCCCCAGGGATCTTCCAACTGGTCTCTCCTTAGGTCTTTTTTTGATAGCTTTGGCAGGTCATCCTCTCCAACTTGGGTCACATTGCAGTAACACTTAGGCACCCCCACCGCTGAAACACCGATCTCTTCAGCCCTTGACCCACCACTAGCTTGAAGTTGTACTCCTTGACACAAGGCCCGCACCCCATCCGGGGTTACCTGGGTCCATTCTTCTGGATGGTGGGCGGGTGTGTGGGTTCTTCTGGACAATGCGTCTGCATCACGGTTTCCAGCTCCGGGCCTATACTTCAGGCTGAAGTTGAATCCGGCTAGGGCTGCTAACCAATGGTGACCAGTGGCATCCAGCTTGGCCGTGGTGAAGAGATAGGTGAGTGGATTATTGTCAGTCTTTACTGTGAAGTCAGCTCCATACAGGTAATCTCTGAGTTTGTTCACGACTGCCCACTTTAGGGCCAGGAACTCCAACTTGTGGGTGGGGTAGTTCTTTTCTGCAGGTGCCAGACTTCTACTAACGTAGGCAACTGGGCGCAACTGTCCTTCATACTCTTGGTATAGTACCCCTCCTAGACCATCATGGCTGGCATCTACATGCAGTTTATATGGCTTTTTGGGATCAGCATAGGCCAGGACTGGTGCAGTGGTAAGACTCTTCTTTAACATCTGGAAGGCTTCTTCCCACTCCCCTGTCCACTGGTCTTCCACAGACTCTCCAGGCTTCCTGTGGCCAGTATCATCCTCCTCTCCTTCTGTCTTCAGTAGCTCATTTAGGGGTTTGGCAATTTTTGCAAACCCTTCCACAAATCTACGGTAGTAGGAGCAGAAGCCTAGGAAGGATCTGAGCTCGGTCACTGTAGTTGGTCTGGGCCAGGAGGTGACCGCATCCAGTTTATCAGGGTCTGTAGACACTCCTTCTGCAGATACTATGTGTCCCAGATAGTGGACCGAGGACTGGTAGGCATTTTTCTCTGGAGAGTTTTAATCCCTCTTCACTGAATCTCTTCAGGACTTTCTCCAATCTTTCTTCATGCTCCTCCAGAGTCTTCCCGAAGACAATGATGTCGTCTAGGTACACCAGGACTTCGATCAGATTCATGTCCCCAACAGTCTTCTCCATCAACCTCTGGAAAGTAGCGGGGGCTCCCGACAGGCCTTGGGGCATCCTATTGAATTCAGAGAATCCCACTGGGGTGATGAAGGCCGTCTTCTCCTTATCTTCAGGGTGCATTGGGATTTGATAATACCCACTCTTCAGGTCCATGACACTGAACCACTTGGCCCCAGACAGACTCTGCAAAGCATCTTCTATCCTGGGGGTAGTGTACTGGTTGGGTATGGTCCTCCTGTTGAGAGTCCTGTAGTCTATGCAGAGTCTCAGCGATCCGTTTTTCTTCCTTACCACCACGATGGGGGAGGCATATGGACTTCTGGACTCTCGGATGACCCCTGTCCTCTTTAGCTCTGCCAACTGCTCACGCAAATATTCCAAGTCAGCCAGTGGATCTCTTCGGACCCTCTCCCGAAAGGGTTTGTATTCTTGAAGACGGATTTTATGGGTGGCACTTCTCGCACACCCCACGTCAAACTCATCTTCTGAGAATATTCTTCTCCACCTAGTCAGCTGAGCCTTGGCTCTCTCCTTCTATTTCAGTGGCAAGGCGGTATCTTCAAGGCAGAGCTCCTCCAGGGTGGCTTCTCCTTCTTTGGACTTTAATTCAGACAGGGTCATTGGGGTAGCAGGATTCACTTTGCCCAGTAGTACCCAGGCTGGGATCTTCACAGGAGAGTTAGTGACATTTCTGACACTCACTGGAATCTGGCCCTTCGCCTTCTTCAATGCCCTCAACGGGACCACTTCAGGGATCACTTCCAATCCTTGATGAGTGTTGAAGGGGTCTGGCTCCACGACCACAAAGGGACCCGGCTGCTCCCAGGAGAGTTTTACCGTAGCCTGAAGACAGGTCACCTCAAAAGGCTGCAGTATCTTCTCTCTTCAAGACAGTCTCCAGACTCTTCCCACCCCCTCTTCCGGGGCCTTTTGCTCCAGGATCAACTTCTGGTAGACCTGTTGCAGCATGGGGTGAATCTTCTGTTTGGGAGAACTCCGCTCTTGCACTATCGGGGTCAGCAGTCTCCGGACAGAGTCAGTGTTTGTCCCTATCAACATGGACATCGTGTTGGCTCCTGGTAGGCGAGGGCAAACCACCGCCAGGGTGTCAAAAACTTCGGCCTTCCCGGTCACAGAGGGGTCAAAGGCCTGATTGAAACACAACCGTCGTAGGGGAAGCTATGAGTGCCAATCCCCCCTATCTTCAGGTCTTCCAGCTTCTGCAAAGGCACGTGACTCAAATGCTTCTGATAAAAGTCTCTGTATAAGAGAGTCACTTGGGCTCCTGTGTCTAGGAGTGCCTTTGTGTAAACTCCCTCCACTTGAACAGAGACTAGAGGGGAGGGTCCAACTAATTTATCCGGGAACTTCTTAGGAGGTATTTTATCTTTTGATCTTTTTCCGGTTGTCAAATTTCAACTCCCGACAGGCGGTATGGGAGGTTTTAGGAGGGGCATTGTTTCCCTTCTCTTTTTGCTCTGCTTGTTTTTGGATCTTCTTGGAGCTTTCTGTAGGTAGCGGGCGCCCGGCTGACTCCTTCACCGGGCCCTCTGAAGTTTTCCGCCGGCTGGTACTGAATGCCACTGTTCTTCCTTGGACTGGGGCACCTTCTTTCAGGGTGGTCAACTCCTCCACAATTTAAGCAGACAATTTCCTTCCTTATTTTTGGGGATGCTGGAGTGGGAACATTCCGGTCCGGTTCCTTCCGGATCTCTTCTTTCTCCTTGGCTCCTGAGTTCTTGGCCAATAAAGAGGTCAATAAATCCAGTACTTGGGCCATTTGAGACTTCAAGGTTTCTACTTCTGAGTCACGTTCGGTAACTACTGCCGTTCTGACTCCCACTGAAACAGGTGGGGTGGTCTTCTCAACCCCCTCTTGATCCTTCATCAAGGCCTCTTATGATCCACACAAGGTCTGTGTAATTCAGAGCCATGACTCCGTCAGAGGTCTTCAGGTGAAGCCAAACTGGATCCGTCATCCTGGTAGCGTCTATGACCTGTCCCTTTCTCAGTACAATCTGGCACAGCATTCTATTCAGTCTCCGGACATACTCGGACAACTTCTCCCTCGGCTGTTGGAAAGTATGTTCAAATTGATACACCAGCTCCGACACCTTCTCCAGCTGGCCAAATTCCTCCTGCGACATATACAGATAATCCATTGCAGTACACACAGTATTGCTGCATCTAAGATTTTTCACAGCCTCAGCAGCAGGACTCTTCAAGCTTTCACTGATGCGCTGCTTCTTCTGCACTTCTGGAACTTCCCAACCTTCTACTGCCTGCTCAATCCAGGTGTCGAAGTCTTCCTCCCCGGGTGGCACAGGTTGTGTTCCAGAAAACACCCAGAGTTTCCGGTACCCGGCTTCCACATGTACCGTGCTGGTTTTCTGGCACTTGGCAACAAAGTCCCTCAAAGCAGTCAGCAGTTCCGGCCCTATGGCGGTCAGGGGTGACTTTGGGGCTTTCGTTTCGCTACTGCCTCCCATGTTGGAGAAGAGTGACGGAGATAACGGTGGGGAGGTTCGTGGAGACTCTTTCTTCACAGCCCCAGTATGCACTAAGCGATACGTTCTGTCATCTATGTCTTTTACACTCTGCCCTTTGAATTCTTCTGGAATTCCTCTTGTCCATTCTACTAGTGCATATGCCCCCGAGGTATCTGACTTTACATCCACCGCCCATGCTTTCCATTGTGGCGATATTGACATTACTAGCTGCTTTACTTCTTCTCTCGCCTCGATCCCTCCCGGGAGTTCAATGGCTACCGCCCGGACTGTATCCACAGCCTCCTCTGCGCACCATTGTGTCACTGCCTGTGAGTCCATGCTGGTACTTCAGACCGGCTTGATTGCAGCGTGCAATATACAAGGATCCCGGAACCGAGCCCCCACGTATAGGGATACCCTCAGTTTAAGAGGGCTGCTTGTTTGTTTTGGGCCTTGTAATGCACCGCTGTCAACCCCTGGCAATCGGCTCTAACCTCTCGTGGCACAGTTAGGAAAGGGGGAGGGTGGTATAACTGTACTATATCTATACTGTTATATGGCACAACCCCTTTATATCCCAGCGCAGTCATTGACACTGACAACCAAATTACTTAACTATAACTTTTTACTATTGGTAAAAGTATAAAAGGTAATTTGTATACAATATCTCATGCAGATCCCTGCAATATAGGTGTACACATTAAAAGGGTATAACATTCAGCAATGCAATGGTAATATAATAACCCCGCTGCAGCTATCCTCCCTCGTGAGCAAAAATGGCGCCCAGCAATGTCCTATACTACCCAGTCAGGCCTGACTATAACTTGGGGTATAGTTTATGGAAGAATCTTCGCTAGCAACTCTCGGTGGTGCACATAAAGAACAAACTGTAATCCAAAGGGGTAGTGAAGATCACTAACTTGGTAAAGCTGGAGAGACTAACAAACTCAGTTCAGCGGACAGTCTCTCTAGAATATAACTGCAATCACTGATGGGCCTAGGCAAAGTTAGTAGGCAACAAAGATAATCAGATGCGATTCTGAGCTGGCGCTCTCTCACCAGACCGGACCGACTCCTGTCTGGTACCTCCGCTACTGTGAATCGCTTCACAGTGCCCATGATGCGCCGGGTCTTCGGTCCTCCAGAAGATGGTGGCACCTCAGGTGGATCAGATGCTCCGCAGGCTCCTCGGTGGAGCGAAAGGCTCTCTGGAACAAACGCAAGGCCCAGGCTTCAGGCCTTGCACGCGCAGCAGGTAAGTGCAGGGATCCTCTTGCAGGGAGGGCGGCGTCCAAAGAGAGAGAGAGAGGCTCCTCCTCTCCCTTTTAAAGTCCACCCCAGCAGTCCTTGTGCATGGAATTGCACCCTGGGTGCCGCAAAGCGTGCTGGGAACTGTAGACTGTGGGTAGAAAACGATACCCCGCTACACATAGAATATGTCACGATCAGGCGTCGGGCTTGAAGACCAATTGCAATAGCAGTGGCAGGACAGGCATACAGGCATACAGGCAGTCACTTCTGGTAGATGACACAGGCTCACCTGAGGTGCGGAGTCTAAGTACTAGCTGGTTTTCCCCAGAGCTCCGGGTGGTGGAGATGGATTTGGCTGCAAGCTAGTACCAGGTCGCAGTCCTCAAGTTTGCCCCACCAGGGTGTGAGCAAGCCGGGGTCCAATAGCGGATAAACAGACAAGGATGAAACAGCAACGTGGTCAAAGAACAGGCCGAGGGTCAAACACGGATAGTTGCAGATAGGGATCAGGCAGTAGAGAAGTCCAGGAACAAGCCAAAGGTCAATCACGAGTGGTTGTAGGTACAGATGGCAACAGGAAAACCAACAGCAAGGCACTGGCAGGGAAGGCACAATAACCTGGCAAAGAGGAAGTGCTGAGACAAGGCTTATATAGGAAGTTCATGGGAGGAGCAAGGGGTTCAAGGTTCAATCGGTAATCAAGACTCAAGGCAGGGTTGTCCATTGGATCAGATAGGTTTGTCCAGCAGATCAGGCAGGGAGCTGTCCAGCAACCCAGATTGCTCAGTGGGAAGAGTAAACGCCAGACACCGACGAGGTCCCAGGTTCAAGCCCGGGTCCTGACAGTACTCCCCTCCTCTCAGGACGTCCTTAGGGCTGGGTTTGTGAGGAAACCTCTGGTGGAATTCTCTTGTCAATCTAGGGGAGTGAACCTTATCCATCTTTGGGCATCTTTTTCTTTAGAAGTTTCTGCTGGGGAGATTCTCCTCACTTGCAAGGCTTTTTCAAACATCTCCAGCTCCTGCTTACGGATAAGGGTGCCATTCGAGGCATACATACAGTCAGGTGGTAGAACTTCTTTGGCAGGACAGGAATTTGTGATGGAGCCAGACTTTACGGAAGTGGTGACGGTATCAAGAACAGGTGTTTTCTTAGGATGTAGTGAAGGCGTCTCTGGAGCAGGAGGTGGTTCTTTGGCAGGACAGGGTGATGTTACTGCATTTACCACTGTGGAACGTGGGATGACTACTGGAACTGGTCTGTTGTCGGGAGGTTGCATGTCACGATCAGGCGTCGGGCTTGAAGACCAATTGCAATAGCAGTGGCAGGACAGGCATACAGGCATACAGGCAGTCACTTCTGGTAGATGACACAGGCTCACCTGAGGTGCGGAGTCTAAGTACTAGCTGGTTTTCCCCAGAGCTCCGGGTGGTGGAGATGGATTTGGCTGCAAGCTAGTACCAGGTCGCAGTCCTCAAGTTTGCCCCACCAGGGTGTGAGCAAGCCGGGGTCCAATAGCGGATAAACAGACAAGGATGAAACAGCAACGTGGTCAAAGAACAGGCCGAGGGTCAAACACGGATAGTTGCAGATAGGGATCAGGCAGTAGAGAAGTCCAGGAACAAGCCAAAGGTCAATCACGAGTGGTTGTAGGTACAGATGGCAACAGGAAAACCAACAGCAAGGCACTGGCAGGGAAGGCACAATAACCTGGCAAAGAGGAAGTGCTGAGACAAGGCTTATATAGGAAGTTCATGGGAGGAGCAAGGGGTTCAAGGTTCAATCGGTAATCAAGACTCAAGGCAGGGTTGTCCATTGGATCAGATAGGTTTGTCCAGCAGATCAGGCAGGGAGCTGTCCAGCAACCCAGATAGCTCAGTGGGAAGAGTAAACGCCAGACACCGACGAGGTCCCAGGTTCAAGCCCGGGTCCTGACAGAATACCTAATGCATATGTAGCGGGTATTTGAATTTAAGGGAAGCATCTGGGTGGTAGTGTAACCCAGATGCACTGATTGTTAGGAAATCCGAGACCCTTTTATGGTTCTTGGAGGACTTTGGTGGTGTGAGGTTCCCTGCGACCTGCAGGTGGCATTGTCGCCCTGGCCGGAGTTGAACCCACACCGCAAGACTGTGCCTTTTTGTTCTCTCCTGGCGCTAGTACGGCGGGGCGGGGAACCCGCTGTGGCGCAAAGGGAGAGGGGATAAAAGGGGCAGACGTAGGGTGCCCACGTGTCCAGGATTGCCCGGGACATTCCCGCAATTAGCAGGTCTGTCCCGGGTCCCGGGCACCTTCATTCCGGGACAATACAGAGTCCCGGAATTGCCTCCTGGCCCTGGACTGATCTGATGCCCCCTAAAATATCCCTCACATCACTGCTGTCACTCACTGACAGCCTGTGGTGGACCCCTGGCTGGTGAGACCCTTTTTATTAGCCGCTGGCTCAGTGCCCAAATGGTTGCTAGCTCTGCCGCCTGCTTGGCGTGTAGCAACCAGTGACATCATAAGGAGGAGAGAGGTAGAGCCCCAGCATGCACAGCGCGTGAGCGGGGAAGATTTAACTTCCTCCTCCGCGCCTACTCATTAGCTCCACCCACCTCCTCCCTGCATCGTCCAGCCAGCAGCATGCAGAAGTTCACGAAGGAGAGATGAACGGAAGGCAAGTACAATCCAATGCACTCACACTCACCATGACCAGAACGGGGTTAAAATCCTCAGTCAGCTCTCCCCCAGCAGCCAGCGTTCTGTGCTGAACTGTCAGCACTTCACAGGAGCTCCAAGTGTGTCAGCCTGGAGCTAGCACTGATAAGAGGACGGTAGGCAGATAAGGGTTCAGCAGAAGAAGAGAGGACACTGACAGATGAGATTACACCCTCGGAGGGATGGAAGGAGGACAGATCCTTAGATATCAGGGCAAGGTTCATGCTGGGATGTGATGACCCCCCCCCCAAAAGTGAAGGATTACAGGTCCCAGCATTAAATCTCCCCAGAACTGAAGATGCCCCCCCTTTATCAGTGAAGAACTACAGGTCCCAGCATTAGCATGTGAAAAATATGGGCTATCACCTTTAATTCTCAGGGGTCCATGCTGGGACCTGTAGTCCTTCAATTTGGGGGGGATCACATCCTTAGATATCAGGGGTTCATGCTAGGACTTGTAGTCCTTCACTTTTGGGGGGTGTGACCCCCCAAAAGTGAAGGACTACAGGTCCCAGCATGAACCCCTCAGAGCTGAAGATGTGACAACCCTGGCCCCCGCATGGGAGGAGTCACATCAGCAGCCAGCGGCGGGAGGGTGTTCACTTTCCCGGGGCTCTGGTGTGTCAGACTGGTGGCAGGCTATAGGTGACAAGTGGCACACTGCATCTGGTGGCAGGCTATAGGTGACAAGTGGCACACTGCATCTGGTGGCAGGCTATAGGTGACAAGTGGCACACTGCATCTGGTGGCAGGCTATAGGTGACAAGTGGCACACTGCATCTGGTGGCAGGCTATGGGTGGAAAGTAGGGTGACCACATTTCCAAACTACCATTCAGGGACACCCCCCCTTCCCAAAAATCAGCTTGTGCTGTAACGAATCACAGCACAGTGATTGGACACAAGAGGCGGGATTTATGATTTCTCCAATCAAAAGCAGGGGGCGGGATTGTGCTCCTCCAGGCATTCCAGGCCAGGGCAAGAACTGTAAGTGAGTAAAGCAGTGATGTGGCAGACTTTTTTGGGGGCATCAGATTGGCCTGGGGGGTAGCTGTGTCAGTTTCATTCCGGGACACTGTATTGTCCTGGAATGAAGGTGCCCGGGACAGACCTGCAAAATGCAGGACTGTCCCGGGCAATCCGGGACACATGGTCACCCTAGTGGAAAGTGGCACGCTGCATCTGGTGGCAGGCTATAGGTGACAAGTGGCACACTGCATCTGGTGGCAGGCTATGGGTGGAAAGTGGCACGCTGCATCTGGTGGCAGGCTACGGGTGGAAAGTGGCACACTGCATCTGGTGGCAGGCTATGGGTGGACCAATTTCTGTATCAGGTCTGCAGTCTCTGAGCATTTTCTGTATCATGTCTGCAGTCTCTGACCATCTCCTGTACTATGTCTTCAGTCTCTGATCATCTCCTGTACTATGTCTGAAGTCTCTGACCATCTCCTATATCATGTCTGCAGTCTGACCATTTTCTGAATCATGTCTGCAGTCTCTGACAATCTCTTGTATCATGTCTGCAGTCTCCGACAGTCTCTTGTATCATATCTCTTGTATCATGTCTGTAGTCTCTGACAGTCTCTTGGAGCATGTCTGCAGTCTCTTGGAGCACGTCTGCAGTCTCTTGGAGCAAGTCTGCAGTCTCTGACCATCTCCTGTATTATGTCTATTGTATCATGTCCGCAGACTCTGACCACCTCTTGTATGATCTCTGCAGTTACTGACCATCTGTTGTATCATGTCTGCAGTCTCTGACCATCGCTTGTGTCATGTCTGCAGTCTCTGACCATCTCATATACCATGTCTGCAGTCTCTGACCATCTCTTGTACTATGTCTGCAGTCTCTGACCATCTCTTGTATCATGTCTGTAGTCTCTGACCATCTTCTGTATTATGTCCATACCTCTGCTATGCAGTCTCTGACTATTTTAATGAAGTTCTTTAAATTATGCTTAGACAAAGCAATCAAAGCATATTTTATAGGTACAAGGAAGCATGGGCTTTGTGAAACCACATTGCTTAAGCCCCTCCCACTGCTAGACTCTGGACCACGCCCACAATTTACCAAGACGTAGTGCGCCACATGTCTTTTTACTCCTCCAGTGTCCCTCATTCTGAAGTTCAAAAGTTGGGAGGTATGGGTCTGTACTGAGGGGGGGGGGGGTGGTTTATAATGAGGGAGGGGGTCTATACTGAGGGAGAAGGGGTCTGTATTTAGTGGGGGGGTTTCTACTGAGGGGGGAAGTCTGTACTGAGGGAGGGGAGTCTATACTTGGTGGGGGGGTCTTTACTGAGGGGGTATATACTTAGTGGAGCGGGGGTCTGTACTGAGGGAGGGGGTCTATACTTAGTGGAGAGGGGGTCCGTACTGAGGGAGGGGGTCTATGGTTAGGGGAGGGGGCCTATACTTAGTGGAGAGGGGGTCCGTAATGAGGGAGGGGGGTCTATACTTAGTGGAGAGGGGGGGTCCGTACTGAGGGAGGGGGTCTATAGTTAGTGGAGGGGATCCGTACTGAGGGAGGGGGTCTATAGTTAGTGGAGGGATCCGTACTGAGGGAGGGGGCCTATACTTAGTGGAGAGGGGGGTCCATACTGAGGGAGGGGGGCTATACTTAGTGGAGAGAGGTCCATACTGAGGGAGGTGGGCTATACTTAGTGGAGAGGGGGGTCCGTACTGAGGGAGGGGGGTCTATACTTAGTGGAGAGGGGTGTCCGTACTGAGGGAGGGGGGTCTATACTTAGTGGAGAGGGGGGTCCGTACTGAGTGAGGGGGTCTATAGTTAGTGGAGGGGGTCCGTACTGAGGGAGGGGGCCTATACTTAGTGGAAAGGGGGGTCTATACTGAGGGGAGGGGGTCTATTATTACAATATAATAATATAAATACATTCCCAAGCATGGTATTGGAATGATATAAGTGCTATAACCAGCTATTCACCCGACAAATTACTCGCCGCAGAAACCCCGTCAACCCCCAAACTACATCTAGCACAACCCCCAACCCCCCCCCGGGTCTTGGCAATATTGTCCCTGAATGGCAGTTTGGAAATGTGGTCGCCCTAGGCGGACGCCCTGACCACGGGGTTCAGAGTTCGGAGTCGGAGGACACGGCCGCACTCAGGCACCCTCAGCCTGGGTGCTGGCGTTCCGGTGTTCCAGGCCCAGGTGCCCTTGACCTGGCCGGAGCGGGAGATGGAGTCCATCTCAGGCACCTTTAGCCTGGGGTGAGGTACTATGGTGAATGCCTGGGGCTCAGTACCTTCGACTGAGTTCCGCAAGGGTGGAGGAATCCGAGGGGGCCCTAACTCCTTGGGTGCCCGTGTCTGAGGTCGAGGAGACTGGTGAGCGGAACTTCTCTGGAGAGTCCGGCGCAGCATTGCTGGTGACAGAGAGGCCTCCAGTGACTCCCTTGGACGGATATACTTCCCCTGATAGGGGCTGTGCTAGCGAAGGTAATTCATGTTCTACCTCATATAGTCAGTGGCAGTGACTATTCGCCATTGGTGTGTCAGGGAAATTCCCCGTCTGTTGTCACCAATCAGCACTCAGTACGCATGCGCGGCGAAACGGCGCATCGGCGCATGCGTGTACGCGGCGGGACGGCGCTTCGGCGTGCTCGGGTGCGTGCACCGGCGCAACGACGAATGCGCGTGCGCAATAGCTCGCCAATGGGACTACAGGCGGGCCTATTTAAACAGACGCAGTAACACTATCTGGTTGCTGGTTTGTCAGCTTTGCTGTGTTTTCTTGTGCCTGAAATAAGTTAAAGTTCTCCTGCTGTGACCCGGACCGGATTTGACTACGCTTCTGCTTCTCCTGAACCTGACCCCTTGGCTTGCTTAACGGACTTCTGCCTCTCTCCTTGTGCTTGACCCTCGGCCTGTGACCCGGATCTGCTGCCTGTCTCCAGCCCTCTACCTTCTGCCTGTACCCTGGACTTCTTGCTTAACCTGACTAGTCTGGTGCTTTCTGCTAAACTCCTAATCGGACTTGTGCCCTTGCTACTGGTTGCTGTTTGAACCTGTCTACCCTTGGTGTTTGACTCCCGGCCTGTTCTTCAGACTCAGCCCTGCTAGATTCTTCAGCAAGACACCTCTACCTGCTGGTGGCCAGTGCTCCCTCGTGCTGTCCTCTCCCTGTCTCACCTCCAGGGGGCGGAGTGCGCTTGGGTGCAAGGGTGAACCACTCTCGGCATCTCGGCCTCGGTAAGTACTTAGCCTGATAGTACAAACCAGCCAGATGTCTGAGGCCGACAGAGTGCGTTCCCCATTTGACACCCTCTGCCAGCAGGTCTCCACTAGTGATGAGCCGAACACCCCCGGGTTCGGTTCGCACCAGAACCCGCAAACGGACCGAAAGTTCGTACGAACATTAGAACCCTATTAAATACAATGGATGCGAACGTTCGAATTCTAAAGTGCTAATTATAACGACTATTATGCATGTTATTGCCCTAAAAAGGGTTTGGGAACCCGGGTTCTGCACCAGGGGACATGTATCAATGCAAAAAGAAGTTTTAAAAACGGTCGTTTTTCGGGAGCAGTCATTTTAATGATGCATAAAGTGAAAAAAAAAAAAGTCAAATATTCCTTTAAATATCGTACCTGGGGGGTGTCTAAAGTATGCCTGTGAAGTGCCATGTGTTTCCCGTGTTTAGAACTGTCCCTGCACAAAATGACACTTCTAAAGGAAAAAAAAGCCATTTAAAACTGCTTGCGGCTTTAATGTAATGTCTGGTCCCGGTAATATGGATGAAAATCTTTAAGAAAAATGGCATAGCTACCCCATGACCCCCCCCCCTACCCCAGCCCATTACCAGCCCCTTTGGGTCTTGTATGGATATTAAGGGGAACCCCGCACATAAAATAAAAAAGGCCCTATATACTCTGAACAGCCGTATACAGGCGGTGCATACAAGACAGGGACTGTAGGTTTGTTCTTATGTAGAATCTGTTTGTAATTTTGAACAGGTACATTGTTTAAGTGTAGCTCCAGCCCAAAAATCTATTTTTAAACTTTTTGGAAAACATAGGTAAGGGTTATCACCCCTGTAACATTTGTTTTGCTGTCTGTGCCCCTGTTCAGAACATTTCACCTCACTTTCCGTCCCAATGACAACTGTTTTTGAAATGTGGTGTTTTTCTTGAAACAAGGATTGGTGATAAAGCATCAGTACAGAGGAGACACCTTTCTCCCATATTAATTCTTACAGGAGAGAATTTTCCTTCCTAGGGGTAGATTTCCTCTCACTTCCTGTTGTCTTCTTGCGTTTGCAAGTAGGAGTCGTTTGTAAGTTGGATGTTTGAAAGTAGGGACCTGCCGTATATACTCTGCAGAAATAGGCCCCTTAGTTGTTGGTGTTGGCACAACACTGTAAGCACTCACAGTTACTCTTGGTTGGTGCTGGAACGCCCTGCTGTCAACTATTATATCAGGAATTGTAATTACATATAATTGTTGAACAGTGGTAGTAAAAATTGGGCCTTTGATGGTGGTGCTGGTGCCACAACACTGTAAGCCCTGACAGTTACTCTTGGTGGGTGCAGCAATGGGCCCTGCTGTGAATTATTAGATCAAGAATTGTAATTGCATGCCCCTGTTGAACAGGGGCTGAAAAATTGGGCCTTTCGTGGTGGTGGTGGTGGTGGTGGTGTTGCCACTACACTGTAAGCCCTCAGAGTTACTCTTGGTGGGTGCAGGAATGGGCCCTGCTGTGAATTATTAGATCAAGAATTGTAATTACGTGCCCCTTTTGAACAGGGGCTGAAAAATTGGGCCTTTCGTGGTGGTGGTGGTGGTGGCGTTGCCACAACACTGTAAGCCCTCAGAGTTACTCTTGGTGGGTGCAGCAATGGGCCCTGCTGTGAATTATTAGATCAAGAATTGTAATTACATGCCCCTGTTGAACAGGGGCTGAAAAATTGGGCCTTAGGCACTGGTGGCACAACACTACAACCCCTCACAGATACTGTACTTGGAGCACAGCAATGAGCCCTGTTGCAAAGTATTGCTTCAAAAATTGTAATGACACGCCCCTGTTAAACAGGGGCTGAAAAATTGGGCCTTAGGCACTGGTGGCACAACACTCCAACCCCTCACAGATACTGTACTTGGAGCACAGCAATGAGCCCCGTTGCAAAGTATTGCTTCAAAAATTGTAATGACACGCCCCTGTTAAACAGGGGCTGAAAAATTGGGCCTTAGGCACTGGTGGCACAACACTCCAACCCCTCACAGATACTGTACTTGGAGCACAGCAATGAGCCCTGTTGCAAAGTATTGCTTCAAAAATTGTAATTACACGCCCCTGTTAAACAGGGGCTGAAAAATTGGGCCTTAGCCACTGGTGGCGGCACCCATAAACAAAAATGATCTTCCAAGCTATCATCATCAATCGTATCATTGAGGACTCGGAGGAGGAGGATAGCCAGTCAACATAACAGCACAGGCACTCAGCATCAGCATCAGTCTTGAAGGGATGTGACATGTTAAAATCAATTAGTCTGTTATATCAGCATCAGGTGTGTGGTAGCTGGTGGTGATCCAAGACTGGTTCATCTTGATGAAAGTCAGTCGATCAACCAAGTCGGTGGACAGGCGCACCCTGTGATCCGTGACAAATCCTCCAGCAGCACTGAATGTGCGTTCCGAAAGAACGCTGGATGCAGGACAGGCCAGTAGCTCAATTGCATACTGTGCAAGCTCTGGCCAGTGATCCATCCTCAAGACCCAGTAAGCCAGAGGATTTTCGGTGGGGAAGGTGTCCAAGTCTGACCTTGCCCCTAGATATTCCTGCACCATGTTTATCAGACGCTGGCGATGGTTGCTGGAACCGATCATACTTTGGGGCTGCGGACTAAAGAATTGTCTGAACGCATCGGTCAGGCGGCCACCTTCCCCACCGCTCCTTCTTTCACTGGCCGAAGCCTCAGCAACTCGTTGTCCAGGACCAGGAGTTTGTAACCTCCCAGTCTCTGGGAACGCGTTGCACAGACCTTTCTGCAAGGCCTCCCGGAGTTGTCTCATCCTCTGCTCCCTCTGCGACGGTAACATAAGGTCCGCAACCTTACCCTTGTACCGTGGATCAAGGAGAGTGGCCAGCCAGTAATGGTCCCTCTCCTTGATCCGAAGAATACGAGGATCCTTCCGCAGACTTTGCAGGATCAGGGAGGCCATGCAGCGTAGGTTTGCTGAGGCATTCGGTCCGGAGTCCTCTGGGTCACTAAGGATGACATGATCCGCAGCCACCTCCTCCCAGCCACGTACAAGTCCACTGGTTTCTTGGGACTGTAAATCATCCCTAAAAGACTGCTGCTGATGATGCTGAGTGCCAGCCTCCACCTCCATGCTGACACAATCCTCCTCCTCCTCCTCCTCCTCCTCTTCCTGTGCGATGGGTGAGACAGAAGGAACACTGTCTGGGTAAAGGGGGCCTTGAGAGGCAAGGAAGTCCTCCTCTTCCTGCCTCTGTTCTGCCTCAAGTGCCCTGTCCATTATTCCACGCAGCGTGTGCTCCAACAGGTGGACAAGAGGTACAGTGTCACTGATGCATGTACTGTCACTGCTCACCATCCTCGTGGCCTCCTCAAATGGTGCCAGGACAGTGCATGCATCCCTGATCATGCCCCACTGGCGTGGAGAAAAAAAACCAAGCTCCCCTGACCCTGTCCTGGTGCCGTAGTCGCACAGGTACTCATTGATGGCCCTCTGCTGCGTGTGCAGCCGCTGCAGCATGGCCAACGTTGAGTTCCACCTGGTGGGCATGTCACATATAAGGCGGTTCTTGGGCAGGTTCAACTCCTTTTGCAGCTCAGCCAGGCGAGCACTGGCATTATAAGATCTGCGGAAATGCACACAGACTTTCCTGGCCTGCCTCAGGACATCCTGTAAGCCCGGATACCTGCCCAAGAACCGCTGCACCACCAGGTTAAGGACGTGAGCCACACAGGGCACATGGGTCAGTTGTCCCTGTCGGAGGGCGGAGAGGAGGTTGGTGCCATTGTCGCAAACCACCATTCCTGGCTTAAGCTGGCGTGGCGTCAACCACCTCTCGGCCTGGCCCTGCAGAGCAGACAGGACCTCTGCCCCAGTGTGGCTTCTGTCCCCCAAACACACCAGCGCAAGCACGGCATGGCATCTTTTTGCCTGCGTACTTGCGTAGCCCCTTGAACGGCTACGGAGCACCGCTGGTTCAGAGGACAAAGCACAGGAAGAGGCCATGGAGGAAGAAGAAGAGGAGGGGGTGGAGGAGAGAGGTGTATCACAACCAGTAGTAGCATTTTGGAGGCGTGGCGGTGGAACAACCTCCAACACTATGAAAAAAATGAGGGGTGTAGTGGTGGCGCTGCTCTTACGTGAAACCAATCTGCTGGGAGCCAGATATTGGTAATAGGTCTACAAATGAGAAACACAAAGGGGGTTCTCTCTGATATAATCAGAACCTAAGTGGGACCACACATAGAATGTAAAAATCAAATAAATAAATGAAATAAGTAAATAAAGTGGGGTGTCTCTGCCAGGTGTTTACTTGGCTTTAGCAATAGCCTTCAGAAGGTGATAGTGATAATGGACGTAAAGTGAGTGAAGGATTTAGTAGGAATACATTAATTAGTTGAAATAAATAAGTAATATGAATTTTCCAATTCCGGCTCGGCCGGGTGTTTACTAGCAGAGGATTAGCTATTGGAAGTGCTGTGAAGTAAATTGATGCTACCAATGTGGTGCTGTAAGAGATGCAGTGTAAACAAAGTAAAAAACAATGAATTACAATGGATTGGGATGTTGTCTCGGCCGGGTGTTTACTAAACCCAACTGGAATTATACTCGGTCCCAAACAGTTAGAAAAAAGTGTTTACGTGATCCGTAATACACTCTGACAATGTACATCAAATGTTCAGCATAAAAATTGAAGTTGATAAAATGAAGTGAAGATCAATGGTGACAATCCAGAATATAGTGACAGAATAAATTGGTGACTTTGCTGCAGTGCTTGTTCTAGTAGCCTGTGCCGTGAATGTGATTATCCGTGATTGTTTATGATGTTGCACTCACCAGATTCTTCATACCCTCAGGGGGTATGGTGCAGTCACAGTATATGCCACTGTGTAGCAATCTCAGGAATCCAGGGTGGCTCCTTTGGTCCCTTGTGGTTCTCCGAGAAGGTGAGGGTTATGGAAAGGAAAAAAGGATACCTTCTCCTATTATACGCGTCTTCTTTTTCTTGATGCCCCCTCGTTTGCCTCTTGTCCGTTTTCTGTGGGAGGTTCTACAGTCTTTCATACCAAAGACTACCTTCAGGTGTCCTTCTCTGTCCCTTTACTTAAGGATTTCTAAATATGGTTGAGGATGATTGCTTTCGCACAGAATAGCACAACGACAATTTCCCTGACTGTCCAAAAAACAAGGATTTCAAAGATGGTTGATGAGGAATGCTTTAGCACAGTATAGCACAAGGAGAATTTCCCTCACTGTCCTTCCCTGTCCCTAGAAACAAGGATTAGCACAGTGAAAGAAACTGACACTCTCCCTACCTATAGTTTTCTGTCCCTAGAAAAAATGTTTTTTTAAAGATGGTTGATGATCAATGCTTTAGCACAGTATAGCACAAGGAGAATTTCCCTCACTGTCCTTCCCTGTCTCTAGAAACAAGGATTAGCACAGTGAAAGAAACTGACACTCTCCCTACCTATAGTTTTCTGTCCCTAGAAAAAATGTTTTTTTAAAGATGGTTGATGATCAATGCTTTAGCACAGTATAGCACAAGGAGAATTTCCCTCACTGTCCTTCCCTGTCCCTAGAAACAAGGATTAGCACAGTGAAAGAAACTGACACTCTCCCTACCTATAGTTTTCTGTCCCTAGAAAAAATGTTTTTTTAAAGATGGTTGATGATCAATGCTTTAGCACACTATAGCACAAGGAGAATTTCCCTCACTGTCCTTCCCTGTCCCTAGAAACAAGGATTAGCACAGTGAAAGAAACTGACACTCTCCCTACCTATAGTTTTCTGTCCCTAGAAAAAATGTTTTTTTAAAGATGGTTGATGATCAATGCTTTAGCACACTATAGCACAAGGAGAATTTCCCTCACTGTCCTTCCCTGTCCCTAGAAACAAGGATTAGCACAGTGAAACACACTGACACTCTCCCTACCTATAGTTTTCTGTCCCTAGAAAAAATGTTTTTTTAAAGATGGTTGATGATCAATGCTTTAGCACAGTATAGCACAAGGAGAATTTCCCTCACTGTCCTTCCCTGTCCCTAGAAACAAGGATTAGCACAGTGAAAGAAACTGACACTCACCCTACCTATAGTTTTCTGTCCCTAGAAAAAATGTTTTTTTAAAGATGGTTGATGATCAATGCTTTAGCACAGTATAGCACAAGGAGAATTTCCCTCACTGTCCCTCCCTGTCCCTAGAAACAAGGATTAGCACAGTGAAAGAAACTGACACTCTCCCTACCTATAGTTTTCTGTCCCTAGAAAAAATGTTTTTTTAAAGATGGTTGATGATCAATGCTTTAGCACAGTATAGCACAAGGAGAATTTCCCTCACTGTCCTTCCCTGTCCCTAGAAACAAGGATTAGCACAGTGAAACACACTGACACTCTCCCTACCTATAGTTTTCTGTCCCTAGAAAAAATGTTTTTTTAAAGATGGTTGATGATCAATGCTTTAGCACAGTATAGCACAAGGAGAATTTCCTTCACTGTCCTTCCCTGTCCCTAGAAACAAGGATTAGCACAGTGAAAGAAACTGACACTCTCCCTACCTATAGTTTTCTGTCCCTAGAAAAAATGTTTTTTTAAAGATGGTTGATGATCAATGCTTTAGCACACTATAGCACAAGGAGAATTTCCTTCACTGTCCTTCCCTGTCCCTAGAAACAAGGATTAGCACAGTGAAAGAAACTGACACTCTCCCTACCTATAGTTTTCTGTCCCTAGAAAAAATGTTTTTTTAAAGATGGTTGATGATCAATGCTTTAGCACACTATAGCACAAGGAGAATTTCCCTCACTGTCCTTCCCTGTCCCTAGAAACAAGGATTAGCACAGTGAAACACACTGACACTCTCCCTACCTATAGTTTTCTGTCCCTAGAAAAAATGTTTTTTTAAAGATGGTTGATGATCAATGCTTTAGCACAGTATAGCACAAGGAGAATTTCCCTCACTGTCCTTCCCTGTCCCTAGAAACAAGGATTAGCACAGTGAAAGAAACTGACACTCTCCCTACCTATAGTTTTCTGTCCCTAGAAAAAATGTTTTTTTAAAGATGGTTGATGATCAATGCTTTAGCACAGTATAGCACAAGGAGAATTTCCCTCACTGTCCTTCCCTGTCCCTAGAAACAAGGATTAGCACAGTGAAAGAAACTGACACTCTCCCTACCTATAGTTTTCTGTCCCTAGAAAAAATGTTTTTTTAAAGATGGTTGATGATCAATGCTTTAGCACACTATAGCACAAGGAGAATTTCCCTCACTGTCCTTCCCTGTCCCTAGAAACAAGGATTAGCACAGTGAAACACACTGACACTCTCCCTACCTATAGTTTTCTGTCCCTAGAAAAAATGTTTTTTTAAAGAGGGTTGATGATCAATGCTTTAGCACAGTATAGCACAAGGAGAATTTCCCTCACTGTCCTTCCCTGTCCCTAGAAACAAGGATTAGCACAGTAAAACACACTGACACTCTCCCTACCTATAGTTTTCTGTCCCTAGAAAAAATGTTTTTTTAAAGATGGTTGATGATCAATGCTTTAGCACAGTATAGCACAAGGAGAATTTCCCTCACTGTCCTTCCCTGTCCCTAGAAACAAGGATTAGCACAGTGAAAGAAACTGACACTCTCCCTACCTATAGTTTTCTGTCCCTAGAAAAAATGTTTTTTTAAAGATGGTTGATGATCAATGCTTTAGCACACTATAGCACAAGGAGAATTTCCCTCACTGTCCTTCCCTGTCCCTAGAAACAAGGATTAGCACAGTGAAACACACTGACACTCTCCCTACCTATAGTTTTCTGTCCCTAGAAAAAATGTTTTTTTAAAGATGGTTGATGATCAATGCTTTAGCACAGTATAGCACAAGGAGAATTTCCCTCACTGTCCTTCCCTGTCCCTAGAAACAAGGATTAGCACAGTGAAAGAAACTGACACTCTCCCTACCTATAGTTTTCTGTCCCTAGAAAAAATGTTTTTTTAAAGA